>SJYX01011914.1:185426-342597 GCA_006410675.1 Oreotragus oreotragus
AAGTGTCTTTTAAGTTCATGGCTGCAATCACCACCTGCAGTGATTTTGGAGCAAAAAAAAATAAAGTCTGACACTGTTTCCACTGTTTCCCCATCTATTTCCCATGAAGTGATGGGACCAGATGCCATGATCTTCGTTTTCTGAATGGTGAGAGAGCTTTAAGCCAACTTTTTCACTCTCCACTTTCACTTTGCAATCCAGGAGACCTGGGTTCAATCCCTGGGTTGGGACGATCCCCTGGAAAAGGGAATGGCTACTCACTCCAGTATTCTTGCCTGGAAAATTCCATGGACAGAGGAGCCTGGTGGGCTACAGTCCATGCGGTCACCAAGAGGCAACTAACACACTATGCCTGTGTGAATAACCTGCCCCAACACAGACTCCAAACAAAAACTGGCCAGAGGAAGTAAATTTTCAGGAGACCTCTTCATTAAAACCAGTCTTCTTTGCTACCGCCATTGAAAGGGTAGGCAGTAGCAAAGGAAACTGGTTTTAATCAGGTCACCTGGTTCTATGTTAGAATAACTTAATAATAAAAGAGATAAGAGCTCACCTGATTTAGGCTTTTAACAGACTAACTCTTCATTGTCAAACTATGCTATGGAAAAAACGAGGACAGGATACAACTAATAAGGAGAAAAATACTACTAAAACACATCACAAATAGTAATCATTTAGTTTTACTTTCTCCTATTATCCTTGAGGCTTTATGTTATGTAACATTTACAACAATAAAACATTATAGCATACATAAAGGAAAAGACTTTGATTTATATTACTTTACATTTGTCCTTTACTCAGATGTGCATGAGAGATTTTAGCCACTGTGTACATTTCTTTCTATGGTCAAGAGAAGAAGTAGAAAAAAATATGAGATGAATCATCTGAGTATTTGATGAACAGAACAGAAAAGCCTACTCAAGAAAGGAGGATAGAAAGGCAAAATACCAGAGAACTGATAGGTAGAATCATAATAACATATATGTACAAGTTAAGAAAATAACCCGTATTTATGGAATGTCTACTTTTTATTTGGAACTATGACAAAGGCTTTAAGAATAGTCATAAGAACAAGAATAATGGTTAATTACTAAATGCTAGAGAGATCAATTGGCCTACTCTGCCCAGAACTGAGGATGCAGAACTTTAAGGGCTAAAACTTGGACAGTCTTAGAGGGAAGCTGCTAGGATAAAATCAGGTAACCCACACAAAATGCTTAGCACCGTGCATGGTACAGAGAGAGTGCTCATTTGTCCCAGTTTGCCTGAGAATGCCCTGGTTTTAGCACTGAAAACCCTACCACCTGGGGAACTGAGTCGCTATGGGCATTAACTCATCTAACATTCACAGCAGGCCTGGAAGGTAGAAACGTGCACTAACATTACTCCTCATATTACAGATGGCACAAAAGAGGTCTAGGTATTTTCATAACTGCTCAGATCATGGTTGCACAGATCATGTCTGAACAGGGACTGGTGGGGGGAATAGCTTAACTCCCACCAAGGCTGCAGAGCTCCTCGCGGCCTTATATTGCCTCCCAGTTAAGTCTGGGAGCACTTGCTAGTGTCAGGAGAAAGGGAACCAGGGGGAGAAGAGGGCTACAACGCCAAGCAAGCATACAGGTATCTTTGCTATCATTAGACAGTAGGCTGATATCAATAGATGATACCAGTGAAAGGTAAGGAATTCAACTGTGGAATCTGAAGAGATCTTAGCTTGTTGAGGGCATCAATGCCACTAGTAGTCTAGGAAGAATTTTGAGCTTTCACATTACTCTCCTCCTGGGTTTATCTTCTATCTACTCTGACTAGGGTCTTAACTAGTTATAACTAGTCATAGGGTAATGTGGCTTGCAGTGGAAAAGAAGGTAATGGATGGAATTGGGAAATGCAAAGGAAGAGAGGGAGAGATGAAGGAAGGGAAGAAAGAGGAAGAGAGAATAGGATGGAGGAAGAGAAGAAGACACAAGTCTAGGAGTCGGGGGGAGAAGCCACATTTTATCTACAAATATGGCACCACAGATAGACTCCTTATAGTTAATTATTGATGGTTTATTCATAATCAGTACCAGAACCCAGCCAATCGAGATTAAAAGTTTTCTTAATAATCAAAACTTTGTCACTCTCCTTTGGCAAATAATCTGATTTAAGTTTCTAAGGTTGGATTCATTTTTTTAAAAATCCATAAAAATATGCATATATGCCTATTGACCTGACTCCACAGGTTTGATCATTGCAAACCAACAACCATCATCCATATGTTGGCAAGATCTGTACTTGGGAAGCATAATCTGAGTATCAGCCTGTGTCTTTCGCATGACCCACTTGTCAGCACCCACTACAATATCATATACAACTTAGACACTCAGAAGCATGTTCTTTAGAGACACAGCAAAATTTGCTGGTACATTGTTTCTAAACAAGTAAATGAAGACACGCTGGGTTGATCAGGAAAATAAACTGGTATGGTATAATAATTATAGAGATTTCCCAGTAGTCTTTTAACAATGCAGGTGTTTTCCTTCTCTTTATCAGCCGTGCTTGAGGAATAAGAAGAATAATATAATTAGGAAGGAATGCTACCAGTTTTTGAGTGCCTTCCACTGAACATACAATGGAAGAAGCAGTACCTGGAATGTTTGTGTGTGTATGTTTACACATGTGTATGTAGGAAAGGAGTATCGTTACACAAAGGGCTGGATAAAGGATTAGAAAGAATCCTCTTTCTGCTGTGACCCAGAAACTTCTCAGGTTTTATGGACTGAAAATTTTTGAAAACACTCATCTATTTTTTATTTATTTTTTAATGTATTTTTATTTTATTTTATTTTTTTAAGTTAACACAATCTGACACTCTTTTACTTAATAATTTGATCCTTTCATATGTACTATCATAATTTTCATTCATGTTTCTATCACTTTGTATAATATTATCTTTATTAATATTTTCATTCTCTTCTGTAATTTTTTTTTCTTTCTTTTTTAAAAATTATTTATTTATTTATTTTTTACTTTACAGTACTGTATTGGTTTTGGCATACATTGATATGTTTTTTTGGCAACACATTTCTAATGTTTTGGGAAAATAATACTTATTGGTTGCTGCTGCTGCTGCTGCTAAGTCACTTCAGTCATGTTCGACTCTGTGTGACCCCACAGACGGCAGCCCACAAGGCTCCCCTGTCCCTGAGATTCTCCAGGCAAGAACACTGGAGTGGGTTGCCATTTCCTTCGCCAATGCGTGAAAGTGAAAAGTAAAAGTGAAGTCTCTCAGTTGTGTCTGACTCTTAGTGACCCCATGAACTGCAGCCTACCAGGCTCCTCCGTCCATGGGATTTTCCAGGCAAGAGTACTTATTGGCTATTAATGGTCTAATCCCTTTTATTTAATACATTTTTAGTCTTACCGATACAGTGTGTTTTTAAAACACAATGGTTACTGGTGGATGTGAAATTTCTAAAATGTTCTATTTTATATTGTGTATTTCCTTAAAGAAACCTCATCACAAGTCATTTCATGGAAAGAGGCTTCTATTATTTATGTTGCATCTCATTAAGGTTTTACTTCCATCTTTTAAACTTCCTTCTGAGGTGAAACATTTGACTTTAACGAGGACACTAAAAGAACAAGAATGGGCCACTTTCATTTGGGGTCTGAAAACATCATAATCTTGTAATTTTTTCAAGCCGAATGTTGACAAAAGCTGTTTTAGCTGTTTATAGAAATGATCAGAAAGCCGGCACATCCTGAAAGTCTCTTTAAAATGTGTCAGCTTTGCCCATTGTCTTATCGAGTTCATGACCAAATTCACTCCCTTATTACAAACTTGTGCACCTCACAACATGAGGAACGGAGGATTCCGAGACACAAATCAATCACGTAAAGGTCACTCTGAGCAAAAGTAATGAAAAGGACTGGAGACACCAGATCATAAGATAAAATGGTGAGCAGACAGAGTTGTTTGCTGATATCCAAGTGTCAATCACAAGTACGTGTAGTAATTAAGTTAGGAAACGTACACAAGCATATAGTGACATATCTGGCCAACAGCTGGGATCTGATAAATGGTTGTTGTTGTTTTGCTCAGTCGTGTCCGCCTCTTCGCGACCCCATGGACTGCAGCACACCAGGCCTCCCTGCCCATCACCAACTCTCGGAGTTTACTCAAACTCGTGTCCATTGAGTCGGAGATGCCATCGAACCATCTCATCCTCTGTCATCCTCTTCTCCTCCCATCTTCAATCTTTCCCAGATCAGGGTCTTTTCTAAGAGTCTTTGCTTGACCTTACTCTTTGCATCAGGTGGCCAAAGTATTGGAGCGTCAGCTTCAGCATCAGTCCTTCCAATGAATAGTCAGGGTAAATGGTGACTTGCATCCCTATGTTTACTAATAACAGCAATATTTCATGTTTTGTTGGATAGCACAGTAGGCCTCAAGTACTAAGGTGAGTTAAAATATTGCTTCTCATCTTTTATTTACAAGACATGATGCAACTTATTTAAAGCCTTCCTTCCTAAACTACAAAAGCAAAACAAAAAATAATAACAAAAAGTCTGTCTGATAGGATTGTTCTGAATATAAAGCTATTAAGTGAAGACAGGGAATGAAGGGAAGAGGGGAGAAAAAGAGGTAGAGAGAGAGACCAAAACATCCCTTCCCATTAATAGTACTTGATAAATGTCCACTATACCTAAAAATAGAAGGAAACAATGAACAGAATTTTCAATATTCACGACATGTTTTTTCTATTGGAATGAAGCAAAAACAAAAAATAACTTGAGAGCTATCAATTATTCCAAGTAATAAGCCTATATTAAAAACTGATCAAAAACATTTACCCTTTGAGGAACTCTTTTTCCAAAAAACAAACACACACACACAAACAAAAGCAAAAACAAACTAACAAGCTTTTCTATTGGATTGGTTATCAGGGGAGGAGATTTTTAGAACGTATTTTTAAAATTAATTAAATCAGTATTGAGATATTTATGTGAGCATAAATACTATATAACCTTCCCTGGAGGAGGAAGTGGCAGCCCACTCCAGTATTCTTGTCTGGCGAGTCCATGGACAGAATAGCCTGGCAGGCTATAGTCCACAGGGTCACATGACTGAAGAGACAACACAGTACAGCATTATATAACCTAGTCACTAAAATGGGCTTCCCCATGGCTCAGCAAGTGAAGAGTCTGTCTGCAGTGCAGGAGAGACAAGAGATGTGGGTTTGATTCCTGGATTGGGAAGAACCCCTGGAGAAAGAAATTGCAGACCACTCTAGTATTCTTCCCTGGAGAATCCCATGGACAGAGGAGTGTGGCAGGCTACCGTCCAAAGGGTTGGAAAGAGTCTGACACGACTGAGTGACTAAGGGCGCGCACGTGTAGGCACACACACATACACACACACACTAGAAATAAGTACCTTTCATTTACCACTTAGCATAAATCAACACCGTTAAATGCTTTACATACATTCTCTCAATTGTTTATCACAATGATCTTGTTAAGGCAGGTAATGCTATCCTCATTTCATAGATTGAGGGGGAAAAACAAACAAACAAACAAACAAGGTTATTGATAATGCTGGAAGGTGAGTAAATACTTTGGTCCAAGAGGTGGTAGAGAGAGTATTATGTAGGTTAAAGATACGAATCTAGAATCAAACTGAGTTCAAATCTTGATCCTCTGATCTTGAGCAAGTTGCATACTCTTCTCTGGTCCTCCGTTATGCTGTCTGTAAAATGGGGAAAAGAATAGTGCCCACCCCTCAGGATTGTTTTTAAGTTTAAATTCAATTCCATGCAAAGCCCTCGGAAGAGTTCATCGTACATAGTCAGTCCTTGGTATATCTCAGCTGTCATTATTGGTCTAGCTCTGAAATCTTTACTTCTTTTTAAGTTTTTCTCCAAAGGACAAATTGCCAGGCCATTGTAAAGTAAAGGGACTAGGATTCCTTTAACAAGATGAGCTTCAAGAATCCATATAATGCGTCCACCCACTTGATCTCAGTTGATCCTAATTCTGCCCAAGGCTGTGCAACTATTAAGAGGAAAAAAAAGCTAGATGCTCGCCCTGGCACTGCAGGCTCAAGATGCTATGATCTTTCTTCTAATAAAAGAAAGAATTCTGGGGTTTCTTCTTTGGCTCGGTGCAGCAACATAACACAAAATAACTGGATGAAGGAGTGTAACATTTAGTTACACATCCAGATGTCTCAGGTAGTGTGAGAACAAACATCTGGCTGATGAACTGGCTATTGCATTTTTTTTCCACCAAGACATTGGGCAATGTGTCAAATATGATTGATGTAAAACAGAAGGAAGGAAAGCATACAGAAGGAGCTGTTAACAAGAAAAATACTCAGCTAAATAAAAGATGGCATGGACTTTGCTATCATCACCTGCACCAGCAATTTATTTGTAACCAACATCAATAGCCCTATTGGGGAATACAATCTCCCTTAACTTGTTCTACCATGCTGACACCTCTAACTCAGAAATGTAATTTAAAATAAAGATTCATGGAGCTAATATCCTTCTTGTTTCAGACTATTAAAGTGTCTATTGTTCTCACAGCTTGGAGGGGGGTAAAAGGCCCATGCATAAATGAGTACATGGACGACAGACTGCTGGATATAAATATTGCCCAGCTTTTAGTGAGATGCCAATGCCTGTAGAATACAAAGCTAAGATATACACTCTGAATAAAATGCCTTATGATATAAAAGCTGTCATGAAGAGTGCTTTTGCTATAACCCTAGACGTATGGTGATTTTCCTGGGGAGATAATAGTAGAACAGATCACACCAATGATTATCATGTTATTATAGCCAGAGCTGGTGAGCACTTTCTTGCCCTGTTCCAGGTATTTTCCAGCTGCTTCTGCTGCTGCTAAGTCGCTTCAGTCGTGTCCGACTCTGTACGACCCCATAGACAGCAGCCCATCAGGCTCCCCCGTCCCTGGGATTCTCCAGGCGAGAACACTGGAGTGGGTTGCCATTTCCTTCTCCAATGCATGAAAGTGAAAAGTGAAAGTGAAGTCGCTCAGTCGTGTTTGACCCTCAGCGACCTCATGGACTGCAGCCTACTAGGCTCCTCTATCCATGGGATTTTCCAGGCAAGAATACTGGAGTCGGGTGCCATTGCCTTCTTCGAGGTCTTTTCCTAGGTATGTATAATATCAACACTATGAGGCAGTATTCTTAGTAGCCTCATTTTGTTGATCAGGAAACTGAGGTTGAGAGCTATTACGTGACCTGACCATTTTCTCATATTTATCACGACTTTGTATTTCCAATTTCCAACTTATGCAGCCAGGGGCCAAGTACACACATAGGCTGACAAGGAGTTACACTTAAGAATCTTAGAATTTTAAGCCTGCAGGGGATCTTTAGAGAGTAGTTAATCCAACCCTGACATTTAGAGATGATAAAACCAAGCCTTATGAGGTCATGATTTGTCTAAGATCATACATTTTGCCAGAATGAGACTCGGGGAGTTCCTTCATGAGTATCATGTCTTTCTGCTAACACATTATTTCATAGTCGTCCAGTGAAATGCAAACGTCTTCCCCAAGTGAAGAGATCCACTATAACTCATTGCCAACCAGTAGTTAGTCAGACAGACCAGGCAGGATTTGATGGAGAAGTCTGACGACTGAGAGGTTGTTAGGGAAGGCAGGAGGGGCAATGTCTTGAGAATATCAGCCTGTTAGTTAGCTCTGGGTTGGAGTCTTGGCTCCAGCATTTATTGCTATATAACACTGGGTGAGTAACTTAACCTCCTTGCCTCAGTTTCTTCTTTTGTAAATTGAAAACAATACTATCATTAATGTCAAACAGCTGATGTGAGTATAGGCTGCACACAACTTAGAAAGAGTTGCATGCAGCGTACGGTGACTTTTAAGTGCTCAATGAATGCTAACCCTCGTCACTGCTTCTGGAAAGAAAGGCACAGGGGGAGTTCTGGGCAACCAGAGGACTTCAAGAAAGGTCTAAGATCGATGAGATTCACAGGACCAAAGAAAGGTGCCTCTGATTTGTCACCATGGGATTCAAAGTTAGCCCTGATTATAAACTCTATTGCTATACTTCTTATCAATAATGGACCAGTTTAAAATTCAGAGGAACCAAGGAAATGGGTTTTAATTGTGATTACCAAAAGACAACAAAACCAAAACACACACCCTTTCCATCAGCAGGCATCAGAGACTGGTCTGTGCTATGCCCCACAGATACACAAGCTGACGTATGCAGAGTAGGTAGTGTATGGACTTCAGCATAAAATGACAAGCCTGATGGATCACCTCTGGTCCAGATGCAAGCTAGTCTGGGATAAATCTCTATGGCAGATTTCTTTTGCCATTTTATAATTCAAACACCAGAGTCCCACAGTACAACAGATGCTATTTGACTGAATTCCCCATAAACTGTTGTTCCTCGCCCGTGGGTTACTTAACATTCAGAATCAGGTTTATCAAGGTCTGTGCCTTGGTCTCATCAATCCAAAAAAAGAAGGGTTCCTTTTTAAAAGATATATATGGAAATCAATTCTGCCAATCAGCATGCACTTGAATCTTTGATTATAAAATGCTTTGATATAACTCTGCTTGGTTTCTAAATTTCTTTGGATTCTAGCTTCCAAAGTTCAGTGAAAACAGTTAACACAACTCTTGTAAATTTTAGTATCCTGGTGTTCGAGGAAGCTTTCATATCATTGAATGTGAAATACTAGTCATAATTTATGGGCTGTATTAGTTCCCTAGGGCTGTCATCACACAGTAATAGAAAATCAGTACCTGAAACAACAGAAATGTATTGTCTTACAGTCTAGAGGCCAGAAGTCCAAAAACAAGGGGTTGATAGGGCTGATTTCTTCTGAGGTCTGTGCGCTCCGGGCGTCTCTCCTTGGTTTGTAGATGGCGGTCATCTTCCTGTGCCTCTACGCACATCTGTCTTTTCTCTATGCACAGTGCAGTTCAGTCCCTCAGACTCTAAGTTCTAAATGTAGACTGTAAATAATGTGGTTGTTGTCCAGTCAATCAGTCACATCCGACTCTTTGCAACCCCATGGACTGTGTATCACACCAGGCTTCCCTGTCCTTCAACATCTCCCAGAGCCTGCTCAAACTCATGTCCATCGAGTCAGTGATGCCATCCGACCATCTCAACCTCTGTTGTCCCCTTCTCCTCCAGCCTTCAATCTTTCCCAGCCTCAGGGTCTTTTCCAATGAGTCAGTTCTTCGCATGAGGTGGCCAAAGTAGTGGAGCTTCAGCTTCAGCATCAGTCCTTCCAATGAATATTCAGGACTGATCTCCTTTAGGATAGACTGGCTGGATCTCCTCGCATTCCAGGGGACTCTCAAGACTCTTCTCCAATACCACAGTTCAAAAGCATCAGTTCTTCGGTGCTCAGCTTTCTTTATGGTACAACTCTCACATCCATATTTGACTACTGGAGAAACCATAGCTTCGACTAGACAGACCTTTGTCATCAAAGTAATGTCTCTGCTTTTTAATATGCTCTCTAAGTTGGACATGGCTTTTCTTCCAAGGAGCACATGTGTATCCAAATTTCTTCTTATAAGGACACCAGTCCTACCAGATTCGGTTCTACCCTAATGACCTCATTTTAACTTGATTACCTCTATAAAGACCTTACTTTCAAATAAGGTCACATTATGAATGACTCGAATAGGACTTCAACATATGAATTTTGCTGGTGTAAGGGACATAATTCAACCTATAACAAGAACCTTCAGAATAAGAGACTGAAAAGTATGTATATTCCTTTCTTTCTACTTCATTTTTTTCTCCCTAAAGTCCAGCCTGCCTTCTGGAAACAGGTCCATTTTTTAACCATTTCAGTGGTGTTTCACTATGTGGTATTCATTGAAATTCTATCTATAATAATATGGGTTATTTTTTTTTTTATGATTCAGGGGCCTCACTTTTACATACTTTTGAAAACTTGATCCTTCCACCATGTCCTGTCTGATACAGGTACCTCTAAACTATCGGGGAAATTGCAGCACAGAATTTAAATCCTAGCACAAGGTAAGTGTTGAAAAGCGTGTTAAGAACATTTACCTGTGTGGAAGGCAATGGCACCCCACCCCAGTACTCTTGCCTGGAAAATCCAATGGACGGAGGAGCCTGGTGGGCTGCAGTCCATGGGGTCGCTAACAGTCGGACAGACTGAGCGACTTCACTTTCACTTTTCTCTTTCATGCACTGAAGAAGGAAATGGCAACCCACTCCAGTATTCTTGCCTGGAGAATCCCAGGGATGGGGGAGCCTGGTGGGCTGCAGTCCATGGGGTCACACAGAGTCGGACACGACTGAAGTGACTTAGCAGCATGCTCTCAGAAATCCATAAAGCAATTTAGTTCCTTCACTTTTCATGGCAATCTGTGCTAATTTAGATAATGATAACTAACGATTTGCCGCATCAAAAGATGAAAATAAATCCATAAACATTGACCTTATTGATCAACCATCTTCAATTAAATTAAAAGCAGCATTAATCAACTCCATCAGGGTAGCAATAGGAGAAAGAACATTTTTTCCTAAGGTTGTTTGATAAGGGAGTGGAGAAATCACCTTTTGAAATGTAATGTAAAATAAAGTGGACTCGGGCACAAAAAACTATAGTAATTGATAATACAGAAGTCTAAGCAATTCAATGCATTTCCTTGGCACAAACCTGAAAATTACAATCATTTCACAGTGGTACAATAATCCTGGCATATCTCCATACTGTGGTAATTGCCCTACTCTTAAGTGATAAATTAAGAAGATTAACTATTGAACTAACTACCAAAAGTGTACCCAATTTAAGAAATTTCAGCTCTCTATTATCAATTCTTTATCCAAATTAAAATAAAATACCTATCTGCGCTTTAACTGGTAATAAAACATTAGGGGAAACTAAAAAATTCAGCATCTGTCAAAGAGTTGAATAAGAGTCAACTAATAATTATGAAGCCAAGACAGCATTTTCTCATGGATGGGTGATTACAATATACTAGAATGAACTTGCAGCTCTGTTGACAATGATAGAAATACTGCAATGAATCCCCTCTCAGCAGGATGCTGGCATTTGAAGGATTAGTGGAACAAGGAATCACAAAGGTTATGTAAAGCTTAAAAGGCCAGGAAGGAGAAAAATCTAATTAGAAAATTATATAGAAAGGTTTAATTCAAATTATATGCTCAGAAATGGACTAGGACCTGGGTGAGTCAAATTTCATCATCATTTCAGTCCCAAAAGTTATTTGTGAATGGTCTTAAAGGGCTCAAGAATGCCTTTGACATACTTCTAAACCTTCCTGGGGTGGATATGATATTTTTAGCAAGTATGAATCAAGACTTGCAACCCTTTGTTCACCATCTCCTCCTATCAGCATTTCTGTGTCAACATCAAGGAGGTTTCGAGTGCTACTGAAAAGGGAAATGTTGCCTCATTCTAAAAACTGTTCCAGATAATTGCTGAAAACCCAAGGAAAGTGACACTGAATAATCACTTTATCATGCAGCTTAATGAGGTCTCTTCTGAAACTCGATCAAATTAATACTTTGTTAAGACATGAAGTACTATTTCTTTCTGCTATTTAATTTTTAAAACTTCTCCAAATTAATTAAAAAAAAAAGACTCAGAAACTTAAAAATATTTGCAAGTGGTTTGGAGTTCTTTTTTAATTCCAAAGAAATGTATCCTTATTTTTCTGATCAGAGTATAGGTAAAGGTTCTGGAAAAAATCATGGACACCATCACCTTCCCTCTCAGAATCTATTAAAATGTTATTTAAGCTCAAGATGCTTATTCCAACTGGTGCAGCTCCTCAAAATAGTGACTAAATAATCCAGGTCTGAATGCATTCACATTTGTCTAAAGTCCTATGGTATTTTCAGTACGCATACTTATTGTCATGTTATTGAGACTCTATTGTATATGAGGTTTAATATTAAAACATTGGGGGTTGAGTGATAAGCAAGTCATACAGAAATACAGAACTCAGAGTCTGGACTTGCCACTGATGCTGGGGAAGACAGATGAGATCCACATAAATGAGTTAAATAGGGTATTTTTAGACAGGGTAGTCAAACAAAACTTCTTCACTGAAGTGACATGAAAGTGCAGTCTGAATGGTGAGACAGAACTATCCACCCAAACAGATAGGCAAAGCACATTCCACACAGAAACAACAGCAAGTTCTATGTCACCTTTGAAGAACAGGAAGGTTAATGAGGTCAGAGGGTAGTGATTCCAAGGAGCAGAGTGGAAGTACATTGGGTCTGAGATTTGAGCTTCTCAAAGATCATGTGAAGACTTCCAAGCAGCAGGAAAGGAATTTGGATTTTTCCTTTAAGTGCGTTTGGGCATCACTGGACTTTTGTGGGGGCGGGGGAGGGGCAGTCAAGGAAGGGTTGTATGATGTACTTACTTTTTATGGATAATTCCGGCTGTGTTTCTGTACAAAGAATAAATTGATGTGAGCCAAGGCATGGAAGCAGGGAGATCAGTCGGGGGTATAGTTGTTGTCGAGGTAAGAAATAATACTGGTTTACAGGGGTTGATGAGGCAGAATCAGTGAGTTGTCAAACTTGAGACTTATTTTGAAGGCAGAACAGATGAATCTTGCTGATGGATAATATTAAAAATATAATTCCTATTAGTCTTGTCTTTTTTCAAAACCTTAGCATAACTGCTCTGAGGACAGGAGTGATGTCACATGTTTCTTATTACACAACCTGCTGCCAAGGACAGAGCTGATACGGAAAAAATACCAATATTCCCCGTAGTTTTCCTAAGGCTAGTAATTTAAACAGTGTGTACTCCCTTTTATCAAAGTGGGCTGTGTGCACGTGTGTGTGTGTATATGTTTGTGTGTTAACTTCGGTCATGTCCAACTCTTTACGACCTTGTTGACCACAGCCCTCCAGGCTCCTCTGTCCAGGGGATTCTCCAGGCAAGAACACTGGAGTGTGCAGCCATGCCCTCCTCCAGGGGCTCTTCCCGACCCAGGGATTGAAACAGCATCCCTTAATGTCTCCTGCCTTGAGAGGTGGGTTCTTTACCACTAGCGCTTCCTGGGAAGCCCATCAAAGTGGGGTATATTTCCTTATTTACCATTTGAATCTGCATATTTCCTAGACATATTTGAAACATGAAAGGGAGGTCAATCTCTACCAAGCAAATCACACAAATTTGCTTTTAATGTCCAGACTTTTTCCTTTCTTTAAATGCCACTGAGAACACCAGGCAAAGATTTAACCAGTAATATTTTGGGTAGTCTGAAGCTGCAAATACTCATGAAACAGGGTAATTTAATAAAAACTGCAAAAATGCAGTTAAAATGGAAATATTTTCTTGTCTTTTTGATGAGTAGAGGATTTTTTCTTAATTGTGAAAACTTACTGGATGAAGCCCAGTGAGATCTACTGTATAGAGATTATATTCAGAATAAGATATAATCAAATGACTTATTTCCTCTATAATATATGTCTCCATGACATTTCCCTCTGAGCTGTAAAAGCCTTAGCCTGAGTTGAGTTTCGGAACTAAGGTGACTTACATGTTCTATAAGTTCCTTTCAACTATTTTGTCAAAGATTTCCCTGATATACTTTGTGTCACAAAAAGTTCTATTCTCTAACTTTGATTAAGGGGGATATTTCAGTTTCAAGTGAAAAACTTCCCAGAGGTTTCTGAATCATAGCTTACTTTCCAATCTGAATATATTTCTTATTTTTACCCTATCTAAAGAAGCTGATTAATCTGGCAACAGAAAAGTCAATGTATGATTGTTTTCACTAGCTTCAGACTTGTTTTCATGGCATAGAGTTTAATGTAAGACTCAAATAACTATAAGAAAAAATTTTAGTCTATTATTTTAGTTCTTTCATATAAACAATTCATGGTAATTTTTTTTAATTAATGGGAATTGAATAGTGTTGGGAAAGGTTCTACTTTTCCTATACAACAATAGACAAAAGGGGTTTGGCAGAAACAGGCATTGAGCACATAAATATAAAAGTCATATTCACCACATAGAAGTCCAAAGGCTCACTGAAGGGAGAATAAGTCTGGCCTTTCTACCACTTACCCCAGCTAGGTACTCTTTCTATTAACCAGGAATCCTGCATAATAACATCAGCAGTGCCACAACCCCAGAGATTTCATTTATGGGCTTTTGATTTCAGAGCCTACATCTGGAGAACAGAGATAACAAATACCTGCCTCATGGTGTTGACATAAGGTCTTGAAAGTATTGTGAATGAACCACCAAATGGAGCAGGCACTCAAGGAAAGCTGGGCTAATGGACATTTTATTTCCCTGATTTCCATCTGGGGTCCATGTGTTGGAGGGAAGCTTCCCTAGCTCCAGGGACACAGCACACGCTTCAGCTAGCTCAGCGATACCACTGGCCAAAGTGATGTTGTTAGGACATCATCTGAGACATCTAAACCATCTAAAAATGTTTTCCTGAGATAGATGGGGTGAAGACTGTCTTTTTTCTCCAACTTGAAACAAAGGAGAAAGCAGATAGCTCTAGAGTTGCCAATCACGATCTGAAAACCATGTGAGCATCTAGCCTTAATATAAAGTCAGTATCTGAAAAGGCAGAAAAAAAAAAGAGAGAAAGGAATAACCCCTTGAGTGACATTTTGGTATCCTGGATCAAGACTCACTTGAAGTAAGTGAGATCAATGGTCTTTTCTGTTGCAAGTGTCAGTGACTGGGGTTTTATTGACTAGGACAATTTCAATCAGATTTGCTGTGGTTTTTAAAACTGCTGGAAAATGTGCTCAGGACATGAAACTGCTCCCCACTTACACCAGGACCACCATCTCCAGATAACCATTGATTTGATTCCTGGGCCAGAGGCAAAGTTTCTCTTTAGCTTAAGTAAGAATATGTGCTAGCTCTAAACCTAGAGTCTTTTGGACTCTAGGTTCTAAATCTAGGCTGTAAATAACGTGGTTGTTGTTCAGTTGCTCAATCATGTCCGACTCTAGCACACCAGGCTTCCCTGTCCTTCGACATCTCCCAGAGTTTCTCAAACTCATGT
Organism: Oreotragus oreotragus; assembly: GCA_006410675.1. NCBI lineage: Eukaryota > Metazoa > Chordata > Mammalia > Artiodactyla > Bovidae > Oreotragus > Oreotragus oreotragus. The sequence continues at coordinate 200,499 of SJYX01011914.1, forward strand.
CCATTGAGTTGGTGATGCCATTCAGCCATCTCAACTTCTGTCATCCCCTTCTCCTCCTGCCTTCAACCTTTCCCAGCATCAGGGTCTTCTCCAATGAGTCGACTCTTTGCATCAGGTGGCCAAAGTATTGAAACTTCAGCCTCAGCGTGAGTCCCTCCAGTGAATACTCAGGACTTATATCTTTTAGGATTGACTGGTTGGATCTCCTTGCAGTCCAAGGGACTCTCAAGAGTCTTCTCCAACACCACAGTGCAAAAACATCAATTCTTCAGCGCTCAGCCATCTTTATGGTCCAACTCTGATATCCATACATGACTATTGGAAAAGCCATAGCTTTGACTAGATGGACTTTTATTTGCAAAGTAATGTCTCTGCTTTTTATATGCTGTGTAGGTTTGTCAGCTTGTCTTCCAAGAGCAAGCGTCTTTTAATTTCATGGCTGCAGTCACCATCCAGAGTGATATTGGAGCCCAAGAAAATAAAATGTGTCACTCCTTCTGCCTTTTCCTCATTTATTTGCCATGAATTGATGGGACTGGATGCCATGACCTCAGTTTTCTGAATGTTGAGTTTTAAGCCAGCTTTTTCACTCTCCTCTTTCACCTTCATCAAGAGGCTCTTTAGTTTCTCTTCGCTTTCTGCCATAAGGGATAATAAATAATGTGGAGCCTCATTAAATATTGGTATCTCCGTTTTCATTGTCATTCTAATCAACAGCCTTGTATCTTATTTTTGAGCTTAGCTATGCCTTACACTTTGTTCCAGCATCGTCCTTTTTGGTTTGGTTTGTTTTAACCCTAGCGGTCTTCTGGGATCTGCCACACAGGCTGACAACGCTTAATGAGACTTCCTTAGATAAGACTGACTGCAAAGCAATCCTTCAGTGTGTTAGAGCAGATAACTGACCTCACTCCCACACATTCCTGTAGACCTGAAGCCATCAGAGTGGTTATAACCAATAATCAAACCCCTTCTCTCCTGGCAACAACTAACCTCATCCTCTGAATTTGAACTGCCAATGGTTTTAGATGTTTGCCAGTTCAACTTCCCTCTGTTTAAGAACTTCACATAAAGCAGTGTCCCGCAAGCTTTAACACACATACAAATCCCCCGCAGAGCTTGCCAATCATCTGTCAAAGAGTTGAATAAGAGTCAACTAATAATTATGAAGCCAAGACAGCATTTTCTCATGGATGGGTGATTACAATATACTAGAATGAACTTGCAGCTCTGTTGACAATGATAGAAATACTGCAATGAATCCCCTCTCAGCAGGATGCTGGCATTTGAAGGATTAGTGGAACAAGGAATCACAAAGGTTATGTAAAGCTTAAAAGGCCAGGAAGGAGAAAAATCTAATTAGAAAATTATATAGAAAGGTTTAATTCAAATTATATGCTCAGAAATGGACTAGGACCTGGGTGAGTCAAATTTCATCATCATTTCAGTCCCAAAAGTTATTTGTGAATGGTCTTAAAGGGCTCAAGAATGCCTTTGACATACTTCTAAACCTTCCTGGGGTGGATATGATATTTTTAGCAAGTATGAATCAAGACTTGCAACCCTTTGTTCACCATCTCCTCCTATCAGCATTTCTGTGTCAACATCAAGGAGGTTTCGAGTGCTACTGAAAAGGGAAATGTTGCCTCATTCTAAAAACTGTTCCAGATAATTGCTGAAAACCCAAGGAAAGTGACACTGAATAATCACTTTATCATGCAGCTTAATGAGGTCTCTTCTGAAACTCGATCAAATTAATACTTTGTTAAGACATGAAGTACTACTTCTTTCTGCTATTTAATTTTTAAAACTTCTCCAAATTAATTAAAAAAAAAAAAGACTCAGAAACTTAAAAATATTTGCAAGTGGTTTGGAGTTCTTTTTTAATTCCAAAGAAATGTATCCTTATTTTTCTGATCAGAGTATAGGTAAAGGTTCTGGAAAAAATCATGGACACCATCACCTTCCCTCTCAGAATCTATTAAAATGTTATTTAAGCTCAAGATGCTTATTCCAACTGGTGCAGCTCCTCAAAATAGTGACTAAATAATCCAGGTCTGAATGCATTCACATTTGTCTAAAGTCCTATGGTATTTTCAGTACGCACACTTATTGTCATGTTATTGAGACTCTATTGTATATGAGGTTTAATATTAAAACATTGGGGGTTGAGTGATAAGCAAGTCATACAGAAATACAGAACTCAGAGTCTGGACTTGCCACTGATGCTGGGGAAGACAGATGAGATCCACATAAATGAGTTAAATAGGGTATTTTTAGACAGGGTAGTCAAACAAAACTTCTTCACTGAAGTGACATGAAAGTGCAGTCTGAATGGTGAGACAGAACTATCCACCCAAACAGATAGGCAAAGCACATTCCACACAGAAACAACAGCAAGTTCTATGTCACCTTTGAAGAACAGGAAGGTTAATGAGGTCAGAGGGTAGTGATTCCAAGGAGCAGAGTGGAAGTACATTGGGTCTGAGATTTGAGCTTCTCAAAGATCATGTGAAGACTTCCAAGCAGCAGGAAAGGAATTTGGATTTTTCCTTTAAGTGCGTTTGGGCATCACTGGACTTTTGTGGGGGCGGGGGAGGGGCAGTCAAGGAAGGGTTGTATGATGTACTTACTTTTTATGGATAATTCCGGCTGTGTTTCTGTACAAAGAATAAATTGATGTGAGCCAAGGCATGGAAGCAGGGAGATCAGTCGGGGGTATAGTTGTTGTCGAGGTAAGAAATAATACTGGTTTACAGGGGTTGATGAGGCAGAATCAGTGAGTTGTCAAACTTGAGACTTATTTTGAAGGCAGAACAGATGAATCTTGCTGATGGATAATATTAAAAATATAATTCCTATTAGTCTTGTCTTTTTTCAAAACCTTAGCATAACTGCTCTGAGGACAGGAGTGATGTCACATGTTTCTTATTACACAACCTGCTGCCAAGGACAGAGCTGATACGGAAAAAATACCAATATTCCCCGTAGTTTTCCTAAGGCTAGTAATTTAAACAGTGTGTACTCCCTTTTATCAAAGTGGGCTGTGTGCACGTGTGTGTGTGTGTATGTTTGTGTGTTAACTTCGGTCATGTCCAACTCTTTACGACCTTGTTGACCACAGCCCTCCAGGCTCCTCTGTCCAGGGGATTCTCCAGGCAAGAACACTGGAGTGTGCAGCCATGCCCTCCTCCAGGGGCTCTTCCCGACCCAGGGATTGAAACAGCATCCCTTAATGTCTCCTGCCTTGAGAGGTGGGTTCTTTACCACTAGCGCTTCCTGGGAAGCCCATCAAAGTGGGGTATATTTCCTTATTTACCATTTGAATCTGCATATTTCCTAGACATATTTGAAACATGAAAGGGAGGTCAATCTCTACCAAGCAAATCACACAAATTTGCTTTTAATGTCCAGACTTTTTCCTTTCTTTAAATGCCACTGAGAACACCAGGCAAAGATTTAACCAGTAATATTTTGGGTAGTCTGAAGCTGCAAATACTCATGAAACAGGGTAATTTAATAAAAACTGCAAAAATGCAGTTAAAATGGAAATATTTTCTTGTCTTTTTGATGAGTAGAGGATTTTTTCTTAATTGTGAAAACTTACTGGATGAAGCCCAGTGAGATCTACTGTATAGAGATTATATTCAGAATAAGATATAATCAAATGACTTATTTCCTCTATAATATATGTCTCCATGACATTTCCCTCTGAGCTGTAAAAGCCTTAGCCTGAGTTGAGTTTCGGAACTAAGGTGACTTACATGTTCTATAAGTTCCTTTCAACTATTTTGTCAAAGATTTCCCTGATATACTTTGTGTCACAAAAAGTTCTATTCTCTAACTTTGATTAAGGGGGATATTTCAGTTTCAAGTGAAAAACTTCCCAGAGGTTTCTGAATCATAGCTTACTTTCCAATCTGAATATATTTCTTATTTTTACCCTATCTAAAGAAGCTGATTAATCTGGCAACAGAAAAGTCAATGTATGATTGTTTTCACTAGCTTCAGACTTGTTTTCATGGCATAGAGTTTAATGTAAGACTCAAATAACTATAAGAAAAAATTTTAGTCTATTATTTTAGTTCTTTCATATAAACAATTCATGGTAATTTTTTTTAATTAATGGGAATTGAATAGTGTTGGGAAAGGTTCTACTTTTCCTATACAACAATAGACAAAAGGGGTTTGGCAGAAACAGGCATTGAGCACATAAATATAAAAGTCATATTCACCACATAGAAGTCCAAAGGCTCACTGAAGGGAGAATAAGTCTGGCCTTTCTACCACTTACCCCAGCTAGGTACTCTTTCTATTAACCAGGAATCCTGCATAATAACATCAGCAGTGCCACAACCCCAGAGATTTCATTTATGGGCTTTTGATTTCAGAGCCTACATCTGGAGAACAGAGATAACAAATACCTGCCTCATGGTGTTGACATAAGGTCTTGAAAGTATTGTGAATGAACCACCAAATGGAGCAGGCACTCAAGGAAAGCTGGGCTAATGGACATTTTATTTCCCTGATTTCCATCTGGGGTCCATGTGTTGGAGGGAAGCTTCCCTAGCTCCAGGGACACAGCACACGCTTCAGCTAGCTCAGCGATACCACTGGCCAAAGTGATGTTGTTAGGACATCATCTGAGACATCTAAACCATCTAAAAATGTTTTCCTGAGATAGATGGGGTGAAGACTGTCTTTTTTCTCCAACTTGAAACAAAGGAGAAAGCAGATAGCTCTAGAGTTGCCAATCACGATCTGAAAACCATGTGAGCATCTAGCCTTAATATAAAGTCAGTATCTGAAAAGGCAGAAAAAAAAAAGAGAGAAAGGAATAACCCCTTGAGTGACATTTTGGTATCCTGGATCAAGACTCACTTGAAGTAAGTGAGATCAATGGTCTTTTCTGTTGCAAGTGTCAGTGACTGGGGTTTTATTGACTAGGACAATTTCAATCAGATTTGCTGTGGTTTTTAAAACTGCTGGAAAATGTGCTCAGGACATGAAACTGCTCCCCACTTACACCAGGACCACCATCTCCAGATAACCATTGATTTGATTCCTGGGCCAGAGGCAAAGTTTCTCTTTAGCTTAAGTAAGAATATGTGCTAGCTCTAAACCTAGAGTCTTTTGGACTCTAGGTTCTAAATCTAGGCTGTAAATAACGTGGTTGTTGTTCAGTTGCTCAATCATGTCCGACTCTAGCACACCAGGCTTCCCTGTCCTTCGACATCTCCCAGAGTTTCTCAAACTCATGTCCATTGAGTTGGTGATGCCATTCAGCCATCTCAACTTCTGTCATCCCCTTCTCCTCCTGCCTTCAACCTTTCCCAGCATCAGGGTCTTCTCCAATGAGTCGACTCTTTGCATCAGGTGGCCAAAGTATTGAAACTTCAGCCTCAGCGTGAGTCCCTCCAGTGAATACTCAGGACTTATATCTTTTAGGATTGACTGGTTGGATCTCCTTGCAGTCCAAGGGACTCTCAAGAGTCTTCTCCAACACCACAGTGCAAAAACATCAATTCTTCAGCGCTCAGCCATCTTTATGGTCCAACTCTGATATCCATACATGACTATTGGAAAAGCCATAGCTTTGACTAGATGGACTTTTATTTGCAAAGTAATGTCTCTGCTTTTTATATGCTGTGTAGGTTTGTCAGCTTGTCTTCCAAGAGCAAGCGTCTTTTAATTTCATGGCTGCAGTCACCATCCAGAGTGATATTGGAGCCCAAGAAAATAAAATGTGTCACTCCTTCTGCCTTTTCCTCATTTATTTGCCATGAATTGATGGGACTGGATGCCATGACCTCAGTTTTCTGAATGTTGAGTTTTAAGCCAGCTTTTTCACTCTCCTCTTTCACCTTCATCAAGAGGCTCTTTAGTTTCTCTTCGCTTTCTGCCATAAGGGATAATAAATAATGTGGAGCCTCATTAAATATTGGTATCTCCGTTTTCATTGTCATTCTAATCAACAGCCTTGTATCTTATTTTTGAGCTTAGCTATGCCTTACACTTTGTTCCAGCATCGTCCTTTTTGGTTTGGTTTGTTTTAACCCTAGCGGTCTTCTGGGATCTGCCACACAGGCTGACAACGCTTAATGAGACTTCCTTAGATAAGACTGACTGCAAAGCAATCCTTCAGTGTGTTAGAGCAGATAACTGACCTCACTCCCACACATTCCTGTAGACCTGAAGCCATCAGAGTGGTTATAACCAATAATCAAACCCCTTCTCTCCTGGCAACAACTAACCTCATCCTCTGAATTTGAACTGCCAATGGTTTTAGATGTTTGCCAGTTCAACTTCCCTCTGTTTAAGAACTTCACATAAAGCAGTGTCCCGCAAGCTTTAACACACATACAAATCCCCCGCAGAGCTTGCCAAAGTGCAAATTCTGACTCAGTGGATCTGAAGTGGAGCCCAAGATGTTACATTTCTCCCAGGTTCCCACGCACTCTGAGTAGTAGGATTTGTAGTATGAGGTATTACAGTTTGCCTTCCCCTCACTGATGCTCATTAAGAACTTGGACTTCCTGTTACAGTTGGTGGAGATTTCCCTGGGTGCTATCTGAGCAGTGGATAGCCCCATGCCTTATCTGTAAATGCTAAGAATATAGTTACAGTACAAAGCTGCAATGCAGGAGACCCCGGTTCGATTTCTGAATTGAGAAAATCTCCTGGAGAAGGGACAGGCTACTCACTCCAGTATTCTTGGGTTTCCCTGGCGGCTCAGACAGTAAGAAAAACTCCACCTGTGGGAGACCTGGTTTCAGTTCCTGGGTTGGGAAGATCCCCTGGAGGCAGGCACGGCAAGCCACTCCAGGATTCTTGCCTAGAGAATCTCCACGGACAGAGGAGCCTGGCAGGCTACAGTCCATGGGGTCAGAGAGTTGGACACAATTGAGTGACTAAGCACAGCTCAGCACAAGGCATGCATCCATAATGACCAGTCCTAAAGGGCCTAGGAGCCAACAGCTGTATGTAGGAGGCAACAGATTCCGAAAAGAGGCCCTCCCGGCTGAATAACAGCCAGGGTCCAAGGACCTCGCAGCCCCTTGCCCAGAGATCTACACTGTAATCCAGAAAATCATGTCTCATTAACCCTCTTAAATTACATTAGCACAGTTCTCATTTTCATCTATCTTCTCTGCATTCATTATATTTCACTTTTACGCAATACAACTTTGAAATTTCTGAGTTCTAAGAATATAAAATGCTAAAAGCAACAGGCTTATTTACTAATTGATGAGGACATTGAGCGGGCTAAGGCAACTGCCAACATATAAGAATTATAGTTGATTATAGAATAAAGAACACTAAAGACTATACTTTTAAAAATTAAATAATGTCAAACATTCTATTTTATGTAGCATCTTTCTGTTTTCTCAAAACACTTTATTAACTGTCCTAACCTTCATTTTCATAACACCTGAGTGAGGTTAGAACCTACTACCAGATATTGTCAAATATTAAAAATCTAATTTTATCTTTAAAAACACACACAGTACTGTATTATTAGGGAGGAAAGGAGGCACTCTGTTTTCCCCTTACCCCTCACCTCCAAAAAACTGTCTGTGTCTATCTGTCTTTCTTTCTCTCTCTCACACACACACACACACATATTCAGAGGTAAACTAGGAGGCTGCAATATGTCAAACCTGATCCATTTCATACTACTGCTGTGATTCACAATCAAAGAACATAAGGAGTACAACCCAGCTATACTGTGAAAATAACTTCTCTCAAAACAGGCTCTGTGAAAACATTTCAGAGAGAATTTCACATACCTCCTTCAAGCTGTTTTTAATGGTTTCATAGGACGAGTTACACATAAAAAGGAATGAGAACATCATTTAATAACACTACTAATTATATACACTTTACATATATCATCACATTTAATCTGCACAACATTTTTTCCAGATGACACTAGAGATTAAAAAAAAAAAAAAACAATGACAGCTTCCTTCAAAGTCACAGCGTTATCTAAGAGGCAGTACTGAGACTTGAATGCAGGTCTGACTGATTCACACTCCAAAGCTTTGCCTATATAACCACCAGATCAGTGTTTTTCAAATTTCAAATTTTCAACATGCAAATGGATCACCTAGGGAGTTTGTTAAGAAGAAGATTCTGATTCAGAATATCTGATGAGGGGTCTGAGAGTGTGCATTTCTAACAAGCTTCCAAGCAATGTTGATATTGGTGGTCCAGAGACCATATTTTGAATAGCAAAACACTTTGACGGTGTTTTTTAAAGTGTGGTCCCTGGGCTGACAGAATCAGTGTCACCTGGGACTTTGTCAGAGGGGCAGATTCTCAGGCCCCCCTGAAGCTTACTTCAGAGCAGGATCCCAGCAGTCTGTGACTTAATAAGCCCCTTGCAGACCCTGATGGTTTGACAACCAAATGATGAATATCCAACATTTCCACAGATGTAAGCAATCTAACTCTATCCAGTCTGGCAGGGATTTGTGGCTGAGTAGACATGATTCCTTCTTGTTTTTCTAGGTCACACTTTCTGATTTACCTGAAAATTTTCACCACAGCGTTGGTTAAAAAGTAGCCTGGCCAGGGAAAAGCTCTGACTGTGAAGGTGACCTTGGTCCATTGCAATACCGTGGGCCATCACTACAGTCTGCAGTGTGTGAGCCCCCAGAGACGTTATGGCAGGCACGCAGACACTCACCTCAGTGGGTGAGGATCTTTAAATTGGGTGGGGATCTTTCTTTCTCAAAGCAGTCTTTCCACCCTGTGCCCAAACCATTTTTCCCTATTTCACTATGCTTTGCAAAACAAAGACTTGATCTCACATTCTCATTCTAAACAGTGACTAAGAAGTAAGCGTTTTTCCTTAATTTGAGGAGAAACATGTCAAATAATTAACAATCACGAAAAGATCGTTATCTTAGATCTCCAGGTGGGATAAGCAGAGGAAAATTATAGTGCTTGGAAGACTCGGATAAGTGGAAATGAGAGATTTTAATTGGATTAACTTAAATGAAAATAAACAAACTTCAGCCAACACATTTGTAATGCTAGTGATAATATAATTGTGCCTGCTGCATGCTAAGTCGCTTCCGTCATGTTAAATTTTTTGCGACCCTATGGACTGTAGCCTGCCAGGCTCCTCTGTTCATGGGATTTTCCAGGCAAGAATACTGGAGTGGGTTGCCATGGCCTCCTCCAGGGGATCTTCCTGACCCAGGGATTGAACCCGTGTCTCCTGCGTCTCCTGCACTGCATCTTTACATCCCTATGAGAACTTGCTAATTCCGCTCTAGCTATACCTCAAAATTTCCCAACCCCTACACATGAAAATCAGTTAGAGCCTGATTGATCTTATAGTCAAGTATTGTTGCCACCCCACACAGCCAGGTAACAGGACTTCCTTGGAGAATCAAAGTTGGGATGGAAGAAACAAGTTTATTTGATCTTGTACTTACAAGGGCAAAGGCACAAACTCAAACATAGAAAGAGATGAGCGGATCTCAGAGAGTCTTATAAGCCACATGCTATTCTATGACATAATCAGAAGGCAAGAGAAATTTAAGAGAAACATTTAAATATCTAGCTCGTAAAATTAAAGACACTGAAAGAAACAGTACTTAAGTTTGGAAAACTTGAACTCAAGAGCCCATCTCTCCCCAGTTGAGTGTCATAACCATATCCCCAACCTCTGGGCCACTGACCTTCTGCCAGATCAGCAGTGACATTAGGTTAGGAAGAAAGTGAAAGTGAAAGTCGCTCAGTATGTCAGACTCTGTGACCCCATAGCTTTAGTCCATGGAATTCTCCAGGCCAGAATACGGGAGTGGGTAGCCTTTCCCTTCTACAAGGGATCTTCCCAATCCAGATTCTTTACCAGCTGGGCTACCAGGGACGCCCAAGAATACTGGAGTAGGTAGCCTATCCCTTCTCCAGCGGATCTTCCTGACCCAGGAATCGAACTGGGGTCTCTTGCATCTTAGGCAGATTCTTTACCAACTGAGCTATGATAAAGTGCACAGTAAATGTAATGTGAATGAATCATCCCAAAGCCATCCCCCCACCCTCAGTCCATGGAAAAACTGTATTCCGTGAAATCGACCCCAGAGGCCAAAAAAGGTTGGGGAGCACCGTTCCATGGGATCACACTTGGTCCTCTAGCCGTTCCTGAGCATCCTGAGATGCAGAGTTAGTAGGTAGTTAGTAGGCGGGGACAGAGCAGCACAGAGATCTCCATGTTGCTCCAGATTCCCAAGAGATCGACCCTATAAAGCTTTAAGGAAAAGAAATCGCCTCTTCTACAATTTTCAGGCACACACATAAGTTCATTGTAACAGATGCACTCTCTGGAAACAATGAGACGTACAATCAAAATAGAAGGCCAACCGAAGCAGATTGTACTGCGCAGAACAAAGCCATATATCTACATTCTCTCCCTGAAGTCGTCATTAGAGCGACAAGCCCCTGCATCTGCGAGGGACTTCCATTGCACTTGCTTAGTTACCAGGCTACATTCACTTCAAGCTATCCAATTGGTTCCAACAACTTTAATGATTCTAACAAAGATGAAGATATTAAACATAGCTCATTATTAGTCAGAAGTCTGCCATGTTCCCTGCTGTATAATTAACTCCTTTCATTCAACACATTTAAAATAGCATCAATGAGGAATATTTAATTACCTCCTTCCAGAAGAAGGTCCTGACTCAGATTCAGTAGCCAGTTTCACAATGCGGTCCAATATAAATTGCTCTTAAAATAATGTTTCTGCTGACTATAGGGGCAGCTTAAGCCCAAGAAATTTAAATCTGAGGAAGAGAAATTTTATGGCAGAACTGAAAGAAACACATCTTCCTTAGTCTGCCATTTTCTTTTTTTTACAAAATAGGTGAAGCATTATCACTGGCACTATGTTTTCCCAAGGAATTTAAAATATGTGGCCCATGAAACAAGAAATAAAACCGTAGTGATAGGGAGAAAGTGATGGATAAATAATTTGTGGTCAAGATGTATCAAATCTATAGGGAAATATATGATACAGGTTTCTTCACCAGTTTGACCTTGACATTGCTCATAATCCAGCCGCTATACTGTGAGAACATGGGGATGGAAATCACAAGAATGACAACTAAGATAATGCTCAATTATGCCTCCAAGGCAGAAAGGGACAGAGCGCAGGTGATGCAATTAGGCGTCCTTGTTTCCAGTGCATGCAATCTTATTCAGTGGATACGGCACCTGCTGTATATAGCCTGATACTGTTTATTACCGTAGCCTTTCGGGAAACATTGTTGAGGCCTAAATCTGAAAAGAAAGGATGGCTAGTCTAAATGAAGATGTTGACAGACCACACCACTTGTTTGCCATTCTAAATGGAAGGACATTTTGTGATTATTTCCTCCAAACGACAGAATCACTTATAACTCTTTTTTCTCCTTATCATCACCATCATCATCACAGTCACCCAGCCTGTACAGAGTCCTAACCATGGGCATCCCAATATGTTTGATATTGTAGTGGAGAGTTGGCTGAGGTCACCCTGTGTCCTAATTCTCTCGGGGCATCTATATCTTCTTCTCATTGTCTATAAACTCATACAACTATTGAACAGCTGACTTATTTGTTCTTTCCTAAGGGAGAGCACATGAGCTGACACCTTTGAGGCTTCAGAATTGCAAGAATGGGGGAGAAATCATCAGAGTTCATGCAGTCTAGCAGCCGTAGTCTGGAAAAGTTATAATTTTCGAATTCCTAGACTCTGCCCCTCCCACCCCCTCAAGATTCCTTGAATTATTTTTGGAAACCTTTTCCTCCAAACTTTGCTTTGGTTCTCTGAACTACCCAAAAGCCTTTCTATAAATTTCTAACTTACTGAAGGCACTCTAATCCAGTTTCTGTTGCTTACAACCAAACAGCCTTAACCGATGCAGATCTGAGATGTATTAGGAGGGCTTAAGAAGCTGATGACTCCATTGGCTGGAACTGACAAATGCAAGAAAGTATCAGCCAGTCAGTCAGTTCAGTCGCTCAGTCATGTCCGACTCTTTGTGACCCCATGAATCGCAACACACCAGGCCTCCCTGTTCATCACCATCTCCCGGAGTTCACTCAGACTCACGGCCATCGAGTCCGTGATGCCATCCAGCCATCTCATCCTCGGTCATCCCCTTCTCCTCCTGCCCCCAATCCCTCCCAGCATCAGAGTCTTTTCCAATGAGTCAACTCTTCGCATGAGGTGGCCAAAGTACTGGAGCTGTCTCTTATACACATCTAGATGTGTATAAGAGACAGNGGCCATCGAGTCCGTGATGCCATCCAGCCATCTCATCCTCGGTCATCCCCTTCTCCTCCTGCCCCCAATCCCTCCCAGCATCAGAGACTTTTCCAATGAGTCAACTCTTCTCATGAGGTGGCCAAAGTACTGGAGTTTCAGCTTTAGCATCATTCCTTCCAAAGAAATCCCAGGGTTGATCTCCTTGCAGTTCAAAAGAAAGTATAAACAGCATTATAAGGCAGCAGTATTCTTGCCTGGAGGATCCCAGGGACGGGGGAGCCTGGTGGGCTGCCGTCTATGGGGTCGCACAGAGTCGGACACGACTGAAGCGACTTAGCAGCAGCAGCAATGCTAGGTGACAGATACTGGGACAGGCTGGGATGTAAGATAATGACTACAGGCAGCATAAAGGGGCTTCCTGAACATTTTAGGACTGGTCTTCACTAAATGCAAAAGAGCATCTCAGGGATGGGGTGATAGAATCAAATAGTGGAGATAAATATTGGGTTGGCCAAAAAGTCCATTTATTTTTTTTTCTGTAGCATCTTAATATCTCCTTCAGTCCTTAATATTGCCTACCATAATTTGAGTTAAATAATTTATATTCCCTTTTAGCTTCAGATGGAGAATCAAATATATATACACATATAAAAATATATATATACACATACACACACATATATTCCCTCTTTTTTAGGACATCTCTCCCTTTATAGGAAGAAATACAAAATACGGCATACACGTTCTCTCAAGATGCCTGTTTTTAAAAGAGGGATGTGATCGCCATGAAATGAAGTAGGGAGAAAGCATAGGGCAAACATAACTTCAGCATTTTCTGCCACACCTACTGCAAAAAAGAAAAAAAAGTCAACTGTCATGTTATTTTCCTCCAAAATTACTTCCTTTAATGGGAGGGAGAAAAAAGTGAAATAAAACAGTCACCCAATGCAAACAGATCCACAAGCTCACACATGTGCTGCCATGTAAACAGATCCCTTTTCTTTAAAAAAAAAAAACAAACCCTTTAGATTGTAACACAAGAGTACATCCCCTGTAGCTGCAATCAACATTTTGACAGAGAAACAGCACATTTCTCTGTAGCAATTAGAGGAGCACTCAGGTTCCACTGGTTAGCTTTTTGCCTCCCAGCTTGGGAAGGACGGGAAAGGGAAGCCCTGGGCAACTTGGAAGCTGCAACACAACGTTGACCCTTCCTTAATGGTAGGCAGGGCGGGTAGTATTTACAGTTCTTCCTACTTACACTGGGATTAAGTCCCAATAAATCCATTGTAAGTTGAAAATATCCTGAGTTGCAAATACATTTGTGCTCAGTCGCTCAGGGGTGTCAGACTCTTTTTGACCCCATGGACTGAAGCCCACCAGGCTCCTCTGTCTATGGCATTTTTCAGGCAAGAATACTGGAGCAGGTTGCCATTTCCTACTCCAGGGGATCTTCCCAAGGGATTGAACCTGCGTCTCTTGCGGCTGCTGCTTTGGCAGGCAGATTCTTTACCACTGTGCCACCTGGGAAGCCCCCATACTACACTTGATCCTAGCCAAAAGGCCAAGAAGTGAAATGCATTTAGTACACCAAACCTACTGAGCATCACAGTTTAGCCCAGTCTACCTTAAACATTCCCAGAGCACTTAAATTAGCCTACAGGTGGGCAAGTCACAGACACAAAGCCTGCTGTGTAGTAAGGTGCTGAATTTCTCATGTAACGGACTGACTACTGGACTGAAAGGGCGAAACAGGACAGTGGTGCAGGCCCACTATATTTTCATACGGTTGGAAGCGGATCGGTTGTTGACCCTTGTGACCACGCGGCTGACTGAAAGCTACTGCTGCTTCTGCCCAGCATCGGGGGAGAGGATCATGCTGTGCATCCCTAGCTTGGAAAAAGGTCAAAATTCAAAGTATGGTTCCTACTGCATGCATATTGTTATCACATCACCTTAAAGTCAAAAACTCCTAACTGAACCGATGTTAAGTTGGGGACCATCTGCCTCTCTAGGGCCACACAGCCTTTTCTCCAATCAAATGTCTAACACAGAAACAGATGTGAATTGAGACGACTCCTCTTTCAATAGTTTACATCAGTTTATAGAAATAAAGTTAATATTATTATTTTATGTATCAGTTTCAAAGGAAGTACTCACTACTAGTTCCAAATCACAGCTTCAGACTCTGCTAATTTATGATGCAAACACTGGAAGAAGCAGAGAACATCAAAATGATGTTCTAATCCTTGATTATTCACCATGCTAAAATGATAACTTTTGCTGGATTCTGATTGTAGCCTCCTCAGTGTGGCCTTTCTTCCACTCTGTCTCTTTATGGTATACTCGGCACTTAGTTGCCAGGATGATTTGTTCTAAGCTATGTAAATACGATTATGTGAAACCCAGAGACCTTTCATGCACAATTTGGCTGTCGGGATCTCTCAGGTCTCATTTTACCCCCTGTCCTTCTCACTCACTGTATTATAGTTGCCAGCCTCCTTCCTGTTCCTCATATAAGCCAACTGCATTCCTGTTTCAGGGTGATCACACCTGTTATCCCTTCATCTGGAATGAAGTCATCTGGCTTGTCATCTCACCTCATTCGGTCATCTGCTTCAATATCACTTCCAAAGAGAAGTCTTCTCTGACCATCCCAGCCAAAGTAGTATCCCCTCATCTCTATTTTTCTTCATAGCTCCCATCACCACTTGAAAGTATACACTAATTCCCTCTTGGGTTTAACGTCAGCATCCCTGACTAGACTGCCCTTTCATTAAGGCAAAGGCTTTGTGTCATTTCCTGTCCCATCCCCTAGGGCTTTACACGCTTCCTAGGACATAGCAGGCATTGAG
Organism: Oreotragus oreotragus; assembly: GCA_006410675.1. Taxonomy (NCBI): domain Eukaryota; kingdom Metazoa; phylum Chordata; class Mammalia; order Artiodactyla; family Bovidae; genus Oreotragus; species Oreotragus oreotragus. The sequence goes on from SJYX01011914.1 coordinate 215,619, forward strand.
TTTAAAAAAAAAAAAAAAAATCTATGAATGAATGATGGTACTATTTTACAATAACATGTTACTTTCAAGTTTACTTTTTAAATTTATTTAGTACCTAAAACCGGAGAAGGCAATGGCACCCCACTCCAGTACTCCTGCCTGGGAAATCCCATGGATGGAGGAGCCTGGTAGGCTGCAGTCCATGGGGTCGCAAAGAGTCGGACACGACTGAGTGACTTCACTTTCACTTTTCACTTTCATGCATTTTTGAAGGAAATGGCAACCCATTCCAGTGTTCTTGCCTGGAGAATCCCAGGGACGGGGGAAGCCTGGTGGGCTGCCGTCTATGGGGTCACACAGAGTCAGACACGACTGAAGTGACCTAGCAGCAGCAGTACCTAAAACAATCCTAGAAGCATAGCCTCTCAGGACCCAAGATGGGCACACAGTGTTATTCACATTTGGTTTAAAAAAAAAAAAAGAGAAAGTGATACAGCAAGTCGAAGAGATTAATTCAGATCCTCACAGCTGTTAAATTTCCCTGCCAGCATTTTGAACTTGAGGATATCTGAAAGTGCCTGAAAGCATCAGGATGTTAGGTCCAGCTAAGACGGGGATTTCTCCCCAGGAGTCATTGCGGATGTTTCTCTAACAACTTCAGCATCAGGAGTAGACAGAGGAGAAAGCTGGAAAAGACCAGAGAGTCTCATTTGTCAGAAAAAGGCATTTCTCCTCTGCCTCCTCATTGGTTCCCCCTTCTTCATTCTATATCTGGCCACAAACTAGGGCCTGAGGACTCATTATCCCAGTCTTCTGAGGCCTCTCTCCAATGATGGGGAGAAGGACTCCACCCACTACATCATCTTAATCAGCAACTTAGAAAACAGTGTCACATAAACACAGCAGCAGACCTGAAAAAGTGCAGTCATTGCAATAGCGCTGCTAACTAACCATCCGGGCTCCACTTTTGCATAATTAAGGTGGTTTACGACAGGCATCTGTGGCATTTAAAACACGAAGAGGGAAAGCAGCAGGACGCACCACACCAGGAGCCCTATAGTCACTGAACGGAGAGGAGGAGAGGAATAAGGCGAAATCCAGAGAAAACAGTCTCTCTCTCTATTCTTTTTTTTTTTTTGGTAGAGTCTCTTTTTTCCCCTACTGTCTTTTTTTATTCTTTCCCCTACTGCAAAAAAAAAAAATGAGTAGCCAAGGGGATAATTTAGCAACCAAGCTTTTGCAAAGGTAGCTGCTGTGTGCCTAAATTACCAGAGAAATGCTTTCAATTGCTCCCCTTTAGAATGAAAGCACTGCATGGTATTTCCCAGGATTGGAGCTTTGCACACAGCAGGGGGTGCCAGGGAGTGCTGGGAAAGGAGGATAGGGATGAGAGAAAGATGGCTAGTAAGGATAAAACTCTACTTAATCTACTTTGAGATATGCAACGTTAGAGAACAGAAAAAGGGCGGGTCATTATATACCTAAGGAAGGCACCCCACTCAGTAGCTCTCAAGAAAGTCTCCTGGCAAAACAAATCACTCTTCTAGTCAACTAACCCTTAGTGGTCCCCTGCTTTCGCCAGACATTGAGCTGGATGTTGTGATCATAGAAACAAAGAAAGAAATCAACTCTGTCCTCCAAAGGAACCCAGAGTCTATGAAGGAAGAAGTGAAGTGAAGTGAAGGGAAAGTCACTCAGTTGTGTCCGACTCTTTGCGACCCCATGAACGTATAGTCCATGGAATTCTCTAGGCCAGGATACTGGAGTGGGTGGCCTTTCCCTTCTCCAGGGGATCTTCCCAACCCAGGGATTGAACCCAGGTNTGTCCGACTCTTTGCGACCCCATGAACGTATAGTCCATGGAATTCTCTAGGCCAGGATACTGGAGTGGGTGGCCTTTCCCTTCTCCAGGGGATCTTCCCAACCCAGGGATTGAACCCAGGTCTCCTGCATTGCAGGCGGATTCTTTACAAGCTGAGCCACCAGGGAAGCCCATCTATGAAGGGAGTAAACCCAAATAATTAGAAGCCAATGATGGTGAATACCAAGACAGTGATGGGGAATACCAACCAGTGAGGAAAAGCAGAGGAGGGAATGCTTGGTTTATTAAGAGAAAGTTTCCTCAAATAGAGCAGGCATTCAAGGAATGTTTCTGAATGAGAGAATCAATAAACCAATAGATCGATCAACTCATTTTTAAGGGAGGAACCACAGGAGCCTGGTCGTCAAGGGGCAGAAGCTCACAAGAGACTCAGAAAAGGAAACTGCATATACAACGACGTGTAAGCCGGACCTTAAGGGTTAAGGGGCATGTTAAGGGGCCAGGAAGAGCTGGCTGTGAGCTCTTCCCGGACGTGGACTGGTGAGCGGTAGGAAACGAGGCTGGTAAATCAAAGTCCATGTCAGCTTCTAAGTGGAAATCTGGTCTGACCAAGGCAACAAAGAAAATGAAAATCAAAGGCAAGCAAACCAGTTAGAACCTTTCCATTACAGCAGAGGCGAAAGAGGCCATAAGCCCAGGAGTTACGGTCTCCTTCATCAAGGCAACTCTGAGATCTGGCGATTCCTGTATCCTGAACATGGGCCACCCATGCGGAGCAAACAGTTGAAAACAGCCATGCAGGTAAGTAACAACACCGAAACCATATGTCTCTATTAAATACATGCGTGCTGCCCCATCTAAGCAGCGCATCTCCTTTTCTGGGGAGGGAAAGGAGGCTGAGCATCTGTTTGAATCAAATGCTGTCAAAAAATCTCAACAATGACTGGAGCAAAACAGTTAAACTGTGCAGTACTTACACATTGTGTGTGTGTGTGTGTGTGAGAAAAAGCCTTAAACAACAGAAGAAAGCCTTCTCAGTGGTGGTTTTCATACCTTGGAAAAAGGGACACAAATTCTTTGATATGCCTCAATAGAGAACCAGGCAAAAGACCAGTACTTTGATACTGTAAAAATTATTCTTGCAAAGTGCACGGAAACTATAGTTTTTAGCACCTCCTCCTAAATCATAAGAGAGGTGGAGCATTAAAGGTGATGACCCTGAAAATCACCGTGGGTTTTCCAGATTCAGATCCAGGGATGCCTATATAAAGAAAGCGTTGATTCCATTCCTGAAGCCAAAATTTGGGGAGCACCGGTTATAACAGTGAGATGACAGAAAGTTGGAAAGAGATCTTTCGAGTTTGGCAGATCCGGTTTGCTACAGATCTCCTCAGTCTCACAGCCGAACGAGGACCTCTGGATCCCAGCAGTTCTCTCCTGTTCTGCAGGTAAATTCCAGCCAAGCAGGGGCCAGATGGTCCTTTTGTTCTAGGCAAGTCTGTGGAGAGGTCAGGAAGACAAACAACCCACATACTCTGTGCATAAGTGTGGAGCCATGGTTCCATGTATTTTCAATGCATATTTAGAGGCCAGGATGATACAGAGAAATCTCATTTCCATGTCCTCATATAGACAAAATATTTGCTAATATGCAGCTTATTCCAGCACATTCTAAGCTTCCACAGAAAACACACTATCAAGCTTTCAATATCTGTGACATTCACAGTATCTACGATACCTCAGTATTCGTGATGCTACACTCATCATCCCTAAAATGCATCTTTATAAAGAACAATCAGCCAGCCACACCAGTTAGGGTAAAACTGAGCATCTGTTTTTGGGAAAAGACCAAAACCCCAACTTGTTTAGCCCAAAGTGAAATTTAACTCTCTGAAGGAATCATCACTTGAGCCACTGAATTGTTTCTGCATGTGATCTATCCGAAGATGAGAGGGGATGTACACAACGATATGGTGTATTTCACATTCTATTTGTTTCACTTCACTCTAACTTAGTGACCAAGCACGGGTTTCTTCATCTTTCTGGGAAAGATCACACAGGAAGGTAAAACATCCATTTAACTGGAAAGACAGAAAGCGCCCCATCAAGGTACGTAAGTTGCTAAGGCACTAAGGGTCCTTCTCTTCTCTGTGCTTCCTGCTCTGGAGAGAACACTCGACGTTCCTGCTTCAGCTCTTTCTGTGGGCATGGACCACACACTCGCTGCTGCTCCTGATGTCATCCCCAGGGCCAGAGTCACCTTCGTCACTGGCTTCCTGGACACCCAGCAAGCCAACATCGGCTCGAACAACCCCCAATTCAGTAGCCACCTAAACCAAGGGCCTGCCAACCCCCTCTGTTTACGGTTATTTCAGAAAACAAGAGATACACATGACATGGGTCTCTGGAATGAATGAAGCATCCGTTGTGCAGCCTTCCGGGTGTACAGCCTTGCTGTTTTCTTCCTTTTTTGCTTCTCTTAAGCCTTACTTTCAATCAATCTCCACATCCTCATGACTGAATCAATCACCACATCCTAGTGACTCTTTACTTGGATATTCAAGTCATATCCTTCCACCGCTGCAGCTCCTTTCTGACCATCAGACTCGTGCCATCTCCCGCCTGGACTCCCAGGATAACTGCTTTGCTAGGCTTTACACTGCCAAATTCTGACACAACATCTCCATTTCAATTTACTAGACATCTCCTTTGATCACGTCAATTCAACACTTAAAACCACTGATCGCTCTCCATTACCTAGAGGATAACATTCAACCTGGCCCTTCAAAGGTCAACTTCTTCTGCTCTTCCCAGATTTATCTCCTACTAAGTAAGCAGTTCTGGACAAGGAAATGGCAGCCCACTCCAGTATTCTTGCCTGGAGAATTCCATGGACAGAGGAGCCTGGAGATCTACAGCCCATGGGGTCACAAAAAGTCAGACACAACTGAGTGACTCACACACACACACACACACACACACACACACAAGCAAGCAGTTCTCAGACAGATCTCATATCTTCTCATCTCTATGTTCTTACCTAAGCAGGGCTCAGCAAACCACAACCAAATCCTAGCCACCAACTGTTTTGGTGAATAAAATTTCATGGAAACACAGGCTCGCCCACTTGATTATGTATTATTTATGGCCACTTCGTGTCACAACAGTTGAGTAGTAGAGAGAGAGGCCATATGGCTTGCGAAGCCCAGGGCTGGCTTCGTGGGTTTGCTACCTAAACGACGGTAACACCGGGTGTTACACAATCTGTACTTGGTTTAATGTCCTCCTGTCCCCATCTTGAAATCCTTAATAATAATTTTGTCTTTGAGTGTGTGTTTTTAAAAATGAAGTCTAATGAGATAAGTGTGTGTGCATATTGTATCTTTGTTTGCTCTTGCACACGTTTATCTCATTAGACTTCATTTTTAAAAACACACTCAAGGACAAAACTATTATTAAGGATTTCAAGATGGGGATATGAGAACATTAAACCAAGTACAGATTATGTAACGCCCGGTGTTGCAGTAGTTTAGATAGCTGCTGCTGCTGCTAAGTCACTTCAGTCGTGTCCGACTCTGTGTGACCCCATAGACGGCATCCCACCAGGCTCCCCCATCCCTGGGATTCTCCAGGCAAGAATACTGGAGTGGGTTGCCATTTCCTTCTCCAATGCATGAAAGAGAAAAGTGAAAGTGAAGTCACTCAGTCTGTCCGACAGTTAGCAACCCCATGGACTGCAGCCCACCAGGCTACTCTGTCCATTGGATTTTCCAGGCAAGAGTACTGGGGTGGGGTGCCGTTGTGGCCCCTAAAAGCAGGGAGCTTCCCTGGTGGCTCAGTGGTAAAAATTCCACTTGCCAATGAAGGGGACACAGGTTCGATCCCTGATCCGAGAAAATTTCCCTGGAGAAGGAAATGGCAACCCAGTGTTCTTGCTTGGGAAATTTCATGGACAGAGGAGGCTGCTGGGCTACAGTCTATAGGGTCACAGAGAGCTGGACATGACTTAGTGACTGAATGCATGCAGACTGAATGCATAAGGACAGGATTCCGGTAGGCAGACCTGTGATGCACAATGCAAGTTCAAGGAGACTCAAATGGACTGCAAAGTAAGAGTGTAACATCCACCAGTGGCAGTCCTCAGAGGCCACATTTTCACTTGGAGACAAAACTGGATTCAAACATTCTTAAAAAACAACAACTAGCATTCTAAGACAAACAAATTACCATGGAACCCTATCACAATCTTTCGGACTCACTACTTCCAGGAATTTGCCAAGCACCAAACACGACAATGATGACAGAGAGGGAAAGGGAAAGATAAACAACCCATTGTTTCTTTTCTTTTCAGTCTTTTCTTGTGGAGTGAAAGTCGCTCAGTCATGTCTGACTCTTTGTGACCCCATGGACTGCAGCCCGCCAGGCTCCTCTGTCCATGGGATTCTCCAGGCAAGAACAATGGAATGGGTGGCCATTCCCTTTCTCCTGGGGATCTTCCCAACCCAGGAACTGAACTTGGTTCTCCTGCATTGCATGTAGATTCTTTACCATCTGAGACACTAGGGAAACTTAACTAGTCAAAGGCAGGGAATATTCATAGCATGTGCGCATCAAGCGGTGAGATAAAAACAGTTGAGTCAGCCTGTGCTGGGTGTCCACTTTTCTGGTAAGAACAAGATAAGTATTCACTGCATGAGTTATGAAATGGGAAATGTTTCCTACTTCGGTAATTCTGCATGAAGTCAAAGTCCTTACGCTTGCATTTAAAACTGGCATTGTACAGTATAAAGATGGATGGCAACATTCATGTTAATAATTTAAAATTTTAAATTGCCTTTACTTAGAATGGCATTAAATAGCAGGTATAAAAGAGGGTGACAAGTTGAAAGAGTGAAACCATGGAAGGAGGGGAAATGCTTTATGTTTTAGTTTAATGGTCTTTGTTGTTGGTTTTTGTATAAGGAGCCACATTTGCATTTTGCACAGTGTCTGCAAATTAAGTAAGCAGCCTTTAAAATCCCAAAATATTTAGTCTCTTTCGGGAAAGTATCTTGCCGTTGGTCCTAGTGTGATGACCCATACAGCAGGCATTCCCACCTCATTTCTGCCCCTAAGAACATACCTTTTCTTCAAGTCCCCACCCAAACATTCAGTTCAGTTCAGTTCAGCTCAGTCGCTCAGTCGTGTCCGACTCTTTGCGACCCCATGGATCGCAGCATGCCAGGCCTCCTTACTCATTACCATCTCCTGGAGTTCACTCAGACTCACGTCCATTGAATCCATGATGCCATCCAGCCATCTCATCCTCAGTCGTCCCCTTTTCCTCCTGCCCCCAATCCCTCCGAGCATCAGAGTCTTTTCCAATGAGTCAACTCTTCGTATGAGGTGGCCAAAGTACTGGAGCTTCAGCTTTAGCATCCTTCCTTCCACAGAAATCCCAGGGTTGATCTCCTTCAGAATGGACTGGTTGGATCTCCTTGCAGTCCAAGGGATTCTCCAGAGTCTTCTCCAACACCACAGTTCAAAAGCATCGATTCTTCGGCACTCAGCTTTCTTCACAGTCCAACTCTCACATCCATACATGACCACAGGAAAAACCATAGCCTTGACTAGATGGACCTTAGTCGGCAAAGTAATGTCTCTGCTTTTGAAGGTGCTGTCTAGGTTGGTTATGAGGTGGCCAAAGTACTGGAGCTTCAGCTTTAGCATCCTTCCTTCCAAAGAAATCCCAGGGTTGATCTCCTTCAGAATGGACTGGTTGGATCTCCTTGCAGTCCAAGGGACTCTCCAGAGTCTTCTCCAACACCACAGTTCAAAAGCATCGATTCTTCGGCACTCAGCTTTCTTCACAGTCCAACTCTCACATCCATACATGACCACAGGAAAAACCATAGCCTTGACTAGATGGACCTTAGTCGGCAAAGTAATGTCTCTGCTTTTGAATATACTGTCTAGGTTGGTCATAACTTTTCTTCCAAGGAGTAAGCGTCTTCTAATTTCATGGTTGCAGTCACCCAAACATTAGTGCCTCTCAAAATCTTACTATGTTCACCACTGGTACTAAAGTAAGTCCTCTTATAAGTTGTATCTGTGCATTTCATGTGAGAATTAAGCATGTTCATCTTTGCAGTAGCCACTGTTGTTTCTAACTGGAATAAAGACACTTTTAATTATCTTTTCTGATTATTTCTGCCACTATCGCTTCTCGGCCACTTGGCTAAGATCAAGTGTAGTATCTGTTCTTATCAGTTTAATATCTGATATGTCCTCTATCCGGGAAAAGGAAATGGCAACCCACTCCAGCACTCTTGCCTGGAAAATTCCATGGACGGAGGAGCCTGATAGGCTACAGTCCATGGGGTCGCAAAGAGTCGGACACGACTGAGCGACTTCACCTTCACCTAAGGTGTAAGCCATTCAAGAAAAACAACCATAAATAAGGGAAAGATATGATAAGAGAAAACAAACTATGTCACTGTTTTTAGAAAAATATATGCATAAATAAATAAAGTCATTGTAAGTAAAAGCTTTTCTTATCTGGGCATCCATTAACTCATCATTTGGGAAACCATGGTGCTATGCCACCGTCTGTGGCATCCAAATAAATTGATCAGAAGGCCTCTGCTCTCAAGCGTACATAATCTAACAAGGACCACAAACATGTTCACACAATAATATAGCATAATACACTATAATAATAATAATGGCAATACACTACTATTATTATAGTAATGCAGAATATAATGATAATAGTAATAATACCTTGGATTAATACAAGAGAGGTACAGGATAAAATGCTGTGGGAATTAATGGGTTTCAACTGGGACAGAGTAGAGAAGACTTCATGAGATGGGGATGATGTTGGAACTGAACTGAGAGGGAAGGTGGAATCTGGATCTTAGACAGGCAAAGAGCAGCGCAGGTGGAGGGAACTGGACAAGCAGAGGCCTGGGAATCTGGATGTGTGTGCTGGTGTGGAAAAGTACTCATCAAAGTGGGTACTTCCCCTGGTGATCGCCAGGCACTGCTGCGGGGGTCTTCAAGATGAAAATACCCAATGGCTGTATATATAATACCCTGTGAGGGAAGATCCTATGGCTCCAACTTTCATCTCCCCATTTCTGATCCTCAAATCAAGAATCTATATGGTGTTACAAGAAAAAGATAAAAATCTAGTTATGAGTCTACGCCAAGGAGCTTCCAGCAGAGTAATAGGTTCTTCCAAACTATAGCACTGCGGGAGAAGTTGCAAACGCAGTAACATATCTTCTGATACAGAAGGAGCCCTCGGAGTGGCATCAAGGAAAAGGCTATTTATCATAGCTTATAATGCCTACTTCCCCCTTGAGCTGTCACTCTAGGATATAGGGTACGGGGCAAAAAAGAGGAAGGGAGAGAGAGAGGGAGGGGAGGATGGCATGAAGGAAAGGGAAGAGAAGGGCAAGAGAGAGGGAGGGACAGAAGAAGGGAGGAAGGGAAGGAGTGGGGAGAAGGAAGAGAGAAGGAGGGATGAAGGGAAGAAAAGAAGGAAGGGAGGGAAGGAGAAAGGAGGAGAAAGGGAGGGGAAACAAGGGCAAAACTGCTTCTGATCATCCATCTCAAGATTAGAGACTGAATACTTTGGGGGCTTTCTGAAAACAGGGTCCCACATTTTCATGATGATGAAGAATGGTGGAGATACGAGAGTGTGGCCTCATGAGAACCTACAATCAGAGAGAGGATCTGGCTAGATCTCATGCTTAAAGTGTTACACCCAGGCAGGACATTGACGATTCTTTTTCCTTTCTTTCCAAAATCTCTGCCCGTGGACGAAACTAAGAAGACACACAAGCAGGTAACATGTGCCATCTGGCAAAGTCCTAGAATCTGGCTTCTGACATTGCCTTAGCTGCTTTATCTCAAGGCAAACTTGGCTCTTTTATACTCATTTCAAAGAGGAGATTCTGGGCACCTGGAATAAGGAGGGGAATGAAAGAGACAGAAATGGACCAAGGTCAGAGGCCCCCAATATTGCTTTCGTTTTATTCCAAATGTTCCTTCTGGAGAAAACACAACAGATTTTCTGTTCCTTAAATCTGAAAGAACAAGCAGGCTGTAAGATGAAAGCTGCTGTGGCAGAGCATGAAAGGTAAGCCCTTGGAGTCAGATAGCTCTGAATTGAGACTCATGCAAGCTACTGATTCTTCTAGCCCTCAGTTTCCTTGCTGTATAATTGGGATAATAGCACCTCCCCTCATAACAAGGTCCTGGGGGTTAAACAACAGTATATAGAATCATAATCCAGCCTGGTGCCAGACACATCGTTGGCACCCAATAAGCAGTGCTGTTAATGTGATTTAGGGATATGGACTAGGGACTCATTTCTGCACCGGGGTCTTTGAGGAGGAAAAGGGATGAGATGCTGTGCCCTATGGCCTCTGCTCCCCATCTGAAATACATTATCATCACTTCCAAGTCTTAAATTATGTAAAACACATCCCTGTGGTACAAGTACTAAGCAAATGGTAATGATGTCACTTTGGCAAAGAATGTAAATATCAGTGCAAATGGACAGCCCTTGGAGAGGCAGCAGCTTTTAGCTCATCAATGAAGCAGTCCTCTCCAGAAGATTTAGACATCAAAACCACAATGGCAGAGGGCACAGGCAGGCCTCTGCCATTCCGGCAAGGGGAGCTCTGTTCCCTTTCGGAGTAATGTATCTCAAAGAGAAGTTGTATTTCACGAGTGCACTGTCCTCTCACAGACAAGCAAGTGGTGTGCACACAGGCAAGTCAGCGTGTGAAGGCAACACATATGCAAGGTGCCACATCAAAGTGGCAGGCAGCTTGCAGCCCTGCGAGCCGATTCTCAGCAGCACCCTTGGAGGAGGGGGTGACAGCCGCAGTCTCGACAGGGAGAGAGGGAGACATTCTTCAACAGGCACACGCTCACCTAGGGCAACAGTTCTTACCCTGTCTGCTAACAGAGAGCTGCACAGAGCAAGACGAAGAGACAGGAGAGTATTAAACGACAGTGGGGATCAACGAGTAATTTAAGCCTTTGAGTCTTTACTTTCCCGTTCAAAGATAATTATAGACACCTGTCCACCACGGTTTGCTGTGACTTTTAGAATCTACCACGATTACTCCCAGACCTCAGACAGTAAGCAACAAAGTGACTCCTACAGCAAGAGTAAATTGGGTTATAGAACTGGGAGGCACCAACACATGAGGCAAGTGTGAGCCCCTCTGTGACCCTGCCAACACCAGCATGGCACAATGCTTGCTCTTCGCTACCTGGCCACAGTGCCCTAGATCAACTCTTTCACCATCTTGGGCATCAGAACTCTAGGGCCAGGAAATCACAACTCTCTAAGAGGTCAAGCAAATGCCATATGTTAAAGAAGAGACGAAAGCAACGCAGTAGATTATTCTAATGTTGCTTTTCCAAAGCTACAGAAAAACAATATGCTAAAAAAGGGTGGGGGGCAAAGAGCAGGACGAGGGAATGGGGCATAGATGAGAGAGATCAAAAGTCAGAGCTAAGTGTATACTGACCAATACAGACTTCTGCTTCCATGACTGATCCAGAACTTACACTGAACTGATATATCTAGACAAAGAGGGAAACTGGAGTTTTTAAAGAACAGGACTTTTGGAAACTCCTGGGAAATGCTTGGGGGCTGTTTTATGCTTTTATCATATATACACAAATGCACATGTATATATAGTAAATAGCACATATGCTGCTGCTGCTGCTGCTAAGTCGCGTCAGTATTGTCTGACTCTGTGTGACCCCATAGACAGCAACCCACCAGGCTCCCCCATCCCTGGGATTCTCCAGGCAAGGACACTGGAGTGGGTTGCCAGTTCCTTCTCCAATGCATGAAAGTGAAAAATGAAAGTGAAGTTGCTCAGTTGTGTCCGACTCTTAGCGACCCCATGGACTGCAGCCTACCAGGCTCGTCCATCCATGGGATTTTCCATACAAGAGTACTGGAGTGGGGTGCCATTGCTTTCTCCAAGAGCACACATGAGATACACATTTATACATACTGAAAAGACTGCTTATGTTCCAAGGATAAAGCTATTAGATATTGGGAAATGCTGCTCAGAAATCCATAGATGTTCTCTTTTTCAGAGAAGATGACTTGAAAGTTTTCAGACTTCACTCTTTCTATCCCAACCCAAACCCAATGACTCACCACTCCAAATATGGCTAACCAAACCTACTTATCCAAATATCTCCAGCTCTTTCTCCCACCCAGTGTTCTGAAATACCCTCATTACTAATCTCCAAACCTGGTATGCTTCTTAGAATTTTCTCTGTACCCATCCCTACGAAGCCAAACAAACAAACAAACAAGCAAGCAAAAAAACCCATAAACCTCTTTATTTGATCCACAAATTTATGGTATATTATTGAATATAGCCGGAGCCTGAATACCAGTACTGTTTATCTAACTGAACTGACTATTTTCTCTTTCTGCAAACCTGTCCATTCTCTTAATTAATGTGGAGTTATTTGGGAAGGAGGGCTTGCTTCCCTGAAATTGAGTGTGTAAGTCTGTGTGTGCATATATGTGTGTATTTAATTCAGTATCTTTTATCTGTTTTTCAAAAGAAGATTAAATCTTTCCATCTCTCTTTAGATTTTATCAAATCTAAAACCCTGGCAGCATCATCCTTTTTCTAGCCTGGTCTTCATATGGTCTTGATTCCATCTGCTTTAACTCAATAACATGACACAATCCCTGGTCAAGCTCCCTCTGGGGGGAAAAAAAGCCAAAAAAAAAAAAAAAAAAAGCAAGTAAGGACCTGCACAATTGAGCTCAGATTTGTCTTTCTCTCTCTCTGTTTTTTTTTTTTTCTTTTTTGAAAAATCCATAGTTTCACAGCTATCAAACACTTCAAGATTCTTGGGACTGAACAAATGTTTTATAACTAATCAGCAATATATATAATGTTGATGGGATTTTCCAGGCAAGAGTACTGGAGTGGGGTGCCATTGCCTTCTCCAGATATGTCACCACTAATGTATCCTCATACAAGGAAAACATCTCCATAAGCATGTATTTTTGAAGGTAGTGGGGCATCCCATTATTAGAATTATCATATACAAAATATTAATAACAACATTGTGCAAAGTGTGAGTTGGGTCTGACTCTTTGCAACCCCATGGACTGTAGCCCTCCAGACTCCTCTGTCCATGGAATTCTCCAGGCAAGAATACTGGAGTGGGTTGCCATGCCTTCCTCCAGGGTATCTTCCTGACCCAGGAATCAAACCTAGGTATCCTGCATTGCAGGCAGACTCTGGGAAGCCCAATAACAATGTTAACTGTTAAGAACAGTACCGCATAGGTCTAGACTAATATCCCATGCCCCATTAGCTCTGTCATAGTTCAAAGTGTTAGAAAGAGTTTCTATTGAACAATAGTTGGCCCTTCTACTTCTAAGCATGGATTCCATTTCTTTCCATTAAAACAATGTTCTGTTAAAGCACAACTAATCCCTTCTTTAAAAATACAATTTAGCATATGGATTGCAACAAAGTACCCCCAACCCATCCCATCATTACTGCAGTCAGTCCACACACAAGCCTCCTATAACCCTTTACCTGTCATCTTCATGTTATAGGTTCAACACCCATCTCTTCAGGTTTCATTTTTTCAAAATGCTTTCTAGTGTGTGAATTCAATGAGGTGTATAAATGTAATACCCTTTATCTGACCAGCACCATGCACAAAAGAATTAATTATGGGATATGGTTATTTTAGCAGCTGATCATCCACATTGAGTTTGTGGTCAGCTAAAATTCTCTGGCTTGCTTTGCAGGAATTTCTGTCAAAACAGATCTCCCAAAACAAACTGAGTTTATTCATTTGTTTCTTTTAGTATAAGAGGATAGATTCCAGGATAAGAAAGAATTAAACTCGATTGTACAATATTCTCAAGCCACAGGAACTTAAGAAATCAATTTATTTAATTTTCAGTTTTCTCATCTGGAAACAAATAATTCCATATCATAGTTTCTCTCAAGGAATTCAGAGACACAAATGCCAGGCATAAAGTAGGTTTTCAAGAAACGTTGGTTCCCTGTTCATTTCACTTTATGGTTTCAGATTATAAAAAGAAAAGAAAAAAGTTTTGATCTGGTATTGGTGCCATTTGTAGATTGGTTAAACATGTTTAGAACCTTCCTGTGAAGTGAGTACATTAGAGAATGGGCTAGCACCATGGACAGCATTCAGGGTGTCTAATCAAAATACTGCCAAAGCTGCTGCTGCTGCTAAGTCACTTCAGTTGTGTCCAACTCTGTGCGACCCCATAGACGGCAGCCCACCAGGCTAGTGAAGGGATTTAAAAGTTTCCATAAACATAAATGTCAATTTGTGAGTTCATTTCATAACTAAATAATAAACATAAATAACTACCTAGAACATGAGAAGGGCTTCCCAGGCGGCACTAGTGGTAAAGAAAATGCCTGCCACTGCAGGAGACATAAGAGATGTGGGTTCGATCCCTGGGCTGGGAAGATCCCCTGGAGGACGGCATGGCAACCCAGCCCAGCATCCTTGTCTGGAGAATCCCATGGAATGAGGAGCCTGGCGAGCTACGGTCCATAGGGTCGCAAAGAGTCAGACATGACCGAAGCAACTTATCACGCATACACGCAGAATATGAGAAAGATGATGTCACGTAACAGTGCTTAAAGTCACATATCATACACACATGAATTACGATTGCATCTTGATTCACTAAACAATTATTCTACAATTATTCCAACAAATTACCTTCCATATGTTTACCGTATATAGGTATTATGGATGTGTATTAAAAGTCTTTGAGACATTCTAGGCCATTTCCCAGATACCTAATAAAATAATTCAACAGAAGTTGAATATATAAATAGAATGAAGTCATTGTCCCAGAGTTCTTAATGTAGTAAAGAATAGACTGTCCTTACTTTCAGAAATCTTCTCACTGAAATCCAAGTTCTTTAGAAAGAAAATATATATGTCTTCAAATCATAAATAGCACCACACAATAAAAGCTACAACAACTGGCAGAAACATGATTTTCAGTTAGGGCTAGTTTTGAAAACTAACAACTTCTTTTTTACCTTCCTGAAAATAATGTATAAAATGGTACCTAATTGGACCATAGCTATATATAAACAATGCTCTGGATAGTAATGTAAGGAATGACAAAGCTCAAAAAATGGGATTTCTTTTTATATGATAGGAAATAAAATAGACATGAGCATATGGAAAGTTGCTCTGGCATAAAGAACATCATCAACTGGGATGAAATCACAAAATCATCCCAATACCATAGTTGGATACAAAAGTATAAAACATGCATTCATTCAACAAACATTCATTAAATACCAACTGAGCACCAGGCACTGTGATAGGTACTGGAGTTAAAAAGTCAATAAAGAAGTCATTCCTGACATTAAGGACCCAGAATAGTGAATGGTGTTTAAAAAAATAAAATCCTCCATGAGGGCTTCAACGTCAAGATTTACCCACATGTGCCATATTATGTTGATCTTCCCAGACATAGCCTAAAAACGACAAGATAGACACTCCTCACCTGTCAATTATGCTTTGGGTTGTGCAGGGAGAAATTTAGAATGCTTATAACAGCCGCATCAACTTATGGACATCATTTCACCTCTCCAGATCTTGGTTTCTTCATTAACAACGCGGAGACTGTAACAGTAACTCATGAGACCCTGGCCAGCTCTAACATTTTGAGAGTAAACTATGTAAAAAAACTGTGGACATTCAGTGTAGAATGTCCACTGTTTATTTAGTTTCCTGATAGACTGAGTGACTGAACTGAACTGACTAGCCTTCCTTATAAGCAAGAGTGTATTGTGTATTTACTCATGGATATTTACATGCTTAAAAGCCAGTAATTTATGCTTTAATAAATAGCATTTCATAGATAAACTGAACATGTGAAATTGGAAAATTGTGATAATTAATTAGACATCTTGTGTTTAACTACATTTTTTAATGTATTTGCCAAAGACTTAAATTTCAAATTTTAACCTGAATTGTTTGTTAGTGATTTCTTTCATTTTTTTAGTATGGCTATGGCTTTATATTACTCCCTGACACCAGCAGGAATATATCATCTTGAAAAATAAACAAACGGCCACACTTTATACAAACATTAGAAAAGGCACATACTATGCCAGTTAAAAGAGTACTTCAACATATGAACACTTCAGGATTATTCTAGCCGAACAGAATCCTGCCAGATTAGTAAGAAAATTAGTTGATAGATAAGGACACTCACTAACAGAGTTGGTCTCTAAGAGAGAATGTCTTTCGTGCACAGGTAATGATACTGCTGACTCTCAATTGCAATGAAGTCTACAAAGATTCATACGTGATTTGAGCCACAATTATAAGCCTAAGTCTATCTAAAAACAGCACAGGTGAAATTATAACTCTGATAATGTTATCAGTGGACTGTCCTAGGAATGGCTACATATCACAGGTAGAATGGATGAGAAGATCACAGTCTCATATCTTTGCGCTCTGTTACTTACTGAAACACAGCTTTTTTTTTTGTTTTGTTTTAACCCATCCTATTACCCAAGTATCTACATCCCATAAAACATCAGGTCTGCTTCCGCTCAGCAGTTTTTACCACTGTTAAAATGCTAATTGTTAATTTATTTATCTGTCCAAAAGCTCTCCCAGAGCCTGAGTTTTTCTTCATTGAATCAACTTGTCCTGGGGATACAGCTAAACCTGCCTTTGATCAGTGTTTAATCCTTCTAGATGTTCAGGGGTGTGTAGTTTAGTGTCTATGAGAAAGTAATTAGGAAAGATGGAAAAAGGCAGAATTATAGCTCCTGCTAGCATGAGAACAGAAATCAGAATTCTCTGCCCCCTCTTCTGTCTTCACAGACAAGGGAACATGCTACAGAATGTAAAACTCAGGAGTCTGGTGATAGCTTTAATTAAACAAAGAGGTGTGGATTGAGATTGAATAGATTTTACCATACTATGACAGAGAAGCTTTCAGAAACAGAACTCTACTGCAGAGGGAAAACGAGGAAACTACACTCTTCTGTCCTTAAACAGTTACAGGCAATCCTGTTCTAATATACATTCTTCAATAACTATAAGGAAATAATACCTGGAAACCAAATAATTATATAACTAGGCAGAAAATAAAATGGGCAGACAGAAAGAAAGAAAATATCAATTTTCAGTGATTAGGAGATAAACCACAAGGAAAGGAGGGTAAAATGCCAACATAAGTGGAAAAAATGAGGCAAGAAATTAAGAAAGAAAAATTTAATATAAATATCAGAAAAAGTTCCACAGTGGACGATCACAGAAATACGCAAAATACTGATAGAAATCCAAAGATGCACAATGATTGTACAAAACTGAACTCTAAGAATGTTCCATAGAAATAAGCAGAGGAGCCCAAACTCATCTCTAGTTCTAATTTTCTGGATGTACCTAATGGGATGTTCCTAGTAAGCACAGTATTACTCAGCCATACTGAAACAATATTGACAACAGCTCAAGAATGGCTGAAAGTGATAATCAGTATTGTTCAGTTCCAGAATCTTGGTGACCATGTTAGAAGGGAAAGAAATGTTTCAGTGGCATTTCAATGATAACACACTATCATTTCCCTCCTCTGATGGACAAAGTGATCATCCAGGCACTGGACATAAGAGAAAGCACGCCATAGATCCATTTCATGTTGTTTCTGTAATAGACGTGCATTCAGATCGCCCCTCCCTTTTCTAGCTTCTCCCCTGTGTCCACTCATCTCCAGTGCCTGCCTTCATCTTTTCCTGCTCTGAGGTCTTCTGCACTTGTCATCTGGTGCTTTTGCTTCCTGAAAGAAGATCATTTTCAAACCATGGGTGGATTTAGAAACCTCCTCTTTTTGTGTGTTGATAATCTCATTGCTTGCCCAATGTAACTTGAACTGGGGCTGTCATAATCCTCCACAGAGATTTTTTTCTGAAACTATGATGTCCTTAATATCTCATGCTATCACATTGGCTTAAAAACCTTTTTTGTTCATGTTTCTCCAACCAACACTAGTAAAAGTTCTTGAGTACTCACCCCCGATTGCTGCTGCTGCTGCTAAGTCACTTCAGTCGTGTCCGACTCTGTGCGACCCCATAGACGGCATATTTATTCATAATATACAAACATGTACTACTACACTCATCCATTAAATATATTTAAAACATATTATAACAGAAATTTAAAATATTGGATAAAAGTAAACATAAATAGAAGTTTAAAGCTTTCATTATATCCCATAATATATGTACCCCTCTTTGGATCAGTTGCTCTACACTCAGCTTAACAGGATGACATAATTCTTTCTTTCTTGTTATGGGTAGATAGAATTGTTTCTTCCCCCAAAAGATATGTTCAAATCTTAATCTAGTATTTCAGAATGTGACTTTATTTGGAAATATGGTAACTGCAGATGCTATCAGTTAAGATGAAGTCATACTGAAATAGGACAGGCCCATGATCCAATACAATCAATGTCTTCATAACAAGAACACAAGACATTTAGACACACAAAAGGAAAATGTCAAGTGGCAACAAAAACTGACGTGCCATATCTGTAAACCAAGGAGTGCCAAGGATTATTAGCCAAACACCAGAAGCTGGGATGAGGCAAAGAAGGACCATCACCTAGAGCCTTGAGGGAACACAGTTGCTGACATGTCGATTTTGAGCTTTCTACCTCCAGAGCGATGACAATAAATTTCAATTGTTTTCGGCCACCTATCTTGTGTTACTGATACTCTGTTATGGCATTCCTAGGAAATGATTATACTTCTTGATACAGAAAAACTTCCTGACTCCATCCAATAAATGAATATTAAGAAAACATCGCCCAAGTTTGCAACTCCCTAGTCCTATAATTCAATAACTGAAGAAAGACAGAGCTTGACAGAGGGAAAGAGAGATATTACGTGATGATCAGCACAACAAAACAAAGTTATCTGTGGACTCCCAGGTGGAGTCTGCACCCATATAGCTTCACCAAGTATGAACCTGTTAAAATACTTTTGTAAATAGATGACAAAGAGCCGCTGTTTCCAACAAACTCCTACCACTGATCAGTCTAGCCTTTTTCCCACCTTTTCCCTGCATCCACAATTCAGCAACTACAGGGTCAGTCGATGTCTGTCTCAGCCAGAGACCCCCAGAGTCAGTTTTGTTTGGCTGAACTTCCTATTGGCTGTTTAATATTTTAATATTACCCAGACCAATCCAACTAACAGAGATCTGGTTTATTACTTGGCTAAAAAAAAAGAAATAAAAAGAAAATCTCCAAAGCTAACACCCATGACAGGGATAATAATGGAATATCTGTTCAATCTGTACTTTTCCCTTTTGCATCTCTACCCAATATTCATGTTGAGTCAAAGACAAGATGTATTTGCAGGATATTGGAGGCAAGGGATGTTTGCAAGGTAATCCTGTGATGTAATTAATATAACATTTTCCCAGAGGTCTCAGTCTCATTGCTGTCTTTAGGAATAAACAGAATGGAAGATATAAAGAAATAAGAACCATACTTTCCACCTTGCTGTGGTCTGAAAGTGGGTATCCTCCCCAAATTTCTGTGATGAAATCTGAATGTCCAGTATGCTGGCGTTAGGGGATGGGACCTTTCAGGGGTCATGAGAGTGAAGCCCTGGTAAATGGGATCAGTGTTCTTACAAAGAAGCTCCCTCACCTCATTCATCACATGAGGACACAGCAAGAAGGCACCATTCATGGACCAGAAAGCAGGTCCTTATCAAACACCGACTCTGCCAACAACATCATCCTGCACATCTCAGTCTCCAGACATGTGAGAAATAAATTTCTGCTGTTTATAAGCTACTCATCTACAGTATTTTCTTGCAGCAGCCACAACAGGCTGAGACACACCTGATGTAAGAGCTGCTCTCCTTAGCACTGAAGTTAGATTTATGCCTTAGAAAGCAATGGATTCAGCCTAATTAATTTTGATGTCTATGATTTCAGAGTGCTATTTGCATGTGATATCATCTGGAAACGTATTTCTTATTTAACCATCTCCCCCAAGGGCTGTATCTTGTTCTTCTTCCTTTCTAGTAACAAATAACAGCTCGTATGAAGAAATAAAACTTTGTGTAGCATTGAAATGTACTAAATAAACTGTTTTCAAAGGCATAACTTCCTTCTATTGCAGCTCGTTATGGATGGGCTAACACAATGGACAGAGCTAACAAGAATATATTCGTGTTTGACTCCATAGACTCTTTTCTACATTACAGGATAACAAGGCCAGGAATATGATTAACCTGGTTAGTAATGAAAACTGTATAACTTTTACCTATTTTGGAGAAAAATCTGGTAATATCTCCAGCAATACTACCCTCCACTTTATACTTTGGTATACTTTGTTTTTGTGTTTTTTCTTTAACTTTTTCTTTTTATATATATATATTTTAATTATTATTATTATTTTGTATTTATTTTTTTACACAAACTCCCAAACATTGGTAGTTGAATTTTGTCCAATTTTAAGTCTCTTTGTTTATAGCCTATTGTATTTTGATTTATTTCTCACTTTATGTGTGGTGACCTTTGGAAGGGGTAGTGATTNATTTTTTTATATATATTTTATTATTATTATTATTATTTTGTATTTATTTTTTTACACAAACTCCCAAACAATGGTAGTTGAATTTTGTCCAATTTTAAGTATCTTTGTTTATAGCCTATTGTATTTTGATTTATTTCTCACTTTATGTGTGGTGACCTTTGGAAGGGGTAGTGATTTCCCTTTTTTTGCCCTCATACCACACTTCCTTTAATCTTCTAAACAGTTTCTCCACAGAGACCCCTTTTCTTTTTTCTAACAGAACGGAGCATTGCTCCTACATTTAAAATAATATATAGTATAGTTTGCACACTTCAGAACTTGAAAGGAATTATTCCCAAACACCTATCAAAGTGTGCTTGAGGAAAAGACTAATAACCATGTTGCTGTGAGGTGCTGTAAGCTTTCCCTATTTTTACCAGGCATATTTTAATCCTTAATGCACTGAATGGTGCCACTACAATAATTCTGGCTATTTCCCATCATGTTTAGACACCTGGAATCCACAGCACATTATGAGATAAGAGAAGTGCAAAGAAGGAAATTAGTCCATTAAGATCACCTGGAAATGCCAACACAACCCATGGGCTGCCAGGTTTCAAAGGGGAACTGAGCTGTGGTGTCGCTGGAGAGGATTTGGACAGAGCGTACATGCATGCTCACTCACTCAGCCATGTCTCACTCTTTGTGACCCCAAGAACTGTAGCTCACCAGGCTCCTCTATC
Organism: Oreotragus oreotragus; assembly: GCA_006410675.1. NCBI lineage: Eukaryota > Metazoa > Chordata > Mammalia > Artiodactyla > Bovidae > Oreotragus > Oreotragus oreotragus. Next base: position 236,782 of record SJYX01011914.1, read on the forward strand.
CATGGGATTCTCCAGGCAAGAATACCAGAATGGGTTGCCATTTCCTCCTCCAGGAGATCCTCCCAACCCAAGGATCAAACCTGTGTCTCCTGCACTGGCAGGTGAATTCTTTACCGCTGATCCACCTGAGAAGACCTTGGATATGGCACAGGCATGTAAGAAGCAGGCATCTTGGCAAAAGATTAGAACACTTCCCTTGTGTTGAAGAGGAGAAAGCGCTGGTAATTGCATACAGTCAGTGCATAATCTTAATAATTTTTCTCTGTCTCCTGCTCATTTGTTTCTTTCCTATAAGACAATCTTTTGATTTTGTTTTTAGTTAGCTTCCCCTCCTGGTCCTTAGACCATCTTACAAGGAATCAAATCTTTCTGGAACATTTGCAGTGCATCCAAAATAAAGAATAAGAGAGATTTGCAGACCCTATCCTCAAAATTATTTTTTTAAAAAAACCTCTTATTAGCACTCAGTAGCTGCTCAAAAAGTTGTTTATACAAATGTGTACAGCAATAGCCACAGCTTCTTTAAGGGAACACCATACATGAGTCTAAAAGTTTCTAGAGAATTCATTAGAAGCCCTAAGGACCAGTCTTAACTACAAAGACTTTAGGGTATAGCATCCCAAGTCCTTCAAATGTAATGGACAGCTGGATGGGCATGCATCTAACTGTTAAGGTTGGCTACATCATATCCCTGGGGATATGAGGGAAAGAGAGGGTAAGACAGAAAAATGAAACACTTCCATCCCCCATCAAGCCTTCAGATGACTGAAGTCCTGGCCAGTGTCTTGCGTACAACATCGTGAGAGACCCTGAGCCAAAACACCTCAACTAAGCCACTCTTGGATTCCTAACCCATAGCGATGGAATGAGATAATAAATGTTTACTGTTTTAGGCTTTTAAGTTTGGAGGTAAGTTGTTACAAAGCAATAGATAGCTATTACACCTGATAAAATCAGAATGAGCTCAAGGATTCTAAAGGGATAAGTCTAAAACATAATCAAATAGCTGAAAAGCCATCTGAAAGTGGTGGAGTAGGGTAGTTAAATTCTCATGCTCTGAAGCAGAGACTTACAGATTCAATTCCCAGCTCTGTCCTTTTACTGATATGAGATCTGGGGGCAACTTCATCTTGAGACTCAGTTTCCTTATGAGAAAGGGATAATAACAATACCTGTGCATCAGGAACAACAGGCAAGATCATTTCTAAGCCCAGGGACTTCGTAAGTATTTGATAAATAATGGCTTTTATCATTAGAAAAGTAAAAGAACTCTAAAAGCCAAATCAAGGTTATTTATCCAACTCAACTACTTTCTGGAAGTCGAAGACTGGCCCCCCACCTATCCCTTCCCAAGTGACCCTTCTTAAGGAGACAGCTCTTAATAAGGGTCAGTGAAAAAAGGCTCACCCTATCTGGAGACTAAAAAGGCTGTCAAGTTTAATGAAGCCAATAATGGGGAAACCGGAACCTGTTCATCCACCACAGTCACCAGTGTGGTGCTGTGGTCTAGCCCTTCCCAAGCCCCTGGTCCCGAAGTGTTAATGGAAGGCGCAGAGAGGAGGCAAACATGATGCTCTCTCGCAGACCTGATGAGACTGCAATTTGCAGACGACTGGGGCTTATCTCTGATGATGAACTAGGTGTCAGGGCTGAGAGGAAAGCGAGAAAGCCGCCCCCTGGAGACCTGGGAGAGCTGGCCGCAGGGGATGTGAAAGACACTCTCTAAGTTCTGGGCAGATTAAATGAGTTTTCCAGATAGGATCGTGGTGCTAAAGAAAAGCCATTAAAAACAGCCAAGCAAACAACCTTGTATTAAAAATGTACATATATGTGTGTGCAGACATATACATACATCTATGTCTGAATCTCTGCCAAAGCATCGATTATTGCCTTTAAAGATTCTTTATAGGTGAGCATATTAATGGGGGAAGAACTACATAAAAGCAGCATCTGTCTTTAAATATAAAAATTCAGAGCACTGTTGAGTGCCGCGAAACAAGTGTCCAATCTCAAGAGTAAAGGGCATGGAAAGGGTGTGATAATAAAGAATAAAAAGGAAGGGGGTGTCAAATGAGAAAGTTTCAACAAGGATGACTGCATTGTCCGCGGAGGCAATATCCAGTCTAGACTGTCTTGTTTTTTACAACTCACCTATGGGCCCAAGGTAACAGAATCAACGGATGCCAAATACTCTAGAAGAGATTTCCACTAGCAAAGCATCCCAGCTCTTAGAGATGTTCTACAGCCATACAAAAATCTCTAGAGGAGCGGAGAACAATTTAGGCTCAACACACAGAGGTCATTTTCAGGACAGAATTACTTAATACAATTTTGCACAGGCTGGTGGCTATTTCACATCAGAACTCGCCACCTGGGATGATTTGGGAGAATGGCACTGAAACATGTATAATATCATATATGAAATGAATCGCCTGTCCAGCTTCGATGCATGATACTGGATGCTTGGGGCTGGTGCACTGGGANGTCTCCTGCTCATTTGTTTCTTTCCTATAAGACAATCTTTTGATTTTGTTTTTAGTTAGCTTCCCCTCCTGGTCCTTAGACCATCTTACAAGGAATCAAATCTTTCTGGAACATTTGCAGTGCATCCAAAATAAAGAATAAGAGAGATTTGCAGACCCTATCCTCAAAATTATTTTTTTAAAAAAACCTCTTATTAGCACTCAGTAGCTGCTCAAAAAGTTGTTTATACAAATGTGTACAGCAATAGCCACAGCTTCTTTAAGGGAACACCATACATGAGTCTAAAAGTTTCTAGAGAATTCATTAGAAGCCCTAAGGACCAGTCTTAACTACAAAGACTTTAGGGTATAGCATCCCAAGTCCTTCAAATGTAATGGACAGCTGGATGGGCATGCATCTAACTGTTAAGGTTGGCTACATCATATCCCTGGGGATATGAGGGAAAGAGAGGGTAAGACAGAAAAATGAAACACTTCCATCCCCCATCAAGCCTTCAGATGACTGAAGTCCTGGCCAGTGTCTTGCGTACAACATCGTGAGAGACCCTGAGCCAAAACACCTCAACTAAGCCACTCTTGGATTCCTAACCCATAGCGATGGAATGAGATAATAAATGTTTACTGTTTTAGGCTTTTAAGTTTGGAGGTAAGTTGTTACAAAGCAATAGATAGCTATTACACCTGATAAAATCAGAATGAGCTCAAGGATTCTAAAGGGATAAGTCTAAAACATAATCAAATAGCTGAAAAGCCATCTGAAAGTGGTGGAGTAGGGTAGTTAAATTCTCATGCTCTGAAGCAGAGACTTACAGATTCAATTCCCAGCTCTGTCCTTTTACTGATATGAGATCTGGGGGCAACTTCATCTTGAGACTCAGTTTCCTTATGAGAAAGGGATAATAACAATACCTGTGCATCAGGAACAACAGGCAAGATCATTTCTAAGCCCAGGGACTTCGTAAGTATTTGATAAATAATGGCTTTTATCATTAGAAAAGTAAAAGAACTCTAAAAGCCAAATCAAGGTTATTTATCCAACTCAACTACTTTCTGGAAGTCGAAGACTGGCCCCCCACCTATCCCTTCCCAAGTGACCCTTCTTAAGGAGACAGCTCTTAATAAGGGTCAGTGAAAAAAGGCTCACCCTATCTGGAGACTAAAAAGGCTGTCAAGTTTAATGAAGCCAATAATGGGGAAACCGGAACCTGTTCATCCACCACAGTCACCAGTGTGGTGCTGTGGTCTAGCCCTTCCCAAGCCCCTGGTCCCGAAGTGTTAATGGAAGGCGCAGAGAGGAGGCAAACATGATGCTCTCTCGCAGACCTGATGAGACTGCAATTTGCAGATGACTGGGGCTTATCTCTGATGATGAACTAGGTGTCAGGGCTGAGAGGAAAGCGAGAAAGCCGCCCCCTGGAGACCTGGGAGAGCTGGCCGCAGGGGATGTGAAAGACACTCTCTAAGTTCTGGGCAGATTAAATGAGTTTTCCAGATAGGATCGTGGTGCTAAAGAAAAGCCATTAAAAACAGCCAAGCAAACAACCTTGTATTAAAAATGTACATATATGTGTGTGCAGACATATACATACATCTATGTCTGAATCTCTGCCAAAGCATCGATTATTGCCTTTAAAGATTCTTTATAGGTGAGCATATTAATGGGGGAAGAACTACATAAAAGCAGCATCTGTCTTTAAATATAAAAATTCAGAGCACTGTTGAGTGCCGCGAAACAAGTGTCCAATCTCAAGAGTAAAGGGCATGGAAAGGGTGTGATAATAAAGAATAAAAAGGAAGGGGGTGTCAAATGAGAAAGTTTCAACAAGGATGACTGCATTGTCCGCGGAGGCAATATCCAGTCTAGACTGTCTTGTTTTTTACAACTCACCTATGGGCCCAAGGTAACAGAATCAACGGATGCCAAATACTCTAGAAGAGATTTCCACTAGCAAAGCATCCCAGCTCTTAGAGATGTTCTACAGCCATACAAAAATCTCTAGAGGAGCGGAGAACAATTTAGGCTCAACACACAGAGGTCATTTTCAGGACAGAATTACTTAATACAATTTTGCACAGGCTGGTGGCTATTTCACATCAGAACTCGCCACCTGGGATGATTTGGGAGAATGGCACTGAAACATGTATAATATCATATATGAAATGAATCGCCTGTCCAGCTTCGATGCATGATACTGGATGCTTGGGGCTGGTGCACTGGGACGACTCAGAGGGATGGTGTGGGGAGGGAGGAGGGAGGGGGTTCAGGATGGGGAACACGTGTATACATGTGGCGGATTCATGTTAATGTATGGCAAAAGTGAAGTGAAGTGAAGTCGCTTAGTCGTGTCCGACTCTTTGAGACCCCATGGACTGTAGCCTATCAGGCTCCTCCGTCCATGGGGTTTTCCAGGCAAGAATACTGGAGTGGGTTGCCATTTCCTTCTCCAGGGATCTTCCCCACCCAGGGATCGAACCCGGGTCTCCGCAAAGCCAATACAATATTGTAAAGTAATTAACCTCCAATTAAAATAAATAAATTTATATTAAAAATAAATAAATAAGAGGCTATTGCTTTTGAAATTTCCATGGATTTAGAGGGCTTCCCAGGTGGCGCTAGTGGTAAGGAATCTGCCTGCCAACGCAGGAGATGCAAGAGACGCAGGTTAGATACCTGGATTGGGAAGATCCCCTGGAGGAGGGAATGGCAACCTGCTCCACTATTCTTGCCTGAAAAATTCCATGGACACAGGAGCCTGGTGAGCTACAGTCCATAGGGCTGAAGAGTTGGACACGAGTGAACAACTGACCACACACACACACACACACACACACACACACGAGATTTAGAAGACTATCCCAGTTGAACTGACCAAAAATTTCAATAACATTCCATTTTGACCCTATGTTATTCCTCAAGATGGCATCTTATCTGAACTGAGATCCACCTTAGAGGTGGAACTTCCCTCACTCGAGGGCAATGAAACAGCGGGAGGCAAGTGAGGTCAAGCCACTGGGTTTCATGGGGTTACAAGAGAGTTTATTACTCTATCTTTTATAACCAGTGGGATCTTTAAAATAATCAGGTAAATGTGAGGAAACTATTAGGTGAAATGGGATAACAGAAATGGTGGGGGGAAGATTTTTAAAACCAGACAAAAAGCATCTCATCACTGAAGTTCGAGCCCTCATTCTGCCCCTAGTACATTGTTTTGACAAAGTCATTTACTTTCTAGGAACCTCAGGTCCTTATCTCGAAAATGTGACTCTGGCCAAATAACCCTAAGAGTCCTCCCATCTGTAAAATGTCAGGAGACAAGTGCTTGCTCGCCTCATTTAACTCACTGTTTGTCAACAAGTTTCAAAATGTGCCTTGGTTATAGAACCCCCAAGAGCTAGAAAAATGTCTTTGAGAACCAAGTAGCTAGGATTTTGAAAACATATGGTAAAAAAAAAAAAAAAAAGTCTGTATGGTCCTTTGCATGGTAGTTTGGGTGGTTAGTCTTCAGGAGGAATTACAACAACAAAAATAATAACAAAGTTTGGCATTTATTTAAGCCCTTACAAAGGGAAGGCTTAAAAGCACTTTGCATATGGTAGCTCTTAAGTCCTCACTATCCATGGTGTAAAAATATATGATCCCTATTTTACAGGTGAGACACCAGGCACAGTGACTGTAAGGAACTTGCCCAAGGTTACACAGCTGACAAGTGGCAGAACCATCCCAGACATTTGCCTCCAAAACCCAAGAAGCACTGCAGCACTCCCAGCAGGTGCGGGAAGGATGAGTAGGGTCTGTGGCACGTTCCTGTGGGTGTTTGTCTGTGAAGCAAAAGATGCTTCAGGACAGGAGCCTCATGCACCCATATGCCTTTAGGATAAGCGAGGGCCTCAAACTGTTAAATAACTGTTTGTTGAATGAATGGTGTTAACAGGTTACTTTTCACAGTTGCTCACCAACGGCATGAAGCGAAAGTGTCAGTCACATCCAACTCTGCAACCCGATGGACTGTAGCCTTCCAGGCTCCCCTGTCTGTGAGATTCTCCAGGCAAAAATACTGGAGTGGGCTGTCAGTTCCTTCTCCAGGGGATCTTTCTGACCCAGGAATCGAACTTGGGTCTCTTGAATTGCAGGAAGATTCTTCTCCTATCTGAGCCACCAGGAACTCACCAACATAACCGGGTGCAAAAGGGTGATAGGCAAAGATGAAAGGCTCTCCTCAGATAACAAGTTCTTAGACTAAGTGGTTCTTTTCTTCACAGGTCGAAAACACAAAGCTGGAGCAGACTGGCAAATGTGTGTTCAAGAAACTGACATTCATCATGCCGCTGAATGAACTGGCCCCTAATGGGACCAGGAGGCGTGCTATGCTCCTCTCTGGGCGTTTGTATCGCACAGCCCCGATTTCTACCACCAAGTACAGACCACGCCATACTCCTTCCATTTCCATTGTACTCCAGTCCTCAGCTGGTGAGGCTCCCCTGCCTATGTAGTTTGTGAGCAAGGGTTTTCAAAGGGATTACCTGAGATGATAATTGTCTAAATACTTTGTAAGCCCTAAAGCATGAAGCAAAGATAAAGAGATGATGGTGTTGTTGCTGCTGCTGTTACCACTGCTGCGGTTACCACCACCATCGATAATCACTTCGTATTATTACTGCTGCTGCTGCTGCTGCTGCTGCTAAGTCGCTTCAGTCGTGTCCGACTCTGTGCGACACCATAGACGGCAGCCCACCAGGCTCCCCCCTCCCTGGGATTCTCCAGGCAAGAACACTGGAGTGGGCTGCCATTTCCTTCTCCAATGCATGAAAGTGAAAAGTGAAAGTGAAGTCGCTCAGTCATGTCCAACTCTTCGCGACCCCATGGACTGCAGCCCACCAGGCTCCTCTGTCTGAAGCATAAATCCCACAGTGTTGAGACTGACGTTTCCCCTGGACAGCCTCACCTTGAGCAGTTTATAGAAGGGGCTGGCGAGCCAAACCCAGCCCTCCCTGTTTTTGTAAATAAAGCTGCACTGAATGCGTCACGCACATTCATTTACATCCAGTCCGGGGCTGCTTTCCACCTAGAAGGACAGAACTGAAGAATGGTAACAGATCCTTCACATCTGAAAAGCCAGTAATATTTACTATCTGACCTTTTACAGGAAAGCTTTGCCAACCCCTGGCCTAAGTTGATCATGCCTGAGTCACCTTTACCTTATGCTTTAGTATGACGCCTCAAAACCAGAAATGATTCCATGAGAAATGTGCACTGTTGTAGAGGATAAAGGGTATGAGGCAGAAAGAAGACACTTCCATCCTGCCATTAGCTTTAACACTGCAGTTGTGCCCCGTGGACTCTCCAGACCTTCTCTTCAGTATAAGAGAGCAACAGTGGCTGGAAAATACTTTAGAGCAGAATACTAGGTGATCCAGCAAGTCCCTTCTGGTTCCAAAAACCTCCATGATCTTTACTTTCTTTCCAATAGCACTATTAGATGAGATAGCCAGAACACTGGCCTTACATTTGCTGAAAAGACTTTTCAAAGATGATCTACATAAGAGCTGAACTTAAAAGTCCTTCATGAATCATTACACCATTCACATAAGGCATCTCCTATTGCCCCAGCCTTGAACAGACAAAGTAGTACAGTGAGAGGGTTCGGGCTTTGGAGCTGTGGATCCCTGCACCACCACTTTACAAGCTGTGTGTCCTTGGGCACATTACTTAACCTCCCTGGTCTTCAGTTTCCTAAAGATGATGATATCTATCTTCAAAGGATTCTTTTAGGGATCACAGACACTGAAATATACATGAAGCATGTGAATGTGGCATATGACAAGGGCTGGATATACAGTAATTGTTTTCTTCTCTTTCTTCCTTTTCATCTGGAAGTCCATCAAACTTTCATCTTCACAGCAGAACGGCTGTGGGACTGACACTCAGCCATAGTCAGTCACTGCAGATGATTGACAATCACGGTTGCTACTGGGAAAGTGAGCTGAGAATTTGCTTTGCTGTAAAATGGCAGGAAGAAAGGGAGGGGGCAGCTTTTTTGCCCTTCTTCTCCGAACAATAAAATGCAACGAAACTATTTAGCATGTTTGATGTACCATAAAAGAAAGGACAATCCTCTGGAAAGCCAGAAGCATCACATATGGAAGCCACTCTTGTAATTATGTCCTTATGTGTAGTAATAGCAGTTTCTTTGTTTGACCAAAGGCAAGAGAAGATTTCCTAGATAAAATAGGGCAGGCGTGTGGCCCCACTCTCAGCTAAGACCTAATCTTTATAAGCTTTATAAGACCTGTTCTTATAATCCTTGTGCTGCCAAAGTTTGAATCTGCATATTTCTGTTAAGATCTGGCTCTCAGCTGAGTTGTGATTTTGTGGTAGATAGTTAGCAAATAGGGCAAGAACTCCTCCCATCCCCACATGCCCACACTTCTGCAATGGGACTTGGCTACTTCTCAAGTTGGAGGTGGACTCTAGCTCCCCAACCAGTTGAATCTGGCTCTGAGAACTGCTTTAACCGACTGAATGCCGTAAAAGCATTAATGTGTGACGTCCAAGTTCTTAAAAGTTTCTTGTTCCTGTGGTTATCATTCTCTTAAAATGCAGCCCTGAGACCACTGTGTGAAGAAGCCTGGGCTAGCCAAGTAGAGGGTGAGAGGTGGCATGGACCCGAGATGGCCACATCACCTGCAGTTCCTCCAAACTAGCGGTCAGAACCAACTACCAGACATGCCAATGAGAACATCGGAGACCATCAATGCCCATGCCTCTGGCAGACAGCTACAGCCACAAGAGAGAAACCACGTGAGGCCTTCAGGATTGCCCAGCTAGATTCGACTTTTACTTGCTGACCCACAGAATCACCAGCAAACAGCAGGTCTGGTTTAAACATAGTCGCTTTAAAAGTTTCCGAGCAGTATGTTATGGCAGAAGTTCTAACAGAAACATGCTTCACCCACAGAGTCTTTTTCAAAGGCTAGTAGAAAGGCACCTTGTATAATGAGTGAAACAAATCCAAAGCCTTGCTCCAGCACTTGCTAACTCTTGACCTTGAACCGGTTCACTTAACTTTTGAGTCTTGGGTCTATCCTTGAGTGCCTTCAAGGATAAAATGTCGATAGTTTAAACTGTTAAGCGGGTCATTTGAGATAAGACATGCATGTAAACACACCTAAACAGAGGCCTTGGCACACACTCTTTTGACATTCGTAACTTCCTACCTCTTTATAGTTATTCGAGTAAATAAATGCTGCTAGATCTTCAAGGACAAGAAGTTCATTGATCTTTGTATCACTCACAACATACAGCCCAGGTCTCATACATAGTTGATAGTCAAGGTACACACATTGACTCAGTACTCAGATATCCCCTAAGATACAGCTTGGCTTCATGCGGCCATATTTTCTAGGAATTCTGAAAGTGATGACAAGAACGGAATTGTGGGGAAACAGATTGCACTAACCTTTGTTAAGTTCCTGTACTTCTTGGATCCTCCATTTAAACATCTTTATCTTTTAAAAGGAGAAAATTGACTATGATCTCCAAGATTCCTTGCAGCTCTAAAATCCATTTATCATACTCAGAACACTGGTTAGCATTTACTGACCACTTAATGTGCCAGATTCCAAGCTCAGTTCTTCGAGTAGATAGAAAATGTTAATCACGACAACCTTAAGTCTTAAGTCTAGGGCAGAAGTGAGCAAATTCATCCTGCCTGTGGTAGAGTTGAGTAGTTATGGTAGAAGCAGAGACAGTATATCCCAAATGATCTCTGGTCTAGCATAATGGGCTTCCCAAGTGGATTAGTGGAAAGAATCTGCTTGCCAGTGCAGGAGGCAAAGGAGGAGCTGCTGCTGCTGCTGCTGCTGCTAAGTCGCTTCAGTCGTGTCCGACTCTGTGCGACCCCATAGACGGCAGACCACCAGGCTTCTCCATCCATGGGATTTTCCAGGCAAGAGTACTGGAGTGGGGTGCCATTGCCTTCTCCAGACAAAAGAGAGACAGATTCAATACTTGGGTCAGAGGATCCTCTGTAGGAGGAAACTGCAACTCACTATAGTATTCTTGCATACAAAATCCCAAGGACAGAGGAGCCAGGCTGGCTATAGTCCACAGGGTTGCAAAGACTCAGAAACGACTGGGCCTAGAGTAATCTGCTGAGAGAGTGATCAGTCACACCCAGTGTAATCAATGACACTCAGAGTCTATGTTTCTTCCACTAGGCTTTGTGCTGCCCATTTCTTATCTCATTCATTTAATCACTCACTCACCACACCTGATGTTTCAAACCAGCTCACAGGCAAGGATATGCCGCGGGAAAATGTTCTAGATCTAAGCAAGAGCAGCTGAGGAAATGTCAACCGTGGTCTCTGCGCGTGCATCTAGTTTAGAAAACACATCCATCTGGCCTCCCATAGCTAGAGGCCATTGAGTTACTCACAGCACTAATTGAAAAATAAAGGGTGAAAAGATTTGCTTTCAACACAAACTTGAACGACTAAAATTACATCTTCATTATCTGAAGTGAGAGCTTGTGACTTGTCAACCTCCACCTGTTCTGGCATTGGGAAGAAACACCATAGAAATCTGCCTCTGGCTGGTCATCTCTTGACTGGCTAGTTACAACCCATTTTTAGAAAACCTGATGATTATAAAAATCTGTTAATACAAATGCACCAGAGGTTTGTCACACATAATACAAAATTACCTGGTGCTTCAGGAACAAAGTGTTCAGCACAGAGAAATATGGAGCTTAAGTAAAAAATCTATCACAAATGCACAGAAATTAATGCAAATATCTCTAAGCTGATCAACAAGATTGACTTGGGAAATGTAATGTATTTCCAAAGAGTGATCATTAAATGGCCATATTTACAGAAACAAGTCTCTTCTACAAAAAGGAATGACATAGAACATAGAACCATACTTTCAAAGTTGTGAAGCAGTTTATAAATGAGGGGGATTATACTTATTTCTACCTTTTTCATTGTTTTTGATGCTGACCACTAGTAACATGAAATGACTCTTTCCCCTTCTCTTCAAGGTGTTGGGTTGTTACATAATCACACCTGTGCAAATTCTGGTTCCTACTTGGAAATAGTTCTTTCAATGTCTCTATCCTGTGTGTGTGTTAGTCGCTCAGTCATGTCCGACTCTTTGCAACCCCATGGACCGTAGCCCACCAGGCTCCTTTGTCCATAGGATTTTCCAGGCAGGAATACTGGAGTGGGTTGCCATTCCCTTCTCCAGGGGATCTTCCTGACGCAGGGATCGAACTCAGGTTTCCTGCATGACAGGCGGATTCTTTACCATCTGTGCCACCAGGGAAGCCCTTGTCTCTGTCCTCAGGTCAGTTTAGTCACTCAGATCTGTGTGACTCTCTGCAACCCCATGGACTGCAGCACGCCAGGCTTCCCTGTCCATCACCAACTCCCATAGCTTGCTCAAACCTATGTCCATCAAGTCGGTGATGCCATCCAACCATCTCCTCTTCCATCGTCCCCTTCTCCTCCTGCCTTCCATCTTTCCCAGAGTCAGAATCTTTTCTAGTGAGTCAGTTCTTCACATCAGGTGGCCAAAATACTGGAGTTCAGCTTTGGCATCAGTTCTTCCAGGGAATATTCAGGACTGATTTCCTTTAGGATTGACTGGTTTGATCTCCTTGCAGTCCAAGGGACTCTCAAGTCTTCTCCAACACCACAGTTCAAAAGCATCAATTCTTCGGCACTCAGCTTTCTTTATCTCTATCCTGGTGGTGGTGGTGGTTTAGTTGCTAAGTCGGGTCCGACTCTTGCGACCCCATGGACTGTAGCCCTCCAGGCTCCTCTGTCCATGGGATTCTCCAGGCAAGAATACTGGAGAGGGTTGCCATTTCCTTCTCCATATCTCTATCCTACCTGGGTCCTTATTACTTTTATTTTGATGATGGCAACAGTGTGCTAATTAGTCCTTCAAAATTCATCCTCTTGTCATACCAATTTACCCTACATGGCACTACCAGAGTAAACTAATTTTATTTTTAAGCTAATTCATTTATTCATCAAGTGCTGCATGATCATCTGTTTGTCACCCTCCCAGCCATTGCTCTTGGAGCAAAACCAGATGTGATTTCTGACTAAGGTTGGCAGATAAAAAAAAACATGGGCTATCCAGTTAAATTTGGGTTACAGAAAAATAATCAAAACTATGTAGTATAAATATGTCCTAAACATTGCATGGGACATATTGATACTTCAAACTTTCAAAAAGATGGTCATTAATGTAAATATCAAGTTTAATTGGACATCTTGCGTTTTGTTTTCTTAATCTCATGACCCTATCTGACCCCAGTGGAAGGCTCAGTCCATCTGGGGAAATAGCTATTGATCAAATAATCTTACAACTAAATGAGAAGCACCAACAAGAGGAGAGTTCCAGAAGGTTATGAGAGCCTTTATTTGGGGAATTTGAATTTCTCAAGGAAGTGGAATTAGGCCAAGGTTTAATGAAGTTTGTGTTAGGAAACATGGTCAGAGAGAAGCAGGGTGAAGGCTAGGGGTTAGTTTTTGTTCCAGTTACAGAGGGAATGGTGTGATCTGATTGGACTTCACCCTGTAGGCTGGCAGAAGCTCATGGGAGAATGGTGTGATCAGACCGGTACATGAGAAGGATGGGGTATGGACAGAAGGGACGACCAGAGGCTTAGTAAGGCCTGATATTTTCTTGGGCTCCAAAATCACTGTGGATGGTGACTGCACCCATGAAATTAAAATTAAGAGATGCTTGCTCCTCGACAAACCTAGACAATCTATTAAAAAGCAGAGACTTGACATTGCCTACAAAGGTCTGTACAATCAGAGCCATGGTTGTTTACAGTGGTCACGTACAGATGTGAGAGTTGGATAATGAAAATGGCTGAGCACCAAAGAAATGATGCCTACGAACTGTGGTGCTGGAGAAGATTCTTGAGAGTCCCTTGGACAGCAAGGAGATTCAACCAGCCCGTCCTAAAGGAAATCAATATTTGATTTGAAAGGAATATTCAGTGGAAAGACTGATGCTGAAGCTGAAGCTCCAATACTTTGGCCACCTGATGCCAAGAACTGACTCATTGGAAAAGACNAAGATTCTTGAGAGTCCCTTGGACAGCAAGGAGATTCAACCAGCCCGTCCTAAAGGAAATCAATATTTGATTTGAAAGGAATATTCAGTGGAAAGACTGATGCTGAAGCTGAAGCTCCAATACTTTGGCCACCTGATGCCAAGAACTGACTCATTGGAAAAGACCCTGATGCTGGAAATGATTGAAGGCAAGAGGAGAAGGGGACGATAGAGGGTGAGATGGTTAGATGGCATCACCGACTCAATGGACATGAGTCTGAGTAAGCTCCGGGAGTTGATGATGGACAGGGAGGCCTGGCGTGCTGCAGTCCATGGGTTCGTAAAGAGTTGGACACGACTGAGTGACTGAACAATGAAGAAGGTCTGTAAACGAGGTTGCTGCGACCATCTGGGTGACATGGTTGAAACTGCTGTGAGGATGGAAAGGACAGATCCCCATACTTTAAAGGAGTTTGTAACCACACTGTAAGCCTTTGAGTGTAGGATCCACGCTTCAACTGTCCACTGTAAAGCAGAGCTCAGGTCCCTGCATTGCTCGTTATAAGTGTTTAGTGAGTGCCGAGCTCAATGAAGGTGCCTCACACTTCTCTGCCCTAACTATGCTTCTGCAAGTGATCTTCTCTCTGCTGTTCTCCTCTATCTTTTTACCAGAAATCCCCCACAAGATACTCAGTCATGCAAAGCAAGGCAGTGGACAGAAACTGGGTGTCAATTTCTGCCCTGTCACTGAATACTTGAATGACTTCAGTCAAGACATTTACACTCCTTTAGTCCTGATTACATCAGCTTTAAAAAAAAAAAAAAAAATTGGATTTTTCCAGGCAAGAGTACTGGGGTGGGGTGCCATTGCCTTCCCCGCTAACACTACCTATGTTGTAGCTTAGAGAGAACCAGTGTTTCCATTTTAACTTGCCTCTAATCTGAAAAGTGTGATTTGGGAAGCCAGGCTGTCCAAGTTTCTCTGTACAAAAAGTAATTTGATTGGAAAAGGTCCCTACAGACGTCTTCCTACACTATCGTGATAATTTTACACATGCAAAACAGCTTTTAAGGCCAATGAAGAGCTTTCATCAGAATACTCCTTTAGGAGCCTGACCCCAGGGCCTGAAGAACATAGTGTTCAGGTGGTGGCTCTATTTCTAAGTGACTGAGTTACCTTGTGCAGGGAAATAAAGGATCACTATCTCAATACTATCTCAAAAGAGTGTTCTTTATGATAGCTAGTCTGAAAGTGAAAGTTGCTCAGTCGTGTCCAGCTGTTTGCGACTCCACAGATGTATAGTCCATGGGATTCTCCAGGCCAGAATACTGGAGTGGGTAGCCTTTCCCTTCTGCACGGGATCTTCCCAACCCAGGGATCNGAAATAAAGGATCACTATCTCAATACTATCTCAAAAGAGTGTTCTTTATGATAGCTAGTCTGAAAGTGAAAGTTGCTCAGTCGTGTCCAGCTGTTTGCGACTCCACAGATGTATAGTCCATGGGATTCTCCAGGCCAGAATACTGGAGTGGGTAGCCTTTCCCTTCTGCACGGGATCTTCCCAACCCAGGGATCGAATCCAGGTGTCCCGCACTGCAGCCAGATTCTCTACCAGCTTAGCCACAAGGGAAGCCCAATAGCTAGGCTAATAGATTCAAAACAACTGACAGATGATTGGGATGGCAGTACAGACACATACAATGAGTCCTTGGCATCTAAAACCCAATAGATAAATCACCTGAAAGACAGGGACTGGCTATGGAGGGCCAGGTCTCCAGGTTTACATTCCTATCTCACATTAACTCCGTCCTTTGCTTAAATTATAGCCAACATGCTAACAGAAGCTCTATGATGCCACACACTGATAAATGACATCAGAGCTACAGTAAGGGAGAGATACTGAAACATGTCTATGCAATGTACAGCAGGCCTAGGCCTCATATCTGTTCTGTACATTTCAGGTCAGGGACTAAGTAGGTTGCTATCAAGGCCTTTATGCTACATCACAGTTTTCAGTTCACACATTCACCCACATGTGTATGTACACACCCATATCACTCAATCTGAAAACCACTGACACTCTTGAAATAGTCACTTCATTAGTTTATCCTCATAATTAACATGCTTCTGCCATATGTATGTAGGGCCAGGAATAAAAGTAGATTCAAAGGTGATCTAATAAGAGTAAAGAGGTATCTCAGAAATCATCAGGATTGTGCCTGTTAGTCCTGACAGAAAGATGAACACCAAACTTGTCAAGATAGAGATGGCAGGTTATTCAAGATCATTAATCGCAATTCTCTCCTTTTGCAGGCAAGAGCTAAAACCAGGAAAGTTGGTGGTCTGCTTAAAATTATAACTTGAGGAGCAAACCTTTGTGATGAAAACTAAACCTCCTGATAAATGACTTTCTTACAGTGAATTGAAAATGAGGTGGGTGAATCACAAATGGCTCTGTTATCAATAGAAGTCTCCCTCACTCTCAGGCCCTTAATGGAATATGTAACCATTCCCTGCTAGCTGACTGTGGAACTTATCTGAAGTTCCAAAGGCTGCTTCAGAAAGCACACATAATTTTCTATAATACAATAGGACTTGTGAATACAGGGATGTGTTCTCAATACCAGGGAACAGGCTGTATGTTTGCGCAGATTACTTGACCTAAAAGTTCAACATAGTTAGTCCTCTCCTCCTTGTCTGTGGGTCTCTTATCCACAGATTCAAAGAACATTGGATTGAAAATATTTGGGAAAAAAGTTCCAGTAAATTCAAAAAAGCCAAACTTGAATTTTCTGTGCAAAGGCAAAATCTGTATAGTCTTTACATTGTATATACAACTATTTGCATAGCATTGACATTGCATTAGATCCCTGGAGAAGGAAGTGGCAACTCACTCCAGTATTCTTGCCTGAGAAATCCCATGGACAGAGGAGTCTGGTAGGCTACAGTCCACAGGGTCGCAAACAGTTGGACCCGACTTAGCGACTAAAGAACAGCAAAAACAACACATTGTATTCAGTGTTGTGAGTAACCTTGGGGATGATTGAAACGTACAGGAGAATGTGTCTGTGTTAAGGTAATATGCAAATACTGCACTGTTTCATTGAAAGGACTTGAGTATATGCAGACATTCATACCTCACGGGTGTCTTGGAAACAATCCCCATGGATATTGAGAAGTAACTGTAGATTAAAGGGGTTAACTGCCAAGTGAGTGGAAAAACTTAAGGTAAATTGCTTAATTCTCTGAGACTCAACTTCTTTTCCTATAAATTCATAGTAATAATGGGCGTCCCTGGTAGCTCAGACAATAAGGAATCCACCTGCAATGCAGGAGACCCAGGTTCAATTCTTGGGTCAGGAAGATCCTCTGGAGAAGGAAATGGCAACCCACTCCAGTATTCTTGCCTGGAGAATCCCAGGGATGGGAGAGCCTGGTGGGCTGCCGTCTATGGGGTCACACAGAGTCAGACACGACTGAAGTGACTTAGCAGCAGCAGCAAGACCTTCAGGAGAGGGTCAGGTACATTCAAAGATTTGGGGAAAAAGTGAATAAGAATAATTATTATTAAGAATAAAGAAAATACAATTGCCATTTTTCTAAAAGCACAAAGATATCTCCTTTCTTGAGTTTATTTTTTCTAAGATTGAATTGACTGAAGTGAACATCCAAAGATGTCCATCCAAGGTCATGTCAAGAGATACACAATAATTGGTTCCAGGAAAAGATATACGATAAAACCTTGACTATCTAAGTCACTCACAGGGCCCTCCTCCCACCTAAACTATTCAGAAGGCCAAATCTCCCCAAGAACTGAGATTCAACCCTTTCATCACCTTTTCGAACTTTTAAAAAATCAGAAAGCTGCTAAAATTGACCCAAAGAATCCAGGAGAGTCTTGCTTTATCTATGAACTAGTTGTTCAGTCCCTTGGACCGCAAGGGGATCCAGCCAGTCCATCCTAAAGGAAATCAGTCCTTAATATTCATTGGAAGGACTGATGCTGAAGCTGAAGCTCCAATACTTTGGCCACCTGATGCCAAGAACTGACTCATCTGAAAAGACCCTGATGCTGGGAAAGATTGACGGCAGGAGGAGAAGGGGACAACAGAGGATGAAGTGGTTGGATGGCATCATTGACTCAATGGACATGAGTTTGAGTAAGCTCCGGGAGTTGGTGATGGACAGGGGGGGCCTGGCGCGCTGCAGTCCATGGGGTCACAAAGAGTCGGGCATGACTGAGCGACTGAACTGAGCTGACTTGTTCACAAGGGCCTTTCAGCCTTTATTAAAACCAGGGCTTCAAAGCAATGGGCTTTATTCTATTAGTTATCACTTATAAAGAAGCCCCAAAGACGTTGCCACCTATCCCTACTTGCTCATAATAAGTCTAGGACTTGAGGCCTGGAATTAAGTGGATAATGGAAGCACACTGACCTTTTGTCTCCAGCCACTGAAGCCTGGGGAAGACTAGTTGCTCCTTGCTAGTCACTGCCCCTACTGCAAAGACAAGTATCTCCCCAAGTCCCCGCTCCCGGAGCTGCCAGACACGCCAGTGCGCTCTGGCGAGTCTCGTGTGCTGCTCATAAAAGGAGGGCTTTGTATGGCAACTGCAAATTTTAAAAAGGGCTCATTTCACCTGGGTGTCATGGGCTGATTATTCCCTCCTCCTTGTTTGAGCTCTGCAGACAGCCAGATCCTGCCTAGCTCCTCCTCCTTCCCTTCTTTGACAACACCAAATGCCAAAGGTGCAAAGCAAATAAATGTTAAGTAAAACACCGACACCGGTTCAGTTTAATGCTGTGCTCCGTCAACCCGCTCCACTGCCTGGCAACCGCGGTGGCTCACCCCAAGTTCATTTTCATTTTAATGTGCTCCACACAGAAAAGCCACCTAAATAGATACCCCCAGTTCTGAAGCATATAATCTGTAAACTACAGGAACGGGCGGATCATTTCCATTAGTTTTTTCTGTAGCGAAAACCACAATTTGCACCCAAAGCGTGTAATTATATTCAAATTCTGAAAGACTGCCTCGGAAACAGTTGAAATTCATAGTTTGGGGGAAGGACACTCAGGAGTAGATACCATTATGGTTTAACGTGGGAAGGGGGAGTGACAGGAATATTTCAAAACAGTAAAAAGAATTTTTAAAAAAAAGGGGGGTGGTGAGGACAGTATCTCAGAAAAGGTGGCTTTCAGGATTCTGGAGGTTTTAGGTTCAGAGCTACTCAGCAGTGAGTGACCAAGGGGAGGGGACCAGGACAAAGAAAGTGTCCCTGAGCAATATCTGAGCAGTGGCTTCAGATGGGAAACAGGGACAGGTGAGTACACAGGCCATTTCCCACCTGCTTTCAGGACATGAGACCCAACCAGAAGAGGACATGTCTCCTGGCATGGGAACCAGCCTGAATCTGAGCCCTTTCTCACACTAAGGTCTCCCATACAGAATACCTGGCAGCTACAAATTGACACTTGCCATCTACCTCCACAAAGATTAAATCATGTGCTGCTGCAGTGGCTGATTTTCAACACTCCCTGCAAGGATTTCAGGGTAGGAAGCAGAAATGAGGCACTCTGTGCTCAGAGAAACCTGGCAGTTAACATAGTCTAACATTCTCAGGAGCCAGTGTTATGAGTCCAGTTCTTCTATCTCCTCCCATCTAGAAAAGCACGGTGACACGTGCTCCTCGTGACTAGCAGTTATTTTCATGAGACTGGCAGAAACTTTCTGGAAAGATATGTGCTTGATCACCTGTATNCAGATTCTCTACCAGCTTAGCCACAAGGGAAGCCCAATAGCTAGGCTAATAGATTCAAAACAACTGACAGATGATTGGGATGGCAGTACAGACACATACAATGAGTCCTTGGCATCTAAAACCCAATAGATAAATCACCTGAAAGACAGGGACTGGCTATGGAGGGCCAGGTCTCCAGGTTTACATTCCTATCTCACATTAACTCCGTCCTTTGCTTAAATTATAGCCAACATGCTAACAGAAGCTCTATGATGCCACACACTGATAAATGACATCAGAGCTACAGTAAGGGAGAGATACTGAAACATGTCTATGCAATGTACAGCAGGCCTAGGCCTCATATCTGTTCTGTACATTTCAGGTCAGGGACTAAGTAGGTTGCTATCAAGGCCTTTATGCTACATCACAGTTTTCAGTTCACACATTCACCCACATGTGTATGTACACACCCATATCACTCAATCTGAAAACCACTGACACTCTTGAAATAGTCACTTCATTAGTTTATCCTCATAATTAACATGCTTCTGCCATATGTATGTAGGGCCAGGAATAAAAGTAGATTCAAAGGTGATCTAATAAGAGTAAAGAGGTATCTCAGAAATCATCAGGATTGTGCCTGTTAGTCCTGACAGAAAGATGAACACCAAACTTGTCAAGATAGAGATGGCAGGTTATTCAAGATCATTAATCGCAATTCTCTCCTTTTGCAGGCAAGAGCTAAAACCAGGAAAGTTGGTGGTCTGCTTAAAATTATAACTTGAGGAGCAAACCTTTGTGATGAAAACTAAACCTCCTGATAAATGACTTTCTTACAGTGAATTGAAAATGAGGTGGGTGAATCACAAATGGCTCTGTTATCAATAGAAGTGTCCCTCACTCTCAGGCCCTTAATGGAATATGTAACCATTCCCTGCTAGCTGACTGTGGAACTTATCTGAAGTTCCAAAGGCTGCTTCAGAAAGCACACATAATTTTCTATAATACAATAGGACTTGTGAATACAGGGATGTGTTCTCAATACCAGGGAACAGGCTGTATGTTTGCGCAGATTACTTGACCTAAAAGTTCAACATAGTTAGTCCTCTCCTCCTTGTCTGTGGGTCTCTTATCCACAGATTCAAAGAACATTGGATTGAAAATATTTGGGAAAAAAGTTCCAGTAAATTCAAAAAAGCCAAACTTGAATTTTCTGTGCA
Organism: Oreotragus oreotragus; assembly: GCA_006410675.1. Classification (NCBI taxonomy): domain Eukaryota; kingdom Metazoa; phylum Chordata; class Mammalia; order Artiodactyla; family Bovidae; genus Oreotragus; species Oreotragus oreotragus. The sequence continues at coordinate 257,300 of SJYX01011914.1, forward strand.
AAGGCAAAATTTGTATAGTCTTTACATTGTATATACAACTATTTGCATAGCATTGACATTGCATTAGATCCCTGGAGAAGGAAGTGGCAACTCACTCCAGTATTCTTGCCTGAGAAATCCCATGGACAGAGGAGTCTGGTAGGCTACAGTCCACAGGGTCGCAAACAGTTGGACCCGACTTAGCGACTAAAGAACAGCAAAAACAACACATTGTATTCAGTGTTGTGAGTAACCTTGGGGATGATTGAAACGTACAGGAGAATGTGTCTGTGTTAAGGTAATATGCAAATACTGCACTGTTTCATTGAAAGGACTTGAGTATATGCAGACATTCATACCTCACGGGTGTCTTGGAAACAATCCCCATGGATATTGAGAAGTAACTGTAGATTAAAGGGGTTAACTGCCAAGTGAGTGGAAAAACTTAAGGTAAATTGCTTAATTCTCTGAGACTCAACTTCTTTTCCTATAAATTCATAGTAATAATGGGCGTCCCTGGTAGCTCAGACAATAAGGAATCCACCTGCAATGCAGGAGACCCAGGTTCAATTCTTGGGTCAGGAAGATCCTCTGGAGAAGGAAATGGCAACCCACTCCAGTATTCTTGCCTGGAGAATCCCAGGGATGGGAGAGCCTGGTGGGCTGCCGTCTATGGGGTCACACAGAGTCAGACACGACTGAAGTGACTTAGCAGCAGCAGCAAGACCTTCAGGAGAGGGTCAGGTACATTCAAAGATTTGGGGAAAAAGTGAATAAGAATAATTATTATTAAGAATAAAGAAAATACAATTGCCATTTTTCTAAAAGCACAAAGATATCTCCTTTCTTGAGTTTATTTTTTCTAAGATTGAATTGACTGAAGTGAACATCCAAAGATGTCCATCCAAGGTCATGTCAAGAGATACACAATAATTGGTTCCAGGAAAAGATATACGATAAAACCTTGACTATCTAAGTCACTCACAGGGCCCTCCTCCCACCTAAACTATTCAGAAGGCCAAATCTCCCCAAGAACTGAGATTCAACCCTTTCATCACCTTTTCGAACTTTTAAAAAATCAGAAAGCTGCTAAAATTGACCCAAAGAATCCAGGAGAGTCTTGCTTTATCTATGAACTAGTTGTTCAGTCCCTTGGACCGCAAGGGGATCCAGCCAGTCCATCCTAAAGGAAATCAGTCCTTAATATTCATTGGAAGGACTGATGCTGAAGCTGAAGCTCCAATACTTTGGCCACCTGATGCCAAGAACTGACTCATCTGAAAAGACCCTGATGCTGGGAAAGATTGACGGCAGGAGGAGAAGGGGACAACAGAGGATGAAGTGGTTGGATGGCATCATTGACTCAATGGACATGAGTTTGAGTAAGCTCCGGGAGTTGGTGATGGACAGGGGGGGCCTGGCGCGCTGCAGTCCATGGGGTCACAAAGAGTCGGGCATGACTGAGCGACTGAACTGAGCTGACTTGTTCACAAGGGCCTTTCAGCCTTTATTAAAACCAGGGCTTCAAAGCAATGGGCTTTATTCTATTAGTTATCACTTATAAAGAAGCCCCAAAGACGTTGCCACCTATCCCTACTTGCTCATAATAAGTCTAGGACTTGAGGCCTGGAATTAAGTGGATAATGGAAGCACACTGACCTTTTGCCTCCAGCCACTGAAGCCTGGGGAAGACTAGTTGCTCCTTGCTAGTCACTGCCCCTACTGCAAAGACAAGTATCTCCCCAAGTCCCCGCTCCCGGAGCTGCCAGACACGCCAGTGCGCTCTGGCGAGTCTCGTGTGCTGCTCATAAAAGGAGGGCTTTGTATGGCAACTGCAAATTTTAAAAAGGGCTCATTTCACCTGGGTGTCATGGGCTGATTATTCCCTCCTCCTTGTTTGAGCTCTGCAGACAGCCAGATCCTGCCTAGCTCCTCCTCCTTCCCTTCTTTGACAACACCAAATGCCAAAGGTGCAAAGCAAATAAATGTTAAGTAAAACACCGACACCGGTTCAGTTTAATGCTGTGCTCCGTCAACCCGCTCCACTGCCTGGCAACCGCGGTGGCTCACCCCAAGTTCATTTTCATTTTAATGTGCTCCACACAGAAAAGCCACCTAAATAGATACCCCCAGTTCTGAAGCATATAATCTGTAAACTACAGGAACGGGCGGATCATTTCCATTAGTTTTTTCTGTAGCGAAAACCACAATTTGCACCCAAAGCGTGTAATTATATTCAAATTCTGAAAGACTGCCTCGGAAACAGTTGAAATTCATAGTTTGGGGGAAGGACACTCAGGAGTAGATACCATTATGGTTTAACGTGGGAAGGGGGAGTGACAGGAATATTTCAAAACAGTAAAAAGAATTTTTAAAAAAAAGGGGGGTGGTGAGGACAGTATCTCAGAAAAGGTGGCTTTCAGGATTCTGGAGGTTTTAGGTTCAGAGCTACTCAGCAGTGAGTGACCAAGGGGAGGAGACCAGGACAAAGAAAGCGTCCCTGAGCAATATCTGAGCAGTGGCTTCAGATGGGAAACGGACAGGTGAGTACACAGGCCATTTCCCACCTGCTTTCAGGACATGAGACCCAACCAGAAGAGGACATGTCTCCTGGCATGGGAACCAGCCTGAATCTGAGCCCTTTCTCACACTAAGGTCTCCCATACAGAATACCTGGCAGCTACAAATTGACACTTGCCATCTACCTCCACAAAGATTAAATCATGTGCTGCTGCAGTGGCTGATTTTCAACACTCCCTGCAAGGATTTCAGGGTAGGAAGCAGAAATGAGGCACTCTGTGCTCAGAGAAACCTGGCAGTTAACATAGTCTAACATTCTCAGGAGCCAGTGTTATGAGTCCAGTTCTTCTATCTCCTCCCATCTAGAAAAGCACGGTGACACGTGCTCCTCGTGACTAGCAGTTATTTTCATGAGACTGGCAGAAACTTTCTGGAAAGATATGTGCTTGATCACCTGTATTCTCCCTTTACCAAAATCACATACACACTGACCATTCCCCCCGAGTTTCTCAGAAATATCTGAGATGCTGATTCCGGGGCTATACTCCTCATTTTGCACACGATGCCAAGTTGCTTCAGGCCTGTCTGACTCTCTGCGACCCTATGACTTCAGCCCACCAGATTCCTCTGTCCATGGGATTCTCCAAGCAAGAAAACTGGGGTGAGTTGCTGTGCCTTCCTCCAGGGGATCCTCCCGACCCAGGGCTCCTGCTTGCCAATGTGGGAGATGTCAGAGACTTGGATTTGATCCCTGGGATGGAAAGATATCCTAGAGAGGGGCACAGCAACCCACTCCAGTATTCTTGCTTGGATAATCCCCATGGACAGAGGAGCCTGGCAGGCTATGGTCCACGGAATCACAAAGAGTCAGACACAACTAAAGTGACTTAGCACACATACTCCTCATTTTGACCCCAAATAAAACTTAACTCACAGCTCTCACATTGTACATATTTTTTAAGTTGACATACCCAAGAATCACACCTTTTAGCACAAAGCCAGACATCTATTAAAAGAATATATAGGAAACATTAATTTTTACAAAGGCCAGAAAAATCCAGTGCTGTCAGAATCCATTCCTATAGGACTTCATCTGGTTAAGGAGAAGAGGGCAGCAGAGGACGAGATGGTTGGATGGCATCATTGACTCAATGGACATAAATCTGAGCAAACTCTGGGAGACAGTGTAGGAGAGGGAAGCCTGGAGTGCTGCAGCCCATGGGGTCACAAAGAGTTGGATATGACTTGGTGACTGAACAGCAAGGGGAGATCAATCTGAAGCAAAGCATCTTGGGGAGATGAGAAGTCAGCCTCTATGTTGTAGAGTAAAAGATGGGTGATGGATGTCACATCATATTGCCCAGGTTCCCACATGATTCTGATACTGACTGATGCCCTTGGCTAAGACCCCACTTTGGCCATTTGGAACATCAGGCGATCAGATAATCCCTAAGCTCGAGATGTTTGCTGTCTGCTTCTTGAGATGATGGACTTCCTTTGAGAGCAAAAAGGTCAAGAGCTTCATAGTCAGAACCAGCTCTGAAGCCTGGATCCATCCCCAGCCTACTTTGGTCCTACTTAAGCTCTCTGAGTCTCACCATCTTTATTTATGAAATGGTAGTAACCTTATTAGGGTCAAGGATTGTGAGGATTAAATGAAACCATATACATAAGGCATTGGAAGAGAGCCTGGCGCACAAGAGGTATGCATTAGATGCTGGCGTATGATTTGCTCAACTCTTTCTCAAAACTCTAAGTAGAAATAAAGAACTGTTCTCTATAAATGCAGTTGTCATTCTTCCCCCTGCCCTGATAACGGTTAAACACAGCAGAGCATTTTAAACACAACGCAGAGCTCCTTTCTAGTACTGAAAAGGTATGTTTAAATGAAAGTGGCATTCTTTCTGTCTCAGCGTGACTCTTTACTGAAGTTGGATCATGGGCTTTATAACATCACAGCGAGCACCCCCCCCACCCCCTCCGCCTTGTACATTATGCTGCTTCTATCAGAGGGGAAAAGAGAAAACCCGGCCACAGCTTTGACATAAGATATTATCAGAGTCAAGAAAACAGAGCTATAAAATACTGGCAGACCTACGGAACTTGACAGGTTGAAGATACACAGTAGGGTCTTTAAAGATGTACAGATTGGAGAATCATGCTGTCCTAGTGCTGAGAATCATTGAGGGAGATCATTTCACTCAACCCTAGTATCGCACAAATGAGGAAAAAATGAAAAGGACAGTTTTCCTCAGCTACAGTATTAACACACAAACACACTACATGCAACATGGAAAACCATAGGTAAAAGGAGAATACAGATGAGAAAATCAACATATCTAAATGTCTAAGTGATAACAGATTAATACATTTTTTTTTTTTTAATGCCATATCCAGAGTCACAGAGTCAGGGAGAAAGCTAGGAGTAAAATCTATGATCAGCACAATATCCCTTCTATAAGAATTCTGGTTCCCAATTTGGGATCTCTAGTCCACTCCACCATAAAAATACACTCTCAGCTTCTCTATGACCTTTGAGTCCTGGTAAGGAAATGTATCAGAAATGACATGAGAAGTTTTCCACTTCCAGATCTGAAAATAGTTGTTTAAAAAGACCTGTTTTTTTTTTTTCCCCTCACATAAGCTAGATTAAACATTCTAGTTTTTGATGGGTATGGAGCAGTATATAGTGGTATTTAAATTCTGCACAAGTTTGCTAGAGAAGAAGGTCCAGTTCTAAATTTCCAAAATGGTCTCAGAATATTTCCTGGAGGCCTCTCCCCTTTTGCTTCACTGAGCTTCTAAACCATTTGCTATAATTTGTTATTCTAGGCTAAAATTCTCCCGGCATAGATTTCTACCTAAGAAGACAGTTACCAAGAGGAACAAGATGACTCCACGTGCTATCTTCTTTCAGTGCCATAAACAAGGAAGTACATGGTAAGATTTTTCTCCTATTTCCCTTTCCTTGCCTTGGAGGCAAAAAGTGTTGCTACAGATAAGCAATGAAGAAAGCCAGTACTTACATGTTTTTAACTTCAATCTACCAACCTGCAAATAGTCAACAGTGATGCTGGATTTTACGCAAATAATTGAAACAGCATTATCATTAATCTATTCCCATAACATGTTTCATCTGTACACAGAAATTAAACAAAGCACAACTTGTTTAATTTTTCATACCATTCTGTGATACGTGGATGGTAAGTATTATTAATGCTATTTCCAGTTAAAAGAATAAAATACTGAGTCTTAGTCAAGTCCACTGACTTATCCAGGTTCACAAGGCTCCTAAGCAACAGGCAAAGGCTGAGACCTATTGCTTCCAACTCTAATCTTGTAGTGGCTGTTCCCAAACCCACCTAACAGTTCTCTGCACCTCAGAAGTGCTTCATCATCTACTTGTCATCCTTATTAGCACACGTTCTCAAAATCACTTTTCAGAAATACGTGAATACAAAAAGAAAACACATTCCCTTTCCCCAAAGAGGTGAATATCTTGCTGGGGATTTATATCAGCAAGGGCGTAATAACTGCAACATATTTTCTCAGTTGTCTCCCATGAAGTATATAGTTCCCTTCATGTGAATTTAAAATACAGTTTCATGAAAGAAATTCAATGGAAAAATACTGAAATTGACATATTTTTAAAAGGACATACTTTTTTCCAAATATTCATAAAAGTATTCATACTTATTAAATTTGGTTTCTTCTTCACTGAAGGGTGAGATGTGCAATATGTGCAAGATGTGCAAACAGTTGGCAATATGTGTCTTGAGAAAGGAAAAGAGTGAGTCACCTTAGCTGATTAAAGGGAGTCCCTGGAAGAGAAGGGGCATCAGGCCTGGATGGGAGCTGGTCTCTGTTAACAGAGAGCCGTGGAGGGTGGGCACTGGAGTCTGTCTACAGAGAGTGTGGCTGGAGTCAGGCAGGGTCAGCCAGCGTGCACCTCAAAGCAGAGGCTCGGTCACACGAAATACAGAGACAAGCAAACACGTTTCCCCAAAGCCACTGGCGCCGCTGTCTCCGTGTACGTAAGTAGGGTTCTTCCCCAGGAGGGTCCATCTCATCAGTTTTGTAAATTGCTACCACTGTCACTGAAGGAGTAATGTTCCCATTGTAAAAGTTTGAGTTCCCGGGAGATGCTCTGCACAACACATGTTTACTTTACAATGACTGGGTCCTGGGGGTGGGGGAGGAGGAGTACCACGAGCTGACCTGTACCCCCTACAGCATTCATATGTTGAAGCCTAGACCTCCAGGACTTCAGATCATGACTGTATTTGGAGTAAGGGCCTTTAAAGGGGTACATGCGTACACGCGTGCACGCTCAGTCATGTCCCACTCTTCATGACCCCATGGACTGTAGCCCACCAGGATCCTCTGTCCATGGAATTCTACAAGCAAGAATACTGGAGTGGTTTTCCACTTTCTTCTCCAGGGGATCTTTCCCACCCAGGGACTGAACCTTTGTCTCTTGAAGGTGAAGTCGCTCAGTCGTGTCCGACTCTTTGCGACCCCGTGGACTGTAACCTACTAGGCTTCTCCGTCCATGGGATTCTCCAGGCAAGAATACTGGAGTGGATTGCCATTTCCTTCTCTAGGGGATCTTCCCAACCCAGGGATCGAACCCAGCTCTCCCGCATTGGAGGTAGACGCTTTAACCGCTGAGCCACCAGGGAAGTCTCCTGCAATGGCAAGAGAATTCTGTACTGCTGAACCACCTAGGAAGCTCATTTAAAGGGGCGATTAACTTAAAATGGGGCTGTGAGTGAAACTTAATCCACTCTGACCAGTATCCTTATCAGCAGAGGAAATCTGGACACACAAGGAAACATCAGAGATGAGTGAACACGGAGGACAGACCCCAGAGGAGACACAGTAAAAAGGCAGCCATCCGCAAGCCAAGGAGAGAGGCCTCAGAAGAAATCAAATCTGCCAGCGCCAAAAGGTTGGACTTTCAAAAGGCTGTCCAAAAGGCTGGACTTCCAGCCTCCAGATCTGTGAGAAAATAAATTTCTGTTGTTTAAGCTACCCAGTCTATGATTTTTTTTTTTATGGCATCCCTAACAAAATAATATAAGAAAGGAAGTATGATTAAGTTCAAGTTTTATCCTAAGAAATTTGCCTCTCTCCCTGATTACACAGAGTTCTAGTGAAACAAGCTTTCTGAGGTCTGATCAATTCACTTATTAAAATGTAAAACAGAATATGTTATGTCTTCCAGACAACAAAACAATAAAGATCTTACTACTGAATTTCAGCCATCAGCCAGTTCAGTAAAGGGTTTATTTTTCCTGAAAAAGAACTGTTCCAATTTCCTCTTCTCTTTTCCTTAGGATATGGCAGCCCTCACCTCCATCGCCCACACTGACAAAGATTTATATTAAAAGTCCTAAAGAAATATACACTAGGATAGTATAATCCTCCTACACTGGCCTTTCAAGAACAATTTAATCTCCAGAGCAACCACTTGCCAGCAAACTTTAGAGACACCAAACAAAGCATCTAGAGAAGAGAGAGAAAGAGAAGCCAATTTAATTAATTCATCACTAAGGCCAAAGACATATAAATCTTACCATTTTATCTGTCAACCAACACTCTGAATTATTCAGCAATCTGAATCCCAAGAAGGGAGGGAGAAAGAAAACGGCTAGAAAGCAGCTGGCTAAGCAACAGAAAGTGCTAAACAGATCAGAGCAAAACAAGCCCCAAGTCTGGAAAAACTTCAGAGATGGAACTCTGTGACAATGAATGAGAAGCATCATTTCCTGTAAGAAAGACGCCTGGCTAATGGGTCACAAGAGAGGCTATTACCACCACTTTTGCTAAGATGATTCAAAGAGGACTTATCTACACACAGAGACACACACACACATACACAGAGACACACCCCCACACACACACAGAGACACACAGACAGACACACACACACATACACACAGAGATACACACACACACACACACACACACACACAGATAGACAGACAGACAGACAGACAGACAGACACACACACACACACACACACACACACACATACAGGTTTATGGTCAAGAGGCTTTCTTCTAATACATTGTGGTATATTTTCTTTCTTTTACAAAAAAACTGAGTTTTATGCCCCCAAATGCCTAAAGAGCCAGCAAGCTCTGCTATTTTGTGGAAGACAAAGTAGAAGTCACATATTAAGTAAACCTAGGCGCCTGGGAGCAAAGTTTTTTAAACTGTAAGTCTTGAGACACTTTTAAGTGGATGTGTCCCACTCTTCTTAAAGGTGGGAGAGAGGGAAAAGATACAGAAAACTCACCTATGAAACTTAAGGTTGGGAAACAAGTGTATTTCAATATTTATACATCCCATGCATGTTCAGTTGCTAAGTTGTATCTGACTCTTTGCAACGTCATGGAATCCAGCCACCTGGGTCCTCCGTCCATGGGACTTTCCAGGCAAGAATGCCGAAGTGAGTTGCCATTTCTTTCTCCAGTTATATGTCCCACAGCACTAAATTACCTAGGGGCTTCAACAGGCGTGACATAGAAGTATGAAGATAAAGATGAGAAAGAAAAATAACTGAAGGGATATTTTGAATAACAGAATACTGTAAATCTGCATTTCACAAGGAATGTTTAGATTTCATAGTAGTTAATTTGGTTGGGTATCTGGATCCTTGTCCCATCCCTCCTATTTTTAAAATTTACAGAAGCATTTATCTTTCACAGATGGTCCAAATACTTCTGAAATTATTCCACGCTGAATAATACAATGCCCTATTTAGTTTTCTATCCTTAGCAGGTTACACACAGCCTAGCACATAGTAAATACCCAATAAATGTTAGTTCAGTAGAAGAGAGCACGCAAGGAAGCAACAAGCCTCAGAGAAGGGACTGAGTAATGGGTGAAAGCTTACTAGACTCCAAGTGAGAAGAGAGAGAGTTCATTCTATTCAGAGACACAATTTTCACCTAACACTATTTTGCATATTCCAGCAGGGGCGCTCGTAGTCTCCCCAGCTTATAAAGGAGCTCAACCCGCTCTAGGCTGCCCTGGGATCAAGATTTTAGGCAAAATCCATACACAGTAAGTTTTCTTAAAGAACAGAATCAAGCCTGGATAGAAGATCAGCTGTTTGGAGGATTTCTCTCTCTTCCATCTGTTTTTGTGTGAGTTTCACTATAGGATAGGAGGTTTTAGACAAAGGGGATGCTCATTAACAAGGCAGATCTGAGGACCTCCAGCTTCTCAGGAAATGGACGAAGGGAACAAGGGTAAGGAAAAAAAACACATCTCTTTGAGTCCAGAGACCATTATTGGACTCAAGGTTCCAGTGTTCATTTATACCAGAATGAAGGACACTTACTTCCTCACAGAGAGTAGAAACGGCTGCTGCTTTTAACTCTGGAATCAGATTGGAGTAAACTGTGAATAACAATCATTAGCCTCCTACCACCTCCATCCAAAACATTTTTGAAAACAATTGTTGATAGCTAAGGCTTTGTCTTGGACGAGGGGAAAGCAAGGGTACTCCAAGTAAGAGAGGGACATTAAGGAAGCACTGAGGGGTCTTCTGGTCCTTTCAGGCAGAAAAGGGCACAGCTTAGACATGGGACTGAAGCCAGAGTTTGGGGTGTCTTGTTGTTTGCTGCTTCTCTTGATTTCAAGCCCCCAAATAGGAATGAAACTTAATTCAAGGAGCCTGCTTAATATAGATGCATCCAGTCTCCAAGCCCAGATCAATGGGATGGGACTTCAGGATTGAAAGGAGACACTAGAAGAGTTGATTTTGTGAGCTGTCTTGTCTTCAGTCATGCTAGATTCTTAAGTTCACTGCATTCTACAGCTCTGATGGGAACTGAGGACCTTTTCTAGGGTCTCTAATCATTTACTTACTTGGTTCTCCTTTCTCTGTGGCGCTGAATCTTATCAGATGTAGGTTAATGAGGAAGTCGACTGGGAACCAGTTAAGAAGATTTAGAGGGTCCTGAGCAACCAATCAGGGAAGAAATAAAGTAAATAGAGAAGAGTTGTGTTTAACCTGTGCTGGGCTCAACCCCTCTAGGCCCCTCAGCCGACTGAGAGAGGGAGGGGGACGGAACCAAGGGGAGAGGAAGAGATTGACAGATCCAAGAATCCCAGGGAAGTACTGCACATTCCCTCACTTAACTACTTGCTGCTTTTAACTGTTTCTATCCCGAACAGAAAGCACAGAGACCCTGCCAGCCTATATAACCTCTAACAAATGCATATCCTCATCTCCCTGCTGATCATTTACACTAATTAGCAAAATTTAGCTAATTATCGCTGAGCGTTTCCGCGTTTAATTATGGCTATTAGTAATAGTCTGTCTGGCTTCCTCCATCTCCCACCCCTCTCTTTTCCTTTCTCACGCTTTACAATCCCACCCCCCACTGCCAGTCCCTCTCCTGCTTAGAAACTGACAGTTTCTATTTCCACGAAATTGCTTTTGCCTTTTTGGTGATTGTGGCTCTTCCCTCTCCTAGGGTGTTTTTTTTTTTCCCCCTGAAAGCCTACACCAAAACCCAGCAGGAATCACAGAGAAAACAGCAACCAGATCAAGCATTCCCTCCTCCCCAGCACCTCCTCTCCACCAACTAGTACAAGCTCTGAGCCGCTTGACGACTCCATCAAATAAAATGTAAAGAAAGAATCAGAGCGAGAGGACGTGCTGGCATTTTCTCCATGTGCTTTCACTTAACACTACAGACGGCACAGCACAGAGCAGGAACCCAGGGCCGGGAGGCGGTGGGAAGAACGGACATTCCCAGTGGGGTCTGGATGTGACAGGTCTTCAAAATACATGCTAGGGCAGGGGACCTCCAGGGCGGTTTGCTCTCGCTGCTCCCCCAAGGGCTGCTCCTGCAGGTGGGCTCTGTGATCCCCGTCAGAGTGGAGTGCATAGTAAACAAATAACGAAGCTCCAGTCTCCAGAACAGTTTACTACAGCAAGCGCCAACCTCCATGGCAGACACCACCGTTTTCAGAGGTAGCCTGCTGAAAGCTGAGTTGTCATTTTAAGAGTCAGGGATCTCCTCTTTCACTCGCTATGCAAGGTGGGTCGTTTAGAGCAAAACACATCATACTTGCATGGTGTGGACAAGCCCACCCATGCTACCCTTAGTGGAAACAAATTCCCATCAGTGGGGGGACTGAAGTGGCAACAATTTATACTTGGGTAAATTTTAAATGGACTTTGCCTTATCTTATGCATTGCCTCCTCCCAGGTTGTTAGCAATATTAGGGGTATAGTTTTCATCATAGCTGCTCTCTCCATCTGACGTGTGGACAAACTTAAAGCTGTGCACATGAACAGTAATGACCACTGGGTTATTAAAAAAAATATTTTCTGCCTCTCTATACTCAGCTACTTTCCCCCACTCCCAAACCTTAACCACTTTATAGCAGTTCAATCAACTTCAGGCTGAAGACATAAGGATTCCTGCTGCCTGCTATTTTCCCAGGACTAGCTCTCCAACAAGATCAGAGAGAAGAAGGGTAAAAACAAGGTGAATGAATGGATTTTCCAAAGTGCAGCACTGGGGACTTATCTGATAAGTTGCCTGCCATCTGTTGGGTGAAGGAAGCAGAGGGGTCCAAAGAGGAGAATACCAGTGCTTGTGCAGCCCTGAATAACCAAGCCAGCCCAGGTGGGGCGGACCCATTAGAGAAAATGGGAACGGGGGAAAAAAAAAAAAACAGCTTATAGGAGAAATTGGGCATTTTCTTCCCTCATGCACATGCGATGCTTTTCATGATTTTCAATCCAATTTTTTCCAAATTCTTTTCCCACCCTTAACATTACCTGAAAGGCGAGTGGGTTACGGAATTGCTATGCCCAATTAAAAAGGATAAAGAGCAGAGAGACCCACCGTGCCCTCCTCGAAGGGAAACAGGGGAGCGATAGATAGAAATAGGCACTGAGTGATGCTTGCTGCCATGGAAATGGTGCTCGTGCTGAGAGTGAGACCCCGGCGAGGAGGAGGAGGAGGCTACATTAGAGGAACTCCACACAGAGCTGACGATACATCCCCAGAAAAGGGACCAGATCCCAAGCGTCCAGGCCGGCCGGCGAGGAGGGCTCCGTCTCGCGTGGATTCTCAGGTGCATGGTCAACGCACAGGACCACCACAGATGGGCAGTTTGAATTCCAGCCAGTGAGGAATAATTAAGTTCATGATGCCCAGGGGCCCATCATAGCAGGAGGAATACTTGCCCGGATTTTGGAAAACAGGGAAGGAATGAGCGTTTTCAAGACAGATGATGGGGGGGAAAAAAACTACTTAAAAAAAAAAAAAAACAACCATATATATATAAGGCAAAAGCTCCCGTTTCTTGGAGCTGAAATTTACGATGCCAAAGTACACCCAGGTATAGCAACCCTCCTAGGGAGCCCCGGAATGCCACACATGTCAGGGGAGGCCCTTCGCAGCTCCTCCTGGTCTCCGCGGGGCACCTCGGGTCGGATGACTTAACTGCACACTCCGGGAAGCCACAGGGAGGGACGGTGGAAATGAGGCAAGAAAAAGAGGAGACGGCAGGAGACCCACGTAGGTTCAGCTTAGTTTATCCCAACATCCGAGCAGTTTGAACATTTTTTTTTCCTCCAACTTGGCGAGCGATGCAATGCAGAACTCCCAGGAAAAGGGGGGCTGCAGATGCTGAGAGTTCTTCGCGGGGTCCTCGGAGTCTCGGTGGAAGGGCTCCGGGGGGCGGAGGCTGTGAACCCTGCGCGTTCTGGAAGAGCGCCACGGAGCAGCCGCCTGCGGGCCGTGTTTCTCAACGGGATGAAAAGACAGCAGCCGCCGGAGGAAGACAGGAACAAGAACGGCCGGAGAGAGAGAGGAGAGGAGGAGGAGGAACCCAGCGCGGAGCGGCCACCCAAACCGACGTGGCCCGGGCGCAGAGAGGCGGGGCGGGGGAGCCGCGAAGGCGCGCGAGGAGGTGCCCGGCGGGCGGCCGAGTTGGCCGGGAGGCGGGCGGGCGCCTGCAAAGCGCGCGGAACCGGGAGGCACAGGTGAAGCGAAGCGAGGAGTTGGGGCGCCAGATTCACGAATGGGCAAGTCGTATGCAAATAGCGCACTCCCGAGAGCAAATCAGGGCAGCGCGAGCGCTCGGCCGAGGGACTGGCTGGCTCGGAGGGAGGAGGGGCCCGAGCGCCCCGGAATCCCGGCCCTCCCCGTTCAAGTGCACGCTGGTCTACCCTCCGCGCGAGCTACGCGCGCGCACCAACACCCTGCCTGCTCACGCTCGGCTCCCTACCGGAGGAGTGGGCACAAGCGTGTGTATGTGTGTGCGCGCGCTGCGTCTTTTGATCGCCCGATCCCTGCTCTTCTCCCAGGCATATTAAGCCAAACTCCGGCAATTGGAAAAGAAAAAAAAAAAAAATGCAGGCGGCAGCGAAGGCTGAAGTCGCCCCAGATAGAAATAAAAATCAACCCCTTGAGTCAGCAGGAGCGCCGGAGCGGCTTGCACGCGGTAGTGCCCGAGCGCGCGCGCGCTCCCCCTGGCCTGGTGGTCAGCACCGCGCTGCCACTCTCCGGGGGCGTGCCTCTTTGGGGGCGAAGGGGATACGAGCCCACCCGAGGGGTGAACGGCGGCAGTGCGTTCTGGTTCTCGAAGGTGAAGGCGGCGGCAAGGTGGACCCCAGGACTCCCCCGGAGGATGAGAGGTTTGATGCGCCCCCCCGGGGGAGGCCCTTGGAGAAGGTAGCTTCCACCCCTGATGGGCAGGATGTTCTGGGAATTCAGGACCCAGGAGTTGGCTGGTCCAACAACTTCAGAAGAGGTGAGGGCTGAGTCGGCTGGCGAAAGAGTGGCTAGTCTGGCCTGCCCTGGCCTTAGAGGCACGCTGCCCCCGGAGGGTAGAGCCTCCGGGCCTCCAGGACTCTGGGCACGAAAGAGAGTGCAGCTTTTACATCCAGGCTGAACCTGCAGGGGAGAGCGGAGAGGCAGGAAGAAGCTTGGCGAGCCCGCAGTGGCCATCTGTTACTCCAGGAGGAAGCCGACCAGAGCTCGGCCAGCAAACGGTGACATTCTGGACAAGGCAGCCTCCATCCCATCCCTCACCCACCAACTTCTCACTACGCTGTTGAGCGTGATACAGACCCGACAGCCTCCTGGACTCCTGGGTCTTGCTGTTGCTGCCTCTGACTCCCTCCTTTCCACTCCCCTTAGTTATAAAAGCACAGTATATTTGGGGGTGGGGCGTGGATGGAGAAGTAAGGAAATAATACTTGCTGATTAAATCACATCATATATAACAGGGCACTTGCTGGTTAAATCATGTCTATATGTCTTCAGTTCTGTTAAGTTGCTCAGTCGTGTCTGACTCTTTGCCACCCCGAGGACTGCAGCACACCAGGCCTCCCTGTCCATCACCAGCTCTTGGAGCTTGCTCAAACTCATGTCCATCGAGTTGGTGATGCCATCCAACCATCTCATCCTCTGTCGTGCCCTTCTCCTCCCACCTTCGATCTTTCCCAGCATCAGGGTCTTTTCCAGTGAGTCAGTTCTTCACATCAGGGGGCCAAAGTACTGGAGCTTCAGCTTCAGCATCAGTCCTTCCAATGAATATTTGGGACTGATTTCCTTTAGGAGAGACTGGTTGGATCTCCTTTCAGTTCAAGGGACTCTCAAGAGTCTTCTCCAACACCACAGTCCAAAAGCATCAATTCTTCAATGCTTGATTATTGATATAAATATACAGGCTTCCCAGGTGGTGCTAGTATTAAAGAACCTCCCTGTGAATACAGTAGACATAAGTGGCGTGGGTTTGATCCATGGGTCAGGAAGATTCCCTGAAGGAGGGCATGGCAACCCACTCCAGTATTCTTGCCTGAAGAATTCCATGGACAGAGGAGCCTGGCAGGTTATATAGTCCATGCAGTCACAAAGAGTTGGACATGACTGAAGCAACTGATTATGTATATGTATGTGTGTGTGTGTGTATATATATGTGTGTATATATATAGATAGATAGCGAGGGAGACATATGCACACACACACACACACACACACACAGCACTTTTTTAAAAAGAAGTTTACAGCACCTATCATATTCCTGCTCTCAAGAAACATCTCAGGCCTCCTGACTGAGAATAAGAGATTAAGACAGTCTTATTCATTCTTGGGGCACCTTGAAGAGATGTTGAATAAGTTAGCATTATCTGTCTCTAACATAAAGATATCAAACCTAGAAATGATTTGCCTTCAAGGTCAAATATCAAGTCCCTTTGAGACTTAGTGATGGTGACTTGGTGCTCTGGTTAGGAAATCAGTGTTCTCCTGAAGATGCCTGCTGCCTGCAGTAAATGGTGCACAGTCATCCCAGCTGCTCTAGCTCTTGGCTGTAAAGGTGATCAAGATCCACAGCCTCCAGTGGGATGGCTCTCATTCATGATCTTTCATGCCTTTGGGTCGTGGCCCATCAACGTGATGTTTTAAACTGGCAACATGTACTCAACAACAGCACAATAAGAGAGAGGGGTGATTGATGGAGACTTGATTTATACCCTGATTTAAGACCTGATTTCCTTCTCTGTAAAATAGGAATAGTTCCTCCTCCCCTTATAAGGTTCTTGGGAATATTAAATGAGATAATGTATACACAGCATCTGGCATAGCAGTAAAGAGTGGCAGTAATTTTTGTTTAATAGAAAAATAAGCTAAAACTCCAAGAAGGTTAAGTACATGTTTAGGGTCTCAGGGAACTATTACGACAAAAGTGAAAAAAAAAATACATATTAATATCCTAGGCATCCTTCATTAATGTAATGATAATTCCCTTTCAACCCAACTACTCCTTGATGTCCTCCTCCAGACGGAATCTCACAGCCCTTTGGACTTTGTCTCTGTATCATGGTCTTAAAAAGATCTAGATGACCTGGCTTATACCTAGTTCTCCAACTCCATCTTCTTCCAGATGACCTCTTACTCTCTACCCCGCAGTCTTCTGGACCTGCTTTTTGCTCTTGAATGTGCAAAGCTCTTTCCCAACTCAAGGCCTTTAAACATGCTGGGCCCTCTTTTCTGGAACACTCTTCCTTAAGATTTTCATGTGATTTTCATTGTAGATGTGACCTCCTCAGAAGCCCTCTCTGACCCTCATCTAAAGTAAGCTACATCCACCCCAAAAGGTACTTTATCTCATGACCATGTTCTGTCTTCTTCAAAGCACTCACTTTCTGAAATTATTTTATTTATATTTGTTCATGGTCTGTCTCTTTAAAAAGACTGGAAGTTCCCTGGAAGTTGAACCTTTGCCTTGGTCTCCCCTATATTTCCTGTGTGCACAAGAGTGGGTAGCACAGAGTAGAGGCTCAGTAAACATTTGCTGAGTTAATGCATCCAAGGAATCAATTTCCAACCTCATGTGGTGTGGGTTAGTTCCTAAGTTGTGTCTGACTCTTGCAGCCCCATGGCCCTGTAGCCCACTAGGCTTCTCTGTCCATGGGATTTCCCAGGCCAGAATACTGGAGTGGGTTGCCATTTCCTCCTCCATGGGATCTTCCTAATCCAGAGACTGAACTCATGTCTCCTGGGTCGCAGCAGGATTCTTTACCAGCTGAGACACCAGGGAAGCCCTTCCAACCTTATATGCATATTTTTTTATATGCCATTCATTCCACTGACATATTTATCTGGCTTTAGTGACACGGACCCCCAGAGACACATATTTGCAGAGATCATGAGTTGACCACCTATCCACTTAATGCTTTTCTTCTTTTCTGAATTGGCATTGAGTACTGGAGACTATATTTTTTCCTTAATCCCAAGGAAGGATGAGAAGTTTAGATGGACCTTCCAATTAATTCTCTGCTAGGCAACAAAGTGAAAAAGAAATCCTTAATGCAGTACAAAATCTGGAAATGCCACTGGTGCGTCACAGCTGGAACTATTCATTTTACTTGTCATACTGATCATTTATTTATTTACTTTTCACAAAATGTCAAAAGAAGTATCTGTGAATTCCGGTAAGGTTGATTCCACTTGGGGACCAAGCAGAACACAGAGCAGATATATCAGAGGACAAATGCAAGACTGGTTTATTTTCCTTCTTTCTCTTTAAAGTGGTAATCCACAATTATCCTGACAATTTAACACATTGTTGAAAAATTATCCTCCTCCAATTTAACACATTGTTGAAAATTTTTTTTTCATTTTCTTTCTCTCCTTCTTCTCTCTTCCTCTAGTTAACACATTCCTACTTAGACTTCTTTTCTCAGTTCAGTTCAGTTCAGTCACTCAGTCATGTCCAACTCTTTGCAACCCCAAGAATCGCAGCACGCCAGGCCTCCCTGTCCATCACCATAATTCACGTCATTCTCAGGTCTATTAGAGTTTACACTGAATGTGCATGTTCAGTCACTCAGTCGTGTCTGACTCTTTGCAATCCCACGGGCTATAGCCCACCATGGTTCAGTAGTTCCCTTGTCCATGGAATTTTCCAGGCATGAATACTGGACTGGGTTGCCATTTCCTTATTGAGAGGATCTTCCTGACCCAGGGATTGAACCTGCGTCTCCTGCGTCGGTAGGTGGATTCTTTACCAACTGAGCTACCTGGGAAGCCCCAAGTTTATATTAGGCTGATCTATTAAGCTGGTTGTTGTTGTTTAGATTTTTAGCTCCAGAGATAACCCCTAGATGCTGCCTGCATCTGCAGTTCTGGTTAAAGCGATTTGTCTTCACCTGGATCATCACAAAAGGTGACTCTTGCCCTCTGAGTTTTCTAGTGGGTCCTTTGAGTGAGAACACTTAGGAATGAAGCATGCAGCTACATGAAGATGAGAGTCTGTTTTTAAGATAGAAAGAGAAATAGATTTAGAAACGTTATGCTCACCACAGATTTAAAGTTGAAAAGTATAAATAATTTCACAGGAACAACCACGCTTAGCTCCACTTGGATAAACCGCCATGGCATCCTAACCAGACGTTTTGGAGCCTTAAGTTTCTGAATGAAATGCAGCTTAAAAAAAAAAAAAAGGCCTGTGGCTGGATTTGCCTGGGTTAATAGCTTGGTTTCTCTATTATTTCAGGCTGCAGCATTTGGCACTAAAGATTTCTTCTCCCCATTTTAATCTCCCTTTTCCTCTCCTCTCCCCCCAAAAAAGACTGTCCCAAGATAAGATACGAGAATCCTGATCCACCTGACACTCCCTGTCTTGCTTTGGTGGGTACATGCGTACCCGTGCAGTCGCTCGGTCGTGTCTGACTCTTTGTGACCCCGTGGACTGCAGCCCACCAGGCTCCTCTGTCCATGGATTTCCCAGGCAAGAATACTGGAGTGGGATGCCATGTCCTCCTCCAGGGATCTTCCCGACCCAGGGATCGAACCTGTGACTCCTGCACTGGCAGGCAAGTTCTTTTACCACTGAGCCACCTGGTGGAAACCTCAGCTATGAAGTACTCTGGGGAATTTTCTGGCGCCTAAAATGTGCCCCACGATAGTACTTAACGGTGTCAGGTGCCAGGAATCTAATGCACCATTGCCCTGCCAGTCTCTCACAATACTTTCTGTCTCCGGCCTGCACACGCCTCTTCTCGCTTTGCATAGCCTCCAGCTTTCCACGTTGCTGCTGGCGAGAGACGCCCGTTCAGCTGCTGGCTGCAGGTACAGCTGATCTGACAGCACAGGGCAGTCTGTTTCCCTGTGAGAAATTCTGGCAAGGACCCTTTTTCTCCCCAAATATACAGAGTAGAAATCCTTACATTTCTCTTGAAACACAGTTCCAAAGAGTAAGTTTAGGGAAGAGGGAAAAACAAAAACAACTAAACTCTCATAATGTGAAATGAAATCCAAGTCCTGAGAAAATACAGGTGACTGTTAACGTGGCTATAAATATATCCAAGGGTTCCATAAAACAATCGAACTTTGCTTTATTATATGTCAGTGGGCTTATTTATAGCCACATAATTCATCCTTCTGCTCATTTATTTAAGAAAGCCATCCTGCAAAAAAGCAGGTTTTGATTATGTTTTACATTTGGGAGTATAAAAGAGAAGCTTTATTCTTTTAAGTATCACTCCTACATGTATTTTGATTTAAAAAAACAAAGACGACAGCATCCCTGTATCATCTTATCATTTAGAGAAGATGTTGCTTCTGTTCCTTTAATTTATCCTTCACACAAACATCCATAGTTGTTCTCTTGTCCTCCTTGTGGCTGAAATTGGGATATCAGGAGTCTGGATGTTGAGAAAGATCTATCCAGGAAAATTTCCAAATCTGTTGATCAGTGGCTCTGGGATATCTGTTTTGTTGGAATTTTACACATGTCTTTAAAGAAAAGAAAATACATATATAAAATATTTCTATATAAACCTTAGCCAGCTTCCTTGGAAATCCAAGTGAAATTATTTTCTCATAGAAACAACTTTCTTTTAATCGAGGACAGGATTCAGTTAGTTAGTCATAAAGAAATTGGGGCATTTAAACTCCTGTTAGTCTTCTCTAAGCTTACACTGGCTATCAGTGATCATGGACATCTTAATCCAGTTTCAATGATTCAAACAAAGTGAATGATTGTTATATAATAACAGAAGGAATAACACCCTTTGTATGTTTATAGGGAAATTATCAAATCAAATATTTAGACAACACTTTGAAAGTGTGCATACTGATTTTGATCAGGGGCTCTGGTGCCTTGACTGCCTAGGTTCAACGTCTTGATTTTGCTTTCTAGCTGTTTTGAAAAATGTTGGCAAGGTCCTTAGCCCCTCTATATCACAGCTTCTCCCTCTGTGAAATGGGAATAATCATGCTATCTAACACAAAGTCTTGTTTTGAGGATTTGGAATGATGTTATATGTAAAGTGTGTATAAACAGTGCCTGGTACTGTGTGTATAAAGAGTAAAGGGTCAATAAATGTGAGTATGAAAATAATTGTCTTTTTCTCCAGCTGACTCCTTGCAATGCATCTCTGCAGATCGTTTCTTTCTTCTCATTGACAAATCTCAAGAGGACTGGGTAAACAAAAAGTTCCCCTTGCAACTCCCAAACGTAGAATGGAAAGTTACTCCCCTGTGTTACCTGACTCACTGGATTCTCTTTGCCCATATATTTAGCAGAATGGGGAGCAGCTTAATCATATCCTTCTCACAAACATCTTTCAGCTCCAAAAGAATAAAGCTCACTATGGCCGCAGAATCAGATAACGTGGAGTGCCGGAACCCAGCCCCGCTTCGTCAGTAATCCTTTCCCAGAATAACGGTGGGACTCACGCAGCCTCCGTCTCCTTTGGGATATGGAAGGTCTCTCGGGCTACTTTTCTGTCTCATCTCTTAATTTTCTCACCTTCTTTTCTCAAATAAACTATACATTTCAATTATTTAGTCTTCTTCCTAAAAAGCATGGCTTCTAAATCCTTTAATTATTTCCATTGGATTTATCTGGCATTTTACCATAATTCAATATTTTTTTAAAGTTACTAAGAATGTACCTCTGAACTAGGTTCTACTTTGTATTTTGTTGTATTCTTGTGCTTAGATGCTCAGTCGTGTCCAACTCACTGGGACCCCATGGACTGTAGCCCGCCAGGCTCCTCTGTCCATGGGATTTTTTTCAGCCAAGAATACTACAGTGAGTTGCTATTTCCTCCTCCAGAGGATCATCATGGCCCAGGGATCGAATTCATGTCTCCTGTGTCCCCTGCATTGGCAGGCAGATTCTTTACCAGTGAGCCATCAACAATTATTTTGGTGCATGGATTTCATGAACAGGAAGTATACTGTAACTATGTGCAAGGAGCCAGATGAAGTACAGGGGACTGGGATGAAAAAGAGAAGATTTCAAACCTTAAGAAGTTTATAATCTAGCAAGGGAAAAAGCCACCCAAAACAAAACAAACCATCAACCCCATCTCTATGTTCAGTTTCCCACATACAACATGGTAAGTGCTAGAACAAAGGCATAACCAAACAATACAGAAGAATAGTTCAGTCAGTTCAGTCGCTCCATTGTGTCTGACTCTGCGACCCCAAGAACCACAGCACGCCAGGCCTCCCTGTCCATCACCAACTCCCTGAGTCCACCCAAATCCACGTCCATCGAGTCGGCAATACCATCCAACCTTCTCATTCTCTGTCATTCCCTTCTCCTCCTGCTCTCAATCTTTCCCAGCATCAGGGTTTTTTCAAATGACTCAGCTCTTCGCACCAGGTGGCCAAAGTATTTGGAGTTTCAGCCTCAGCACCAGTCCTTCCAATGAACTCCCAGGACTGCTCTCCTTCAGAATGGACTGGTTGGATCTCCTTGCAGTCCAAGGGACTCTCAAGAGTCTTCTCCAACACCACAGTTCAAAAGCATCAATTCTTCGGTGCTCAGCTTTCTTTATAATCCAACTCTCACATCCATACATGACCACTGGAAAAACTATAGCCTTGACTAGATGGACCATTTTGGCATAATAATGTCTCTGCTTTTTAATATGCTGTCTAGGTTGGTCATAACTTTCCTTCCAAGGAGTAAGCATCTTTTAATTTCATGGCTGCATGCATGAGGGGGCCACAGTACTGGAGTTTCAGCTTCAGCATCAGTCCTTCCAATGAACTCCCAGGACTGCTCTCCTTCAGAATGGACTGGTTGGATCTCCTTGCAGTCCAAGGGACTCTCAAGAGTCTTCTCCAACACCACAGTTCAAAAGCATCAATTCTTCGGTGCTCAGCTTTCTTTATAATCCAACTCTCACATCCATACATGACCACTGGAAAAACCATAGCCTTGACTAGATGGACCATTTTGGCATAATAATGTCTCTGCTTTTTAATATGCTGTCTAGGTTGGTCATAACTTTCCTTCCAAGGAGTAAGCATCTTTTAATTTCATGGCTGCAGTCACCATCAGCAGTGATTTTGGAGCCTAAAAAAATGAAGTCTGACACTGTTTCCCCATCTGTTTCCCATGAAGTGATGGGACCGGATGCCATGATCTCCGTTTTCTGAATGTTGAGCTTTAAGCCAACTTTTTCACTCTCCTCCTTCACTTTCATCAAGAGGCTTTTTAGCTCCTCTTCACTTTCTGCCATAAGGGTGGTATCATCTGCATATCTGAGGTTATTGATATTTCTCCCGGCAATCTTGATTCCAGCGTGTGCTTCCTCCAGTCCAGCATTTCTCATGATGTACTCTGCATATAAGTTAAATAAGCAGGGTGACAATATACAGCCTTGACGTACTCCTTTTCCTGTTTGGAACCAGTCTGTTGTTCCATGAATAGAGAATGGACTTAATCTACTGTGGGGAGAAAGGGACTCTGAGGAGGGATTCATATACAAGGTGATAGGTGACCCTAGTGTCAAAGGACTCGAGTTCAAATCCCGATCCACTCCCTGTGACCTCAAAGCAGTTATTTTAAACTCACTGAGCCTATTTCCTAAATAGTATAAACATGAATACTTCAAAACTCATAAGATTGTTTTAAGGGATAAATGAGAAGATATATATGAAAGGAACACTGTAAATGCTTAGGTTAACTATTACCATGAACCATGGTATCGTGGTACAATGAGGATGGTGAGGCCTTGAATGATTTCAAATAGGCAGAGAAGCAGAAAATGTCAATGTAAGGAGATTAGTAATGTTGGGTTGAATCAACCATAGAGGGTTTCCTGGAGGGGGCAAGTTTTAAGCTTAGCTTTCACTTGACAGTTAGATTGCTAAATCCTGAAAATCTCAGAAAGGTGTCAGCTTTTTACTTCAAGCAAACAAACAAAAAAAACAGGCCATGGGAGAAGGGAAAGGAAGAGGAAAGGAGAGGAGAGGAGGAGAAATTTACATATTGGAAGCCATGTTTTTCACCTCAAATGACTGGGTTGCCTTATTCAGAGTTGTCAAATAAATACCATATAAATAAAAAGTTACATTGTAGCACAGCCAGGAGTTTTCCTTTGTTCAATTTCTCTTGCACACTTACTTTTCAGAAACTAAAACACTCATTGGATCCAATTCATTAGACTATCATTTAGTCCTACGAACGTTATAGTTTAAGCATCCATGTTATACAAGCATCTGTCTCACAATTCCATGAAGAGTATATCTTCTAAGACAGGGACAGAGATATAAAATAACTGGCCATTTTCTCTTTGATATCATGCAGTCTTAAATCCAGTTAACAGAGAAGTCTTGGCAGGGGGAGAGATGAGATGAATGTTCCCCAAACAGAAGGTACAAAAGTGTTATCTAAGCAGTTCCAAAAATGTTTGCAAGATGAGTAAGAAGGGCATTTCTCAGTGGTACTGAGGATTTTGCACTTTCCAAAACTGGTGGTGAGGACAGGGGAATACTGAGATGTAAGTTTGTGTCATAGCAAGAGAAATAGACTGCTCCTAAAATAGATGAGACAACATTTAAGATAACACTATTTTGGCACTGATGATATCTATGTCTTCAAAATCTACCGTTTCCAAACTGAACAAGCAGAATTCGTTGTTCTTCCCTATCTTCTGTTAACATTTGTCACATTCTCTTATCATCAGTTGGGTTTATATCTGGATCCCCTACACAATTTATAGAGGAATCATGTAGGGAGCTGGGAACTGGTCTGAGGGTCAAACAGCTTAAGTTCTAGGGCCAGATAGCTTATGTTCAAATCCTTGCTCCGTTATTTAATAGCTGTGTGACCTTGGGTAAGTTGCCTAGCCTTTGAAAACCTGTTTTCTCATGGATATTGTAGTATTCCCTCTCTCAAACTTAGCACAACACCAGAACAGTAAAAGACATTAAATGGATGTTTGTGAAATAGTGTTAACATACATTTAACTACTGTAGGAGAGAAGAATCTCAAAGGTAGATAAACAGACACATATATAGGATATGCATATATATGTGTGTGTATACATATATATGTATATATACATATATATGCATGTATACATACATATATGCAAAAGTGTATACAGTTATATATACACACACATATACATATATCTCCCCCCCAAAAAATATATCCACAAAATATGCAAGCATCTCATTATAAGGGAGAACTTTTCAACATCTGGAGCTATTACAAATTGGAAGGAATATCTTGCAAGATAGCAGGCTATCACAGGAATGGGACAATTTTAGGGACACTAAAGTTGCTGTCTTGCAGTAAATGAGTGGATGGAATATATAACCTCGAAATTTCTTTTCAAATTTATATATAATACCAATTAAAATTTCTTTTAAAATTTCAATTTGCCCTTAGCCTCTGCATTTACTTAACTGTAATCTCTTGGCTTTATTTTGAGGCTCAAACCTGATTCCTTCATGCTACAAAAATCATAGCAAGTGGTTGTTTATTTAAACCTCACACAACGAGATGAGAAATTTTAGACTTCTGTAAAATTAATCTAGGACTGTTGTACTAAAACTTCATTTTTCATTACTGCATGCAGTGCAAGTTGTCTTTAGACAAATTAACAATTTTATGCTTCTATTTTAAACACCAAAGATTATTGTGTTTTTTTCCCCCCAACTAGCAACACCTACATAGCTGCTGTTCCTGTGATCAAAGGGGATATTTTTCATTGGTGAAAAGCTCATTGCTATGGGAAGAGTATGCTGACTTGCTTGCCCTATCGTCCTTTATCTCCCAGCAGGGAATCCTGGTGGACTGAACATAAATAAAACTGAATTCCCCTAAATAAAGACATGTGTCTTGAAAATCCTGAACAAAAAGCAAAAAATACTCTTCTCTCTCCCTCTCTAACCAAGACAAGGTCATTATTCCTCAGTAACTGGTTTGGATAAGAAAGAGATAGTTAAGTATTCAGAAGACACTTAAGAAAGTTAGGCAAACTGAGATATCAAGACAGAAAATGACTTGTTTAATATCACACACCAGTGTCAGAAGAAGCTGAAATATTTCTCTAGAATATTACTCTAGAGTACAGCATACATGGCTCCTATAGCAACATCAACATAAAATAAGATTATAAGAAAAATAATTATCCAGTAAGAAGATTATCCACCGTGAGAGAGTTAATAGACACAGGACTGGAAGAGTAAAAAATCTAAGAATGTGAGATAACAGAACAGTCTGAAAGAAATTGCCCCCAATTACTTGAAACGATTAAATAAAGAACTTGCAGAAACCATAGGTGAGAAAAAAAAAATGTGATAATGAGCATACTTAATAAAGAGCTAATGTCATTTGGAAATGCAACACAGCCAGTTAATTTTTTCCAAGAATTCAGTGGATAGATTATGAAAATGCAGCTGAAGAGAAAATTAATGAACTGGAGGAAAGAACTAAAGAAACTTTCAGAATGTAGCATAGAGAGAAAAAGATTTACAGAATACAAGAGAGAGTAAGAACCATGAAAAATCAAATGAAAATTTCAACATACAACGATTAAGATTTCTAGAAAAGGAGGAAAGGGTAATAATAAAAAAAGATAATGATTTGTTTTATAGTTAAGGATTACAAATTTTTTTTTTTTGAGCTTTACCTATCTTTATATTTTTTGGGGGGAGGGGATGGTTATAGTCGCTTTACAATGCTGTGTGAGTTTCTGCAGCATAATGAAGGGAATCAGCTTCATGTACACACACCTCCCTTCCCTTGCTGACCTCCCTCCCACGCCACCCCCATCTGACCCTTCCAAGTCACTGCGGTGAACTCCCTGTAGGCTCCCCTGCTAAAGGATCCTAAAGCAAAGAGAGCGTGCCCATCATCACCCTTTGGTTCATCATAATGAAACTCCAAACACCAAAATTAAACACAAAAATCTTAAAACAACAGGTTACTTTTAAGTAAAGCTTACAAGACAATGAATTATAATAGCTTTGAGTTGAAAGAAAAGCTGCCTTTCAATCTAGGTTTATTTAATCAGGCAAGTCAACTTGTTAAGAGTGGAGGAAACCTAACACATTTTCAGATGAAAAAAGTTTCAGAAAGCTTACCATTCACAGACTTTCACTGGCATAATCACGAAAGGTCGTACTTCAGTATAAAGAAAACAACCCCAGAGAAAAGGAGCGGCATTCAAAAAGAAATGATGGGTGAAAGGAACTGGCATGAAAGCTCTGAATCTAAGTCAACATTGTATCACTACCACTACCACCACTAGCAAATACTTGTTTGTGGCGGCTTCAAAATGATAATAATACCCAATATTTCCTCAATGCATATAAGTTAGGTATTATTATTGTCCCTATTAAGAATCTGCCGGCAATGCAAGAGACCCAGGTTCAATCCCTGGGTCAGGAAGATGCCCTGGAAAAGGAACTGGCAACACACTCTGGTATTCTTGCCTGGAGAATCCCGTGGACAGAGGAGCCTGGCGGGCTACAGTCCATGGGGTCACAAAGAGTCAGACGCGACTGAGCTGTTAACACTTCTTCTCCCTATCTTATGACTGGGGAGAGGAGGTCCACATTGTCACTTTCCATAGCTGGTAGATGGCAGAACCAGGATCTGAACCCACATCATCTATTTACGGAATCTATGGTCTGAATGCATTTACTGTCCTACTGCTGAATGCTATAAAGTGATGTATGCAACTTCCAGCTCACATCTTCAGAGAAGGACACATGCTTCCTACTTCTATGTCCCTTTTCTGGAAGGTGGATGTGGAGATGAGCCAATTTCAACCAAGTGAACGAGGACATTATATCTGCTTCCTTTTGGTTGACATTTGCCAGGTATATTAATTAGGACACGCAGTTGGCTGTTTTTTAATGGAGACTACATAACTGTGTTTTAAAAAGACAGAAGGTCCCTGTCTCTCACACACTAGTAAGTGGCCTCAGGCAGTATGACCTAGAAAGAAGAAAAAAGTAACCTGTGGTTGTGTATGGCCTGTGGTTGCTGCTGCTGTTTAGGTGCTAAGTCATGTCCGACTCTTTCAGACCCCATGGACTGTAGCCCACCAGGTTCCTCTGTCCATGGGATTTCCCAGGCAAGAATACTGGAGTGGGTTGCCATTTCCTTCTCCTGGGGATCTTCCTGACCCACAGATCGAACCTACCTTTCCTGCATTGGCAGGCGGATTCTTTACCACTGAGCCACCTGGCAAGCATTACTGTGAAGGACCTAGAGAAATTATCATACCCTCAAGTCAATGTTCTAACAGATATACTTGGAAAATGTTAATCAAGAGAAAACAGATTCAGAAATATAAATGATGGACAAAACAGATGTTATCACCAAAAATATTATCGTCGCGTCTTAAGAAAAACCATTAACCCAGTGGATATAACAGTTCTGAACTGTGTATACCTAATAACATAACCTACAATAAATATAAAACACATATTGATAGATTGGAAAAAATGACAAATCCATGATCAAAATCCCCACTAAAATGTATATTCCATGGGGGTAGACATTTTTGTTCTTTTGATCACTGTTAATTTCCAGGAATTATAATAATGCTTAACCCATGTTAAGAGCTTAATAACTATTTATTGAATAGATGACCTATATTCTTCTTGTTAAAACTTACAGAATAAGCTGGAGAAAAAAAGAGGCTATTACTCTTTTAAAAAGCATAATTAACAGATCAGAATTAATGAACATACATGCAATCCTGGACAGAACAATTTCACACACACACACACACACACACACACACACATCATTTCACAGGGCTTTCCAGGTGGTGCTAGTGGTAAAGAATCTGCCTGATAATGCAGGAGACATAAGATACAAGGGCTCAATCCCTGGGTCTTTCCCTGGAGGAGGGCACGGCAACCCACTCCAGTATTCTTGCCTGGAGAACCCCATGGACAGAGAAGCCTGGCAGACTACAGTCCACAGGATTACAAAGAGTTGGATACAACTGAAGTGACTTAGCACGCACCCTCGCCCCTTTATAAACTTATGAAACAGAATGCAAAAAGTAGTCATGTATTAGAATCATAAGCAAATAATGAAGAATAAATAATTTCACTCCATATGTTTTGCCCACAATACAATGTATCTAAATCAGTTACAAAAATCTGTAACATTTGTGACTGAATGAAGTGTATATATATATATATATATATGTATATATCAATAAAATGAAATAAAATTAGATAAATAAAAATGATAAATAAAAGGACATATATTCATGTGTGTTTAAAAAATATTGTATGTCCTTAATTACCACTTTCTGTATATAGTGGAGTATTAGAAGGATGCTTTCAGAATGCGACCTGAGATCAAACTGTTTAATATATTTCATATAAACAACTTTTAATTATATATATTAGAATTAAATGATAGTCAAAGTCTTTTCATTATATATTGACTCTTGTAATACCTATGCAATTGATACTTTACAAACTAAAAAATATTTTGTGTTCACTACCTGAAAATAGGTCACAGGGATTGCATTAAATTAGTTGCTAATCTACAATATTTCATATTCAGATAACTTGTAGCTGTTCATAAAATTACTGGAGTCTTAGGAAATGCAAATAAATAAATTACTGCCTATATTTCTGTCACAAATGGCAGCCAAGCTCTTTATCTCTGAATTTGCTCCCTTCTCTTTGTAGGTCAAAAGGAGTCCCCAGAACACTAACAGCAATCTTGTTACTATTTCATGAATACAGATGATGTTCATTTCCTGAGATTGCCAATCTTTACTCCAAAACCCCAGATCCTGACAAAATCAATTACACTTTCAAAATGTATTACTCAATCTGGAAACTATACACCGGGAGAATGCATCTGACACTCACTGATGTTTGATCCTCTCTAAGTTAAAATCCTGGAAACAATATTCCAAAAGAGATCTTTGCTATGAGTAATATCATCATTAACAGTGAGGTACATGGAGCTTATTTTGAAGCTATAAAAGAAGATGACAAAAAGCATATATATATATGGAAACTTGGAGCCAGAGAAAATCAGATGGCTTTTAACAAGCTATAGCAGAAGAAAGACCACATTTTTGTCCCCTTAAACCAAGTTTTAATGAAGAAGAGACTCTATTATATGATTTCCAATGGTTTAATATGTGGATTGAGAGACTCACTGTCATGCTCTTGAGAAATGAAAATAACTGGGTCTTAATTTTTTGCTCTAATATCAATTGCCAGACATCAAGCCACTCAACGATGGGCTATCTCATATAGACTATCTGTTTTCTAAAATTTAAATCTGCATAAGAGACACTGAGGCCAACAAGTACACAGCGTTGGAATCATAATAATATGTACTGTTTATCTCTCCTGCTGTGCCTCTCTCCTGCCTGGGGTGGACAACCACTCACTTGTGAATTTTAAGCAGATGAAGGCAGAAGACAAAACGTTTGCTGGGGATTCTCTAGCAACCGAGAAGAGAATCCACAGGGCAGGGGAGGTATGAGAAGAGATGTCTTCAGTGACGTCCCTTTCAGCCCAGTTCAAGGAGAGAGTGGGCCACGTCAACCAAGGGAGTGCGTCTGTGGGGGCGTAAAGATCACAGCGGGAGGCATCGTGCTTGATCGTTGTTGCCATTTCCTAAAAACGTGTGCCTTGTCGGGGTAGAGAAGATGAACAGAGAAAGGTGGGCGCATCCGGAAGCAGAAAGACGTAGGGACAGGGTGCTGCTGGGCGGTGCGGCATACTCTCGGAGGGTCGGTAACATCACTCACAGGCTTGAGTCACTGCTGAACACGTTAAACAGCCAGAATCACGGCGAAGCTTTAGGAGTAACAGCAGCCAGCACATTCTTTAAGCCTCCTCTCTCTGGACACCTCTCATTTAGTTCCTGCACGGGCTAGGCGGGGTGGGTGTACAACGGTTGTTGGCTTTGGGAGTTACTCAGCCGGATGGTGGTTACTAAATATGACAGTAAGGGAGCAATAATACATTTTGAAAGACTACAAGAAACTCTCAGCCTTTTCTCCTCAGCCCTCACTCTCCCACTACAGCTGAAAGGATAATCAGGACTAGCAGAAATAGAAACCCTCCCAGCTGCCCCACCCCCAGGTACCAGATGTGGAAGACACTTCCAGTTGCTTTCATTTACATCACAAGAGGGTGATTACATGCATGTCCCAAAGGAAAACAAACAGTGAAAATATTTATGGGTTATTACAGTTTCTTCTCCCCAAACTCATTCCTTTCCCCAGTACATATAACCCTTGACCAGGGCTCTTGATGACCAATTCCAAATGAAGTTAATTTATTTCTACAGCACCAAGTTTTTAAATAGCTTTTGTGCTTAGGTTTGGTTTCATTTGGTTTTACTATTCAAAACAAAGAAAAACAAACAAAAAAACCTCTGTGAAAGTGTTCCCTTTAATAAGAACAGTAGGATAAAGATTTAAATAATCAATTATAAATCCCTGCTTCAGAAAGCAGCATAGTTATTCTAATTTTTGATAGACCTATTTATTTAAAAGATAAGATTTAAAAGATGCTTTGATTCATCTAGTTGTTAACCATTCCTCTCTGGAATGCCTTGACCAGCTTGGGGTTTATTATAAACTGAATTGTGTTTCTCTAAAATTCGTATGTTGAAACTCTAACCCTTAAATGTGGCTGTTTTTGGAGAAAGGACCCTTAAAGAGATACTTATAATTAAATGATGTCATAAGGGTGGGACCCTGATCTAATAAGTTTGGTGTCCTTGGAAGAAGCAGCAACACCAGGAGTGTGCAGCGATGGAGAAAAGAGCCGTGTGAAGACAAGAGAGAAGGTGGCCATTTGCAAGTCCAGGAGAGAAGCCTCAGGAGAAACATCACCACTGGCGCCTGGGTCCTGGACTTCCAGCACTATGAGGAAATACACTTCTGTTGTTTAAGCCATCTAGTCTGGTGTATTTTATTTCACAGCTTCAGCTAACACAAGGTTTTTGAAAATGATAATGTCACTGTGGAATTAGGGACATTCAGATCCATAAAAAGAGAATGAGATGGTTGGATGGCATCACTGAATCAATGGACAGGAGTTTGAGCAAACTCCAGGAGACAGTGAAGGACAGGGAAGCCTGGCATGCGGCAGTCCATGGGATTGCAAAGAGTTGGACACCACTCGGCAATTGAACAACAACAAGATCCATGAAGACTCTTAGAGTTCACCTGGCCCAAGAGTTCTTAGCCTGGAGTTTAAGGAATTGCTACAAAGAGGGCCACCTCTTTGCTCAACTCTGAAGGGGTGTCATTAGTCTCTATGAACTGTGCCCTTTGGAACTGTACAATTCTAAAGTACATATTATGTATTGCATAATATCTATGGCTGAATATAATGGCCTTGAAAATGGTCTGTAAAACTCCTTCCTGAAACTAAATTCAATTTAGTCTGGTTGTGTATTTTTTCTTTCTCCTGGAAAGAAAGTGCAAAGACTTGTTCAGATTTTTAAAGAAGTTCATGACCTCCGAATTATTTAAGAACCACTGACTACTTCAAATTCCTCATTTTATGGATGAGTATATGGAGTTCTAGGCAATGGCACCCCACCCCAGTACTCTTGCCTGGAAAATCCAATGGACGGAGGAGCCTGGTGGGCTGCAGTCCATGGGGTCGCTAACAGTCGGACAGACTGAGCGACTTCACTTTCACTTTTCTCTTTCATGCATTGGAGAAGGAAATGGCAACCCTCTCTAGTATTCTTGCCCGGAGAATCTCAGGGATGGGGGAGCCTGGTGGGCTGCCGTCTATGGGGTCACACAGAGTCGGACACGACTGAAGTGACTTAGCAGCAGCAGCAGCAGCAGAAAGAGAAAGTGATCCAAGATGCATAAAAACATGAGTAAAAGTAAGATCAATATCTCCTACCTCCTAATTAAATTGTTAACATGATCCTGCTTATCTCTGGTCACTAGTGAATAAGATACACACACAAACACATATATATACACTTTACAAATACACCAAAATATGCTTTCATAGAAGTTGAACATGTTACCTGAACTCAGGGCAAAAGAGACCTTCTGAAGCATAATGATGCTAATTAATGCTCAACATTTAGCATGTTCATTTAGACAGTAGGCTTGGTAATTTTTTTTTAACTTATGCCAATACTCACTTACCATGTTATAGAGACATGATATTGTGTGATTGACAACATGAAGGCTTCTTACATGTAAGAGCATTCCATCAAAGAATGATGTGTAAGGCTCCAAATGATGGCTTCTAAGTTGCTCTGAATTTTAATATAAAGGCTTTGTGTCCTTCTACTTGGCAATGGTCAAGAGACAGTGAATGATTAGATTCCATTTTGCTGCATAGGTCATTATTAAGACTGGGATCAAGCATGGAGGCCAGAGAGAGAGTGTGTGGTCGCGCGCGCGCGCACACACACACACACAGACACACACACACACATTTACCATGTGTAAGCCCTAGCCGCCAGCTGCAGAGATCTCGCAGCTGGAATTCCAGCAGTAGTCACAGTGCCTGCATGTCCGTGTGTTCTGAGGCTTCAGTCATGTGCAGCTCTTTTGCGACTCCATGGACTGTAGCCCACCAGGCTCCTCTGTCCAGGGGATTATTCCAGCCAGAATACTGGAGTGGGTTGCATTGTCCTTTTCCAGGGAGCAGTCACAGAGGCAGGTCCTCACAGCTGGCAGAAGAGTGGAGGCTGAGAGCCAGCCACCTCCTCCCTCACCTTGTACCTACTGACCGGGAACCATCCACTCTCCCCAGGCCTCTGTGAAGGTCGACAGCCACCTGCCTTTTCTGAATCGAGGAGCTGGCTCTCTGCTTTGAAGGGTCTCTTCTGAGTACAGCACTTGTAGTCAGGATGACTGCCTCTCTGTGGCATCTGTGTTCCTCCCTAATTCCTGATGCAGAAACGAGCATTTCAGCTTGCCAATGGAAGCCTTACACCTTTGAAAAACCAAAAACTGCAAAGATTCTCCTGCTACTCCTCCTTTTCCGCCTTGTCTCAGAATTCAGCGGCCAGCGAGCACCCAGAGCCTCGGCCTCTGTAACGATGGCTGGGTGGCACCACTGACTCAATGGACGTGAGTTTGGGTGGACTCTGGGAGTTGGTGATGGACAGCGAGGCCTGGCGTGCTGCGGTTGACGGGGTCGCAGAGGGTCAGACACGACTGAGCGACTGAACTGAACGGAACTGTAAAAAAGGGATTTATATGCATGGAGAGACACTGGAGAATCAGGTATTTAACTTGTCCTTTTAGAGGAAGCGGTGGGTGGGAGGGCCCAAGGAAACCGGGGCTTGTAATTACTTCACAAAATACAGACTGAGCCAGTCTTTCTTACAACCAATTTCTTTTCTTTTGTTGCCCCACTGAGTGGCATGTGGAATCTTAGTTCCCCAGCCAGGGATCAAACCCATGCACCCTGCCTTGGAAACACGGAGTCTTAACCACCGGACCATCAGGGTAGTCCGTCTTACAACCACTTTCATGCAACGTGTGAACCAGCATTCCAGGTTTTCCCCATTGGCTCAAAAATCGTCTTCTCCCATGTTCCCCTGTGCTGATGTCTGAGATACCCTAAGACATAATCTGAGCTCCAAAGCCATGCTTTTCTTCCCTTCCCCTACCTGATCAGGATCTGAGACTGCCACCATGAGCTGAGTGGCATTTGGGCCAGAGGACAAGCAGGGATTGGGGAAATCTCCTCGACCACTAGCCCCTACCTTCTAGCTTCTCAAAGCCCAGGTTCTCTCCCCAGTGCCCTCTCCCATCCTCACCCCTTCTTGCCTACTATGCTACTACTTGCCTGCAGGACTGGAGTTTCTTTGGAGACCAAGGAGAGGTACATGGCACTGAAGAGGGAAATCCACTCTAGAAGGCAAAATCATGCCGTACGCTGTGATGTGCTTAGTCACTCAGTCATGTCCTACCCTTTGCAATTGCATGGACTGTGGCCCACCAGGCTCCTCTGTCCATGGGGATTCTCCAGGCAGAAATACTGGAGTGGGTTGTCATGCCCTCCTCCAGGGGATCTTCCCCACCCAGGGATCGAACCCAGGTCTCCCGCATTGCGGGCAGATTCTTTACCATTTGAGCCACCAGGGAAGCCAAAGATTACTGGAGTGGGTAGCCCATCCTTTCTCCAGGGGATCTTCCTGACCCAGGAATTGAAACAGGGTCTCCTGCATGGCAGGCAGGTTCTCTACCAGCTGAGGCACCAGGGAAGCCCATTCCTTCTAACCCTGGACACTCTCCAGGCCTCTCCTCCTGGCTGTCCACCCCTCCTCTGCAGCGCCCACCTCTGGACTTAGATCTCACTCGCCCTCTTCCTGGGTGAGATCAGGGAAGTGAGATCCTCAGACCTACCCTCAAATGCTTCCTCTTCTATCCAATGTTTCCTTATCTTTCCATCAGAATAAAGCTCTCCTTCCTGCGTTCTAACTGAATTTCAGGTCTGGGACAGAAGAGGTCCTCCGCACGAGTGCTAATCCGCATATATGCCGGTCTGTCTCCTCCCCTCACAGGTGGAAAGGACAGTGGAAACAGTGTCACTCAACTCTGCTCACTCTTCAGGCACACAGAGGATTGGGTGCTGAACTAAATGTGTGGAATTCCACTGAACTAGTCTCCATGAACCACACAAGTGCCACTCCTTCAGCTTCCACCCCGGCCCCCCATCTCCCCGTCCCCCTGCTCTGGTCCGTCCCCTCAGACAGATCTAACTGCCCCCTTCGCTCCATCCCAAAGAATCCAGAGCCGCACTTCACTCCAGCTTTCCCAGCTGCAGCCTCTGTCTGGCTGTCCTGGAGTTCCCTCTTCAATCCCACCTTGACGCAGACACAAGAGCTACCTACCCTCCCTAGAATATGCGGAGACAGAAAGTACATGGTTGGGTAGCCCAGACCTTGTTATCAAATCTGCAGCAGTAAGAAATACGTCACGAGCACCCCGAACTGGAATTCCAAATGCACAGCCCTTCTGACAACACTTCCTAGGTCGCCAGGTACCTGGTAATAGTAGTGCTGCTGGACTAGGATCCTGGGAACGTTCTGGGTTAGTAGGTGCTTGAGTTCTGGAAACAGAATCCATTGTATCCCTGGGGAAAATATCATCTGAGTTCTGAGAATTCAAGGAACTTCTGGAATACCGAACCTTTTTGGAAACTGAGGCTCGCCTGCTCTTCTGTCGGGCCGTAGGTGGCAAGTGGGGCGGTGGTATGACTGCGATATGGGGCTTTCTATTTTTGCAACGTGGCAAGGATGCTGAAGAATTCAGCCCCCAGACTGAGAACTGCAGAACAGCACCCGGTACTAAATCATGCAGAGACAACACACACCTATGTTGTGGGTGGCTGTGGGGGCGGGGTGAGGGACTTGTCAAAAGGACTCTTCAACACGCGTTTCTCTGTTCACTGCTTTAGCCTAGTTCTTTGGGCCCTAAGTGGAGGAGAGGTTCCTTTTCCATTTCATTTTTTAAATTAATCACTTTCTTTTTAATGCTCTTTTAAGACAGGTAATCCTTTCTGTCTGTTGGGACCCTAAGATTTTTCTTTCATTTTCCACTCTTAAAACATTATTCAATTTTAGCTAGACTCCTAAAAAACAGAATGTACAGAGCTATGGATCCTCTTTAAATACATAGTACATGTATACTTGTAGGTGAGAAACATGACTGGGTATCATTTTAAGGTAATAATAAGGTATTACCTTATTAATAAGGTAAATACACATTCACACACACACACATATATATATACACTTCCCTGCTGGCTCAGAGGGTAAAGTGTCTGTCTACAATGCAGGAGACCTGGGTTCGATCCCTGGGTCAGGAAGATCTAAATATCATCTGAGTTCTGAGAATTCAAGGAACTTCTGGAATACCGAACCTTTTTGGAAACTGAGGCTCGCCTGCTCTTCTGTCGGGCCGTAGGTGGCAAGTGGGGCGGTGGTATGACTGCGATATGGGGCTTTCTATTTTTGCAACGTGGCAAGGATGCTGAAGAATTCAGCCCCCAGACTGAGAACTGCAGAACAGCACCCGGTACTAAATCATGCAGAGACAACACACACCTATGTTGTGGGTGGCTGTGGGGGCGGGGTGAGGGACTTGTCAAAAGGACTCTTCAACACGCGTTTCTCTGTTCACTGCTTTAGCCTAGTTCTTTGGGCCCTAAGTGGAGGAGAGGTTCCTTTTCCATTTCATTTTTTAAATTAATCACTTTCTTTTTAATGCTCTTTTAAGACAGGTAATCCTTTCTGTCTGTTGGGACCCTAAGATTTTTCTTTCATTTTCCACTCTTAAAACATTATTCAATTTTAGCTAGACTCCTAAAAAACAGAATGTACAGAGCTATGGATCCTCTTTAAATACATAGTACATGTATACTTGTAGGTGAGAAACATGACTGGGTATCATTTTAAGGTAATAATAAGGTATTACCTTATTAATAAGGTAAATACACATTCACACACACACACATATATATATACACTTCCCTGCTGGCTCAGAGGGTAAAGTGTCTGTCTACAATGCAGGAGACCTGGGTTCGATCCCTGGGTCAGGAAGATCCCCTGGAGAAGGAAATGGCAACCCACCCTAGTACTCTTGCCTGGAAAAATCCCACAGATGGAGGAGCCTGGTAGGCTACAGTCCATGGGGTCACACAGAGTCGGACACGACTGGGTGACTTCACTTTCACCACAAATACTAGAAAACGGTGAAAGAGAAACTATATTTGTAAGGTTTGAGTAAATTTCAGGGCAACCCATAATCAGTGTCATTTCACAGTTCAAATTCATCAGCAATTGCCCTCTGGTAGTGGAAAATTCTGAAAGAGATGGGAGTGCCAGACCACCTGACCTGCCTCTTGAGAAACCTGTATGCAGGTTAGGAAGCAACAGTCAGAACTGGACACGGAACAATAGACTGGTTCCAAATAGGAAAAGGAGTACATCAGGCTGTATTTTGTCACCCTACTTACTTAACTTAGATGCAGAGTACATCATAAGAAACGCTGGGCTGGAGGAAGCACAAGCTGGAATCAAGATTGCCGGGAGAAATATCAATAACCTCAGATATGCAGATGACACCACCCTTATAGCGGAAAGTGAAGAGGAACGAAAAAGCCTCTTAATGAAAGTGAAAGAGGAGAGTGAGAAAGTTGGCTTAAAGCTCAACATTCAGAAAACTAAGATCATGGCATCTGGTCCCATCACTTCATGGGAAATAAATGGAGAAAGAGTGGAAACAGTGTCAGACTTTATTTTTTGTGGCTCCAAAATCACTGCAGATGGTGACTGCAGCCATGAAATTAAAAGACGCTTACTCCTTGGAAGGAAAGTTATGACCAACCTAGAAAGCATATTAAAAGGCAGAAACATTATTTTGCCAACAAAGGTCCGTCTACTCAAAGCTATGGTTTTTCCAGTGGTCATGAATGGATGTGAGAGTTGGACTATAAAGAAAGCTGAGCACCAAGGAATTAATGCTTTTGAACTATGGTATTGGAGAAGACTCTTGAGAGTCCCTTGGACTGCAAGGAGATCCAAACAGTCCATCCTAAAGGAGATCAGTCCTGGGTACTTTGGCCACCTGATGCGAAGAGTTGACTCACTGGAAAAGACCCTGATGCTGGGAAAAATTGAAGGCAGGAGGAGAAGGTTGAGATGGTTGGACAGCATCACCGACTCAATGGACATGGGTTTGGGTGGACTCTGGGAGTTGGTGATGGACAGGGAGGCCTGGCGTGCTGCAATTCATGGGGTTGCAAAGAGTCAGACGCGACTGAGCAACTGAACTGATCTGAACAGTTGATTAAATGCCATTCTTCACACCATGGTCAGGGAAAGAGAAGGGTGGGTAAGAATGAATAGGAGAAGAAAACAGACTTTCTTACCAAATTCTAACCTTTCCATGGAATATACTGATGATAGCTCCCCACTCCATCCAAAGGACCCCAGAATATCAATCTCAGGCTCATTCAATATTATGATTCCAAGGTGAAGAGGAAAAAAAAATTATATATACATAGGAAAAACTGAACCATTGATGTGAGAAAATCACCATTGATGTGAGAAAAAGAATGATGATCTCTGCAGAGAAAGGTCTTAGGGAAACAGGAGAGAAGCTGCAAGGGCTGATAGCAGCACAGCTTTCATCTGAGAGATATAAGCTTTCTGCGAGACAATGTGGCTCTGAAGGGAGGAAGACAGGTTAGAGGCGAGCTTAGAAGGGAAACCAACACCTCCCCTCCTATCCCTGGAAACAGCAGACAAGGGAGGTCCTTCCTTCTGACGCACAGTGGTTTTGTTTAACTTCATCACGGAAAGATCAGTCTCTCCCGACCCACCAGGGGACTAACTGCAGATAGGACAGTGGTCCATTCACGAGCTGTCACACAGGGACTCCACAGGTTGTGCTTCTCCTCTGTTTGGTTGCTTCTTATCTCTTTCTGCAAATGTGTCAACCTGGGATGCCTGCAGAAGAATCCAGAAAACAAAAGGCAAGGGGAAAAAAAAAAAGCACAACCCGCGGCCACAGACTCTCTCCAAGTCAACTTGTTTGAAGGACATCTGATCCCCCCGTCCTTGATATAACCAAAAGGCACCTCTGTTTTGCTCCTCAGAAGAGAGAGATATGAGAGTTGAAGAAAAATACCCAATATTCTTTGCTAGAAATGCTACCTTTACTCAATGACACATCTATCTTTTCTCAGACTACCTGTTTATTTGGGTGTCTGATTCACGCAAGGTAGTAGGGTGATTTGCGTGAATGTCATCTCCAAAGAGAAAGGAATGACTCGTTAAGTAAATTTGCCACTGACAATAAGCCAAGAGCTGAAGCGAGCTTATTTTATTTCCACACAAAACCAGAAGATCTAATCCTCAGAGAAAGGATAAAACTCAATAACTACAGGAGTTCCAGAAGATGAAAGAACAGAGCTCAGATCTGAATTAAGAAAAAAAAAAAAAATCGTCTGAATTCATAGAAACTGAAGAACAGATTGTTGTTGTTTTTCTTTTTTTTTTTTTTAATTATAACCTTCTGTAGAAAGTTTTAAGCATGAATGTAGTAAGAAAATACCAAAAGAGTGGATGAAGGGGAGCAGGCATTTTCTATAGTAAAGATTAAAACACCAATGCTACACATTCTGAAAACAAGAAACAAAACTGATCATATATCTTTACTCTAATCATTACTATCAATATCTTACATAGGTCAACTTACTTTCTCTAATAAAGTCCTTAACCACTGGGATTCAAAATATTATAGAAGAAAACAGTCTCACGCTGCCTGTTTTCAGGCTGTTTGCTTTAGATAAAGCCATAGGAAAAGTTTAAAATTGAATTTGAAGAATCCTTCACTTTATTGTACAATTTCTTTGCCTATAAGTCAATTTCTCCAGGATAATAAAATAATTTTTATGGGTGGGAGGGGTTTCCTGATGTTCCTCTTGCTTCATACTTAAAAATCAGATGTTACTTGAACCAAGTTTGATATGATGGCCTTCTGGAGTTATTTATTCAGTCATTTCTTCTCCTGTCTAACTTTTTTTATTTCTGAAATATACAAACACATTCTCTCATGCACTAGCCATCAACAGAAGTTTCTTGAAGGTAGGTCCCCACCTCCAGTACCAACCATCACTACCATCACCACCTCCACGACGGTTACCAGGGCTGAGAAAGACAGCTGCCGACCACAGAACCACCAGCACGTGCCTCTTTAAATAGCTGACATCTGGAGGAACTATCTGACGCTTGTTACTTACACTCTACTCAACATGAACGGAGGTTGGCAGGGAATTTAACAGCGTGTCTTATTTTTAAAATATCTCACACCTCCCTCTCGCCCTCCCTGCCTTCGGAGAGAGGTTGAAGGGATGTGCTCCTATATTCTGCTGCCTGGGCCTGCCACCTTCCTCCCAGACATGCAGATGCTTTGATCTCAAGCCAAGGTGGGCCACCCAAGTTAAATTCCAATCAAACAGCTGCCAAAACCTCTTCGTTTCAGCAATAAACTAAGATGTGAACTTCACAGCCCTAAAGTCAATCAGGCAACCTCAATGGTTCTCTCTCTCTCTCATACACACACAGACACAGACAGGAGCTTTAAACATTTTTTGATAAAAGTCCACCCACTTCTTTGCTGCCAACTCTTCCAAGGGAAGACCATTCACAGCTTAAGAGAATCAAGTGCTAGGGGGCGCTCTACCCCCGGAAATGGCGTTGGGGACTTCGTTTGGAGCTGGCCGCCTGGGGGAGTTCGGTGTAACTGCTAACAGTCTCCTAACTGTTAGCACAGAAAGTGGTAACTGTTGACTCATGGAAACAGTCGTTATTAGGAATAGTGCTGATAAAACAACTCCGAGAGTTTCAGCACTTTTACCTTGCCTTGGAACAACCCACAGTATTTTATAAAGTCAAAATTATTTGACCTTATTGTATAAGGTCAAATTCTACCATTTTTCCTAACATTCCTTCAGGTAGAAGAACTGTACTGAGAAGCGTGTGCGTGAGAGAGACACAGATGAGACAGAGAGACAGGGAGAAACAGAGATGGGTGGGACACACAGCGGGGAAAAATGCACTTAACATATGAATAAACTAAGCATTCCCCCTCAAGCACGCTTGACATAAGGCTTCTTGTCCTTCCCTTTTCCAGGAAGGAGGATGGAGTTATTATATACTCTCTAGTTTCATGGTCCTCAGGTTCTCGAGGGCAAATATTCAATCCACAAAAGCTCACAATTAGGGAAATCTGATAGACCCATCCTCTGCTTCAAATAAGAGGAATAGAGGATACCGATCTAAGATAACAGTGCCAATCAGTTTCTCGAGTAGAGATCTGAAACATTGTCTGAAGAAGAAAATGTGCCCAGCTATTATCATCCCATTGGTCTCCAGCCACCAGCTTTACTGTGTACAAACTGCAGAATCTAAGATCCTTGCCATTACAACACAGTATTGAAAATTACACTTAAGTGTTTGGAGATAAGCAATGGATAGTAATAACAGATGCAGGTTCGATCCCTGGGTTGGGAAGGTCCCCTGGAGGAGGGCATGGCAACCCACTCCAGTATTATTGCCTGGAGAATCCCATGGACAGAGGAGCCTAGTGGACTACAGTTCACGGGGTTGCAAAGAGTCAGACACGTCTGAAACGACTTAGCCCGCACGCATACATGCAATGGATAGTAATAATAATAATAATTCATTTTTTAAATTACATGCTATCTATTGATATGGAGAAGGCAATGGCACCCCACTCCAGTACTCTTGCCTGGAAAATCCCATGGACTGAGGAGCCTGGTAGGCTGCAGTCCATGGGGTCGCTAAGAGTCAGACACTACTGAGTAACTTCACTTTGACTTTTCACTTTCCTGCATTGGAGAAGGAAATGGCAACCCACTCCAGTGTTCTTGCCTAGAGAATCCCAGGGATGGGGGAGCCTGGTGGGCTGCCGTCTATGGGGTCGCACAGAGTTGGACACGACTGAACCGACTTAGCAGCAACAGCAGCTATTGATGTGTTCTAACTTAGATGATCTCATTTAACCCTGACAACAACTTATAACAGCTACAATTACCCCTATTTTACAAAGGAGAAAACTGTGGCTTAGAAAGGCGAGGTATCTTAGCTAATGTCACACAGGGATTCAAAGGCACGATCTGAACCCAAGACCTCTGCTCTGGACATCACATACTTCGTTTGTACTGTGTGCTGTTGTGCTTAGTTGCTCAGTTGTGTCTGACTCTTTCCGATCCCATGAACTGCAACCCACCAGTATCCTCTGTCCATGGGGATTCTCCAGGCGAGAATACTGGAGTGGGTTGCCATGTCCTCCTCCAGGGAACCCTCCTCTAAACCCTCCTCTTGCTTTTAATCACTACCTGTAACACACCTGGCATGGTCAGTGATCTGAATGTATCAGCTATCATTAGCTGGTATTCCCTGCCGCCAGGATGATCGGGCTTGCGGAGAAGGTCCAGAGTACATCTTGAATGCTAGAAAATAAAAAAAATTATCTCCAGCATTATGGAGGCAAGGAACAGAATTGAACCAGATGGTCTGGGTCACTTCCTGACTTTGGGATCACTTCTATGCAATGTGTTTAGGAGGACTGAGGAAGAGTTCCATTTCACCATAGTGTTAGGGAATCCTGGAAGGCTTCCTGAAAGAAGAAATAATTCAGTTGTATCTTTAAATGGTCTGTCGAGAAAGGAGAATGCCATTCCTTTTCAATTAGACAGATCTTAAATCAATATTGCCCTTGTGAGGCTTTTGAAAGCAGAGGTAAAAACTTCCAAATAAAAGCAGGTAAAACATGAATGATGGGAAAAAGTGAATGAAGAGGAATCAAAGAGATATCTGTTAGACAACAGAAAAGACAAGTCCCTCCCAAAGCACTAGCCAGTTTTTCACTGGGGTTTCCCTCTGAAGCCTGCAGTGCAAGATGATTTATTTTGTTCCTCACGTCATTTCTTTCTTTTCCTTTCAACTGAATCCAGCTAAAGTGGTCTGAGGTCAGCATGGTAATGAACCCTCCCTGGAAGGCAACAGTTCCTTGATCCTAGGCAGCCTTCTCCCTGGCCTGCCTGTGTGCTTGTCACCTGTCCAGCACCACTCCAACAAAATTGATTAAAGCTCCTGTAAAGGAAACAAAGAAACATGCGTAACATCTCCCTTCTCTTCCCCTGGAGCCTGCAAGGCACAGTGAGGAGGTGAAATATCCCTATTCAACGTCTAAAATCATCTTTGAAGAGTCACCAAGGAGCCTCAGTAAGTAACAGTCTTTACAAATGAGCTGAGTTTCTTCATTGCTTGAGACCAATTGGTCTTTTGGCTGTTGTTAACAGATAACAGGTTGCTGAAAGTGAGTTTCTGACACAGTCCTCAGCATCAGCTAGGAATGCCAACAGACTGGAGGGGCACTGGTGCCCAGCGTGCCTTCTTGCACGGGCTGATCTGCTGGCCTCTTCTCCGAGGAGGATATGGGCACTTTTGGAAAGGCCATCAGGTTGTACCCAGGGTGCTATGGGAGACAAACATGACTCTCAGTCTTTCCCCTTCTTGCCAATAGGCAGAAGGGCGGCCAAGAATAAAATAATTTAGATCAAGGGTCCTCAACTTCCAGGATCTACTGCCTGATGACCTAAGGTGGAGCTAATATTACAATTATTATTGTAATAATAATACAAATAAAGTGCACAATATTCTTAATGTCCTGAATCATCCTGAAACCTTCTCCCTGCCCTGGTCCATAGATAGAAAAATCATCTTCCATGAAACTGGTCCCTGGTGCCAAAAAGGTTAGGGCCCACTGAATGTTAAACCATAGAATAGAAATGTGGAATGGATTCACTTGTGTGACAGTTTTTTTTTTTTTAGATGACCTTAGGAGATCAGCCCTGGGTGTTCTTTGGAAGGAATGACGCTAAAGCTGAAACTCCAGTACGCTGGCCACCTCATGAGAAGAGTTGACTCACTGGAAGAGACTCTGATGCTGGGAGGGATTGGGGGCAGGAGGAGAAGGAGATGACAGAGGATGAGATGGGTGGATGGCATCACCGACGCGATGGACCTGAGTCTGAGTGAACTCCGGGAGTTGGTGATGGACAGGGAGGCCTGGCGTGCTGCGATTCATGGGGTCGCAGAGAGTCGGACACGACTGAGCGACTGAACTGAACTGCACTGATACTGACCAAATAAGAGCAAGCCCAAGGGCTTCCCACGGTCTTAGCAATGAACCCGATTAGAGGAACCCCATAATTCGTTCCAATATATTTTGAACACACGTTTTCTTGGTTAACAGGAAGTCTAGCCTTGCCCCTGGTTCCTATGCCCATGACACTTATTTTCTGTAGAAATTTCTAGGTGGAAGAAGAGCTTACAACTATCAGATTTTCAGCCTCATGCGCTAAAAAACATGTGTATCTTTGAATGTGTCCTTGATAGCCTTTACTCTGTTTCCAGTAGAGCTGACAACCACATTCGACGATTGCCTTCTAGGGCCCTTGTCCGTCTGCAGCCAGTGGTAGAATAGCTTACTCTTTGTTATTGTTTTAATTTTTTGGCCACACCACACAACATGTGGGACCTTAAATCCCCCACCAGGGATCGAACCTGCAATGGAAGCACTGAGTCTTAACCACCAGACCATGAGGGAAGTCCTGAATATCTTCCTCTTGTCAGGATGTAGCACTTCTGGAACAACAGAAAAGCCCTGAGTGACGCACTCTCTCCTTTGCAAACTCTCTCTTTCCCAAAGCCCACAGACGATGCAGGGAAAGAAGATCTAAGGATGTTTATTTAGCATCAGCTTCAAACTTGACCTGGAGCTACTTGCTTTTCTCAACATCCTAGTCATGCTGATGGGTGAGTCTCCCTTAGGACCTCGACTTTTCTCCTTTTGGTCTGAGTTCCTTGGGGCCCTTCCACTCTTCAGACCAATAGCTATGTAACTAAACCCCATGGGTTCCCTGCAAATCAGTGGATGGGGCTGGGCAACTCTTGAGGCGCATTCTGAACATTTTCTCAACAAAAAGTTCTCCATATGTATTCCAAGTGGGAGGCTCATTTTCCTAGAGCACAGAAGAAAGGTGTGTTCCAGCCCCATAAGCCATTAGAATAATCT
The DNA here is from genome assembly GCA_006410675.1 of Oreotragus oreotragus. NCBI lineage: Eukaryota > Metazoa > Chordata > Mammalia > Artiodactyla > Bovidae > Oreotragus > Oreotragus oreotragus. Next base: position 302,230 of record SJYX01011914.1, read on the forward strand.
TATTTCTGACTTCACCAGCTCCTAATCCTCTACTGTGTTTGTCACTGGTCTGGAGGACTCATTCATTTCTTTCAGAATTACTTTTGAACTATCTTACTTTTCAAATTCCCTATGAAACTCTTTCAACTTTTTCTTAGATCTGAAACAATTCCAAAGGTGTCATCCCTGGCCACCCACCAATCTCCATCCCCCAACCCTGTGTTCCCCTTCACACACATACACATATCCCTTTTCTATTCATCTGCCACTCTCTTAGACAGTGAAGGACAGGCAAGCCAGGTGTGCTGCAGTCTGTGGGGTTGCAAGGAGTCAGACAGGACACAGCAACTGAACAACAACCCCGCTTTCTTAACATCCAATCTCCTTTGCACTGTCCTTTCGGGAAACCATGCATGTGAAAAGGAGATCCTGCTGTGGCTTAAATAACTGGTGCGATGGGAGGAAACAAGACATGAACCACAAGATCTTACAGAAATAAAATAAAAAAAAAAAGATTCTTGTTTTCCATATAAATATCTCCAGTAATTAAAAAAGGACAATGACAGAAATAGATAGAGTGAAAAACAAATGAAAAGTAAATAGATTTCACTTCTAAGCCTGATAAGTGAGAAGGGTTTCCTCCTGAGGAGGATGCTCTATTAAGATTGTGGACGATAAACTCAATTTCTGGCTATTTTGCATTAGTGTTATGCCAATCACCTTGACATCCAGATGCATCCCGTTCAGAGAGGTGGAGTTGGAGGCATCTGATTTACCTTCCCTAGTGGGCAAGACCTTCGGTTAATACAATAGGACATGTAATTTCAGGCTAAATACATAGCTCTTATTATGGTGGAAGGGATTGGTGCCTATTACAAATTCTACATAAGGGTATTCTCAGACAGGGAAAAAATGAGGGCAACGGTTCAAAGAACCTGACAATTTCTCCTTCTTGAACTTTTCTTGGGTTCGTCTTCTATCACCTACAGCTTAAAAATGTGCCCCGCCCCCAGACTCTGTCCTCAGTAATATTGTTCCATGTTCTGTCCCTTAATGATTTCATGTGAACCAACCCATGCATTCAGCTACTGCCTCCCAGCAGAGGATCTCTGTGCCTGTGTGCTTGTGCTAAGTTACTTCAGTCGTGTCCAGTTCTTTGTGACCCGCCAGCTCCTCTGTCCGTGGGATTCTCCAGGCAAGAATACTGGAGTGGGTCACCATGGCCTTCTCCAGGGGATCTTCCCCACCCAGGGATCTAACCGGCATCTCCTGCATTGGCAAGTGGGCTCTTTACCACTAGTGCTACCTAGGAAACCCATCGATATTTCTAATTCCATCCAAAATCTGAGCTATAACCAACTATTATAACCAACTCTTTGAGCAGATGACTGAAACTCACCATTTCCACTACTTTCCATGTCCCCCACATTACCCCAAGCATACTATGTGGTCCATACCTTAATTAATGACATCATTTTCCCATCTACTCTGGCTCAAAACTTTATTTTTTATTTATTTTTTAATTTTTACTTTATTTTACTTTACAGTACTGTATTGGTTTTGGCATTGACATGAATCCATCATGGGTGTACATGAACTCCCAAACATGAACTCCCCCCCCACCTCCCACCCCACCTCATTCCTCCGGATCATTCCCATACACCAGCCCCAAACATCCTGCATCGAACATAGACTGGCGATTCGTTTCTTACATGATAGTATACATATTTCAATGCTATTCTCCCAAATCATCCCACCCTCTCCCTCTCCCTCAGAGTCCAAAAGTCCGCTCTACACATCTGTGTCTCTTTTGCTGTCTTGCTGTCATTCCTTGGTAGCCTCATTCGCAGAGCCCGGCTCAGTCCCTCAATACCTCTTTGTCTGAATATAACAGCATACCAATGCAGCTATTAGCTGCCAACATTTTTTTTTTTTTAAACAGGGCCTGCTATACAGTTTCCCCAGAGAAATCTTCCTAAGGCACAGCTCAATAATTTCAGCTCTCTGGACAAAATCTTCCAGTGGTTACTTATTGTATACATATGAAAAGTTCCAACTCTGTTATGGTCCTCAAAGGCCTCTGAGTTACACAGGATGGCTGGACTCTGCATGAGGGCCTGGAAAGGATGCTGCTGGAATGAGAGAGAGATAGCAGACCACGATGAACCTTGTGAGTGATAAAGTGTCTGTATTTCAACCTGCGGTCACTGAAGAGTCACAAGGAGGGTTTTACGTGAGGGCAGATATTGATCATACATGGACTTTAGAAAGTTTTCTCTGGGGCTGGGCTATCTCATAAACATGAAAAACATATCACAGGCTATAAGGGCAGGGTTGGTGACAAACGGTGAAATATGAACTGAGAAAGTTTTTCATAAAGGCCAATAAACACACACAACTTAAGGCACTGTAATATAGAAAAACAGAGGTAGAAAAATCCCCTAATTCTTTCAGAGTTGAGAACATAAGCCTGAAGAGCAATATAAGTGCATGTTAAAATATAAAAGAAGCTTCTTTACATAAGCAAAACTTCAGAGAAAAATATGCATAGATGACAAAGGAGTGGGAAATGGGTTCAGGGTAAAGAATAAGGCAACTCTCTGCTGCTGCTACGTCGCTTCAGTCGTGTCCGACTCTGTGTGACCCCATAGATGGCAGCCCACCAGGCTCCCCCGTCCCTGGGATTCTCCAGGCAAGAATACTGGAGTGGGTTGCCATTTCCTAGCTCTTGGCTATTTCTCTTTTAAAATAAGACTGGGAAAGTTAGAAGGGAAAAATATTTATTTTTGAAATTGAAAAAATAGGGTGATAATTTTCTAGTGAATAGGGTATGTGTGTGTGTGTGTGTGTTGGGGGGACTTGCTGACTTCTTTGCAGGAAAAAAAAACCCAAAAACCTTCTTTGGAAGGTTCTGTAAATGAAAGGATTTGATTAGTTTTAAGAAAGTGGACTTGAGAAATAGGGACACAGATTGTTCTATTACTGCCTGTTAGTAACTGGGTAATAGAGATTTAGCCATTTTTTTTCTTAACCTCTTCTTGATTTAGGGACGTTTAATGCTGGAAGCACCAAAGAACTGATGCTTTTGAACTGTGGTGTTGGCGAAGACTCTTGAGAGTCCCTTGGACTGCAAGGAGGTCCAACCAGTCCATCCTAAAGGAGATCAGTCCTGGTGTTCATTGGAAGGAGTGATGCTAAAGCTGAAACTCCAATACTTTGGCCACCTCATGCGAAGAGTTGACTCACTGGAAAATACCCTGATGCTGGGAGGGATTGGGGGCAGGAGGAGAAGGGGACGACCGAGGATGAGATGGCTGGATGGCATCACTGACTCGATGGACATGAGTTTGAGTGAACTCTGGGAGTTGGTGATGGACAGGGAGGCCTGGCGTGCTGCGATTCATGGGGTCACAAAGAGTTGGACACGACTGAGCAACTAAACTGAACTGAAAAGAATGCTGGAAGTGTGAAATAAGACCGCAGGACTTAGAAGCAGAATTCTTCTTCCGGTCCAGAAGCTGTAAGTCTTTTATAATTTGTCTTCCATTGGGAGTAAAGATATTTAAGTAGCAGGGGATGGGAAAGGTTTAAAGCAGGAAGTGCGGAAGAGTTGGAAAAGAGAGACTATAATTAAATAGCAGCATGTAACACACGTGGGGTTTCCTGGTGGCTCAGTGGTAAAGAATCCGCCTGCCAAAGCAGAAGATGAGAGTTCGATCCCTGGATTGAAAGATCCCCTTGAGGAGGAAATGGCAACCCCCTCCAGTATTCTTGCCTGGAGAACCCCATGGACAAAGGAGCCTGCCGGGCTACAGTCCATAGGGTTGCAGGAGTCAGACATGACCGAGCAACTGAGCACACACCCGGAGACAAGGCTGTTTGACAGGTGGGTGTCCCAGGCATAGAGAGTAAGGGTCTCAGAGCTGATGTCACAACTACTGGTATAAAACACTCTAACGAGGGTATTTCATTTGGCTCCTTGAAAAAAACTCCGTAAGTGAAAGAAAACAGCATGTAGGAAATTCTGGAACTGAGAATAGGCCAATCGGGCTGGATTAGAAATCTGAGCTTCCCAGGCCAAAACCATCCTCGGCTAGGCCACATTGTTTTAGCCTAAATAGGAATGGAAGCAGTTCAACTCACTCTGCAACGCTGGCTATTGCAACTAGCCCACTTTCTTAAAATTAACCAAACCCTTTCATCCGCAGAACCTCCCGTAGTAGATCTTCCCAGCCAGAGGAAGACGCTACTTTGTGGAAAGCCTCCCTTAGAATATCAGTTCCTCCTGGTGGAAAAAAGGGATGAGGGAAATAGATTAAAATTCACACACTATAATGTGAGAACATGTTCGTTTGTTTGTCTTTGGTGAAATGCTTTCAGAGGCAGAGCCGTGAGTTTGCAATAGGAACTGCAACGTGATGAAAATTCTGGCTGTAACTTAAGTTGACTTGCTACTCCTGTAATGTTTGCTAGTTTACCACCCTGTGGAGCTTCGGACACTTTATCAAGCATATTACTATATTCTTTTTTCCTTCTTTCTCTCCTTTTTTTTTTCGTTAAAAATAACATGTGCTTTTATATGTTGGACACTATCCAGAGATGAAAAACCATGGACTCTGATTTTCTCAAAGACTAGCAGAGGAGGTAGAAATTGAAATGAACAATGAAAACTGGAGGATGGAATCTGGGACACAATATGTGCTAGGAATGCTTATAACAAAAACAGAATTTGTCATCAGGAACAATTAATATTAGATTCTATTGTTAAAAGTCTGTTACGCGCCCAGCGATTTCTGAGCATCTTTCAATCATCTTTCAATGATTTCTATCACATGTACTATGGGAAGCATGAATAGAAATCATCCGATTAGGTCATCCAAATAAGTAAGTTCAGTTCAGTTCAGTTGCTCAGTCATGTCTGACTCTTTGTGACCCCATGGACGGCAGGACGCTAGGCATTCCTGTCCATCACCAACCCTTGGAGTTTACTCAAACTCATGTCCATCGAGTTGGTGATGCCATCCAATCATCTCATCCTCTGTCATCCCCTTCTCCTCCCACCTTTAATCTTTCCCAGCATCAGGGTCTTTTCAGATAAGACAGTTCTTTGCCTCAGTTGGCCAAAGTATCGGAGTTTCAGCATCAGTCCTTCCAATGAATATTCAGAACTGATTTCCTTTAGGATGGACTGATTGGATCTCCTTGCAGTCCAAGGGACTCTCAAGAGTCTTCTTCAAAACTACAGTTCAAAAGCTTCAACTAGAGGTAAGAGATGGGTTTTATTATTTATTGCCCTATTGATAAGGAAAGTGAAGTTTAGAAAAGACAGACATCTTGGCCAAGATTTCTTCTCACTTTCCCTTTCTCTCTCCACCCCTCAGCCCCAAACCTTGTGCTCTGGGTTTCTTTTTCTCTCCCTTTTTCCCACAGTCTCTCTCCCTATCTCTCAATCCCAAGGATTCAGTGATACAGAGCATGCAAATGGTGTTGCACAGTGTATGGCAACCTCATAACTTCTCAATAAATGGTGACTGTTCTTTCTTGGGCACATCAGGAAAGGATTTGCAGGGGAGATGGTGCTTGAACTAGAAACTGAAAGATACTCAGGTCAAGTAACAGCGACATTTCTCATTTCATCTAATATTTATGAGGAACCCTGTGAGATGGGTATCATTAACCTCACTTTTCAAACTAAGAAAACAAAGCTCAGCAAGTTTAAATAACTGGCCCAGGGCCCAGAAAGCTACCAAGTTGGAGATGGGGACCCAAGTGTCCTAATTCAAAGGAAATCTTGTCCCACTATTATATCTCTGCCTTGATGGCTTTTAGACCCAACGGTTGAAACCCCTAATCCTTTAGTGAAAGCAGAGTGAAACACAAGATAGATACCAGCTTCCTGTTAATCCTTATCCCCTGGAGTATAAGCTTTCCCTTGGAGAGTTAAAAGATACATACAAATGAGTAAAAATCATTGCCTACTCAGTAATGCTTCCAATATGCACATACATGTTCTCAAGTAACTGAAATCATTATATGAAATAAAGGAAGAAAAAAACCCAGTGCAAAGAGTGTGTTTACAGGAAGGTCTTCTTAATGAGCTCTCTACTTAGTACATTTTGTTGTCTGTAATGGAAAGGTGTGAACAGAGCCAGTGTGGCTCTGCTAAGAATTAGTCCAACTTGCTCCCATCAATTACACTGAATTTTTTGACAAACCTCTAAAGCTCATGCGAAATTTCCAGACAGGATGCTAATATATCTACCTAACGTTGTCACCCACCACCACCCTCACCCCCCTGCCGATATGCCAAATTTTCAGCATTCAAGATAAATAACATTCATGCATTATGAAACTGAACTTAACTTCCCAGAATTTCCATAAGGCTCTGGTAGGTTAATGAGAGAAAATGTTATTTTGTCTTCAGGCTATAAAAGAAAAAAACAAAAACAAAAAACGCTTGTTTTAAGAAAAGCACCACTGGCAGGCAAAGTAATTTTGCTGCTGGGCCCCTTTGAGATGCCAAGGGCCATGGGGTGGAGAGGGATCTAGCTGTGGTCATGTGTTATCTGCCCAACATACTGTCACATTGGAGAAGTGTGTGGTGTCTAACACAGAACACTGCGTACACGTTCGCAGGATGCCTAGACCTTGGGGCTGACCTGCTCATAGCAAAGCTGATATCTGCAGGTTTTCTATCCAAACCACTAACTTCCATTTCAGAAAGGAAACTCATCAAAAGCTAAAACCAAACTCATTGCCTGAGGGCAAGAATGATTACTGAATCTAAGAACTAGCTTTCCTTGAAGACATTCCAAGGTGACATGCCAAAGTTAACGGTAGCATGGCATCTTTGTGAACAGCTGAGTTCTGAAGCCAGAGAACATGACTTCAAGCCTCTGCTTTGCTATCTGCAAAGATTATCAAAAGTGATGATAGTACACATTCCACTGAGGTGTTTCAAAGAAAGGACTGATTTTGACAATGCACATAAAGCGCTTAGCATTCAGTTCAACACACAGTATACCCTCAAATAAAAGATAAATTTTGTGTAGATCACGCTCTTAGTTTGGAGTTTCAGCTTTAGCATCATTCCTTCCAAAGAACACCCAGGACTGATCTCCTTTAGAATGGACTGGTTGGATCTCCTTGCAGTCCAAGGGGCTCTCAAGAGTCTTCTCCAACACCACAGTTCAAAAGCATCAGTTCTTTGGCATTCAGGTTTCTTCACAGTCCAACTCTCACATCCATACATGACCACTGGAAAAACCATAGCCTTGAGTAGACGGACCTTTGTGGGCAAAGTAACAAAGTGTCTCTGCTTTTGCATATGCTATCTAGGTTGGTCATGACTTTTCTTCCAAGGAGTACACGTCTTTTAATTTCATGGCTGCAGTCACCATCTGCAGTGATTTTGGCCTTGATTCATGGACCTAACATTCCAGGTTCCTATGCAATATTGCTCTTTACAGCATCGGACCTTGCTTCTATCACCAGTCACATCCACAGCTCGGTATTGTTTTTGCTTTGGCTCCATCTCTTCATTCTTTCTGGAGTTATTTCTCCACTGATCTCCAGTAGCATATTGGGCACCTACTGACCCGAGGAGTTCCTCTTTCAGTATCCTATCATTTTGCCTTTTCATACTGTTCATGGGGGTCTCAAGGCAAGAATACTGAAGTGCTTTGCCTTTCCCTTCTCCAGTGGACCACATTCTGTCAGACCTCTCCACCATGACCCGCCCATCTTGGGTGGCCCCACAGGGCATGGCTTAGTTTCATTGAGTTAGCCAAGGCTGTGGTCCTAGTGTGATTAGATTGACTGGTTTTCTGTGAGTATGGTTTATATGTATCTCCAAGATGCAGTTAATGAATAAGGCAAGGCAAAGAGAATTGTGCATGGTATGTTGCCATTTGAATGGAAAAAAGTGCTCATGCCTTTCTATTTGGTAGTATTTCTCTGGAAGGATATAGAGAAAACTGATAATGGTAATTTTCTTTCAAGAGGGTCATTAGAGGGCATGTATATCCTTTTGCACCATTTTCAATTTTCTAGGACACACACATATTGTCAATTGAAAAATTAACTGATTATTTTTTAAATTTCTTTATAAAAATATGAAATAACATTTCTTTTTCTATACATAGGTGTCAGAATGGCAGCACAACTTAACTTACCAGAAAATACAGATGACTGGACAAAAGAGGATGTAAATCAGTGGTTAGAAAGTCATAAAATTGAACAAAAACACAGAGCAATTTTGACTGAACAAGATGTGAATGGTGCAAACTTGAAGTACTTAACTAAAGATCACCTTGTTGCTATGGGCATAAAATTTGGACCAGCTATCCAAATAGAACATCTCTTCAAAGAGTTGCTGGAAACATCCTCTGGAGATCCTTTCCAGACATGTAAGAGCAGAAAAGGCAGTAAAAGTGTTCCTAAAACACAGGAGAAGGATGGAGGGACTTCAAAACAAAAGAATAAAAAGAAATCAGGTAAGGTTAATGACTCTACAGTGAGTACAGTTACTAAAGGTTCTAAGTCACTGAAAAATGAGTTCATGGAAGATGAAATAGATGACACAAAGAGAAAGCAGCCATCCACAGAACCGACATGCATGGCATACCCTTTTGATGAATTCAGTGATCCGTATCGTTACAAATTGAATTTTAAACTACAGCCTGAAACAGGACCACTCAATCTCATTGACCCAATACATGAATTCAAAGCCTTCACAAACACAGAAACAGCCACGGAAGAGGATGCTAAAATGAAATTTAGCAATGAGGTTTTCCGATTTGCTTCTGCTTGTATGAACTCACGTACCAATGGCACCATTCATTTTGGAGTCAAGGACAAACCTCACGGAACAATTGTTGGCGTGGAATTTACCACTATCACCAAGGAAACCCTCATTGACCACTTCAATCTGATGATCCACCAATATTTTGAAGACCATCAGGTCCAAAAAGCAAAGAACTGCATTCGAGAGCCAAGATTTGTAGAAGTTTTACTGCCAAATAGTACTCTATCTGACAGATTTGTTATTGAAGTGGATGTTGTTCCAAAATATTCTGAATGTGAGGTTGATTATTTCCAGATTAAAATGCAAAATTATAGCAACACAATATGGAAACCAAGTCCAAAATTCTCAGTCTTTGTGCGAGATGGGGCCAGTTCTAAGGACATCATGAAAAGTAATGCAGATTTCAAAGCATTTAAATTGGATTTGAAAAGACTGGCGGAATCTAGGAAAGAGGCAGAAGAGAAACGCAGAGTAAAAACAAATAAAAAAGAGAGCGAGGGGCCAAAGCTTGTTAAATTGTTGACAGGAAATCAGGATTTCTTAGATAATTCATACTACGACTGGTACATTCTTGTAATAAACAAATGCCATCCTACACAAATCAAACACTTAGATTTCCTAAAGGAAATTAAATGGTTTGCTGTGTTGGAGTTTGATCCTGAATCTGCGAGCAAGGGTGTGGTCAAAGCATACAAAGAAACCCGAGTAGCAAATCTTCACTTCCCAAGTTTGTATGTGGAGGGGGAAACTACAAATGAGAAGATTACTAGTCTGAATCTTTATCAACAGCTCAACTGGATTTTCTGCAATGGCCGGTTAGATCTTGATGGTGAAAAGTATAAACCCTTAGATGCAAGTTCCTGGCAAAGAGAAAAAGCATCTGAAGTCAGGAAACTGATTTCATTTCTTACCCAAGAAGACATAATGCCAAGAGGGAAGTTTTTGGTGGTATTTCTATTACTCTCCTCCGTTGATGACCCAAGAGACCCCCTCATTGAGACCTTCTGTGCTTTCTACCAAGATCTCAAAGGAATGGAAAATATATTGTGTATTTGTGTAGATTCACGCATATGTCAGGGATGGAAAGATCTACTTGAAGCAAGATTAATAACACAGCAAGATGAATTATCAAACCAGTGTATTTCTTCTTTAAGTCTTGAAGAGATAAATGGAACTATTCTTAAGCTAAAATCTGTGACTCAATCTTCCAAGAGATTTTTACCATCTATTGGTTCATCTATTGTCCTTCTGAAAAAAGAAGAAGATATCATGGCTGCTCTGGAAATTCTCTGTGAAAATGAATGTGAAGATACACTCTTAGAGAAGGACAAAAAAAAATTACTTGAATTCAAAGCATCGAAAGAGGAAGATTTTTATCGAGGAGGCAAAGTAACATGGTGGAATTTCTACTTTTCTTCTGAAAACTATTCTTCCCCTTTTGTGAAAAGGGATAAATATGAAAAACTTGAAGAAATGATTCAAAGAGGGGCAGATTCTTCTAAGCCAACATGTGTCAAAATTATTCATCTGTATCATCATCCAGGCTGTGGTGGGACTACGTTGGCTATGCATATTCTCTGGGAACTAAGGAAGAAATTTAGATGTGCTGTGCTGAAAAACAAGACAGTGGATTTTTCTGAAATTGGAAAACAAGTGACTGATTTAATAACCTATGGGACAACAAATAATCAGAAATACTTACCTATATTACTGCTTGTTGATGATTTTGAAGAACAGGATAATGTCTATCTTCTGCAAGCTTCTATTCAAACAGCTGTAGCTAATAAGTATATTCGATATGAGAAACCTCTAGTGATCATCCTAAATTGCAGAAGATCACAGAATCCTGAAAAAAGTGCAAAGATCTCAGACAGTATTGCCCTAATACAACAATTGTCTCCCAAGGAACAGAGAGCTTTTGAGCTTAAACTGAAAGAAATTGAAGACCAACATAAAAACTTTCAAGATTTTTATTCCTTCATGATTATGAAAACCAACTTTAATAAAAAATACATAGAAGATGTGGTCAGGAATATCCTGAAAGAACAAAATATTTCCACCAAGGAAGCAAAGCTTTTTTCCTTTCTGGCCCTTCTTAACTCATATGTGCCAGATACCACCATTTCACTATCACAGTGTGAAAAGTTCCTAGGAATCACAAACAAGAAATCTTTCTGGGTAACAGAAAAATTTGAAGACAAAATGGGCACCTACTCTACAATTCTAATAAAAACAGAGGTGGTAGAATGTGGGAACTACTGTGGAGTACGCATTATTCACCCTTTGATTGCCATGCGTTCACTGGAAGAATTGAAGATAAGCTATGACTTGGGTAAGAGTCAAATTATGCTGAACATGCTAAGAGAAAATTTGTTCTATGATACTGGGATAGGAAGAAGCAAATTTTTAGAAGATGTGCAAACACTGCTGCTCACAAGACAGCGCAATGAAAATGAAGGTGAAACAGGAACTTGGTTTTCCCCGTTCATTGAAGCATTACATAAAGAAGAAGGGAATTTGGCAGTTCAAAATGTCTTACTTGAAGGTATTCGTCGGTTCAACCCAAATGCATTCATTTGCCAAGCCTTGGCAAGGCATTTCTACATTAAAGAGAAGGACTTTCACAGTGCTCTACATTGGGCAAATCAAGCAAAAGAGATAGAACCTGACAATTCTTATATCTCAGATACACTGGGTCAAGTCTTCAAAAGTAAAATAAGATGGTGGATAGAAGATAATGAAAGAAACAGGAGCATTTCTATTGATGAGCTATCTGGTCTTTTGGATTTAGCAGTACATGCCTCAAATGCATTCAAGGAATCTCAACAGCAAAGTGAGGATAGAGAGTATGAAGTTAAGGGAAGGTTTTATCAGAAGTCAAAAAGGCGGTATGATACTTACAATATAGCTGGGTATCAAGGGGAGATAGAAGTTGGGCTCTACACAATCCAGATTCTCCAGTTCATTCCTTTTTTTGACAATAAAAATGAACTGTATAAAAGAGATATGATCAATTTTATATCAGGAAGTAAAGATATTCCTGGAGATCCAAACAATGAATTTAAATTAGTCCTCAAGAACTTTCTTTCTTACCTAACCAATTTGAAATTTTCTTTGAAAAAGTCCTTTGATTTTTTTGATGAATACTTTGTCCTTCTAAAACCTAGGAACAATATTAAGCAAAATGAAGAGGCCAAAACTCGGAGAAAGGTGGCTGGGTATTTTAAGAAGTATGCAGATATATTTGGCCCCTCAGAGGAATTACAGTACAAAGATTTTTGTCCAAAGCTTAGTGTGCCACTTCAGGTAGAGCTATATCGGAGAAGCCTGGAAGTTTTAAAAGCAGACAAGTTTTCTGGACTCTTGGAATATCTTATCAAAGCTCAAGATGATGCTACACACACCATGGAAGATATAATGAACAAATATACTTTTCTCTTTGAACAATGCACTGTCAGAATCCCACCAAAGGAAAAGCACAATTTCATCCTGGCCAACATCATTCTCTACTGTATTAAACCGACCTCCAAAATAGTGAAGCCAATTAAAAAACTGAAAGACCAGCTTCGAGAAGTCTTACAACAAGCAGGAATGTCATATCGGTATCCAGAACCTTATTTCCTAGCTTCCCTCTTATTCTGGCCAGAAAACCAACAACTAGATCAAGATTCTAGACTAATGGAAAAGTATGCTTGGTCACTGGAAAAATCTTTTCTAGAACAATACAAGCATATGTATCGTACAAAGCAACCAATTGCCTATTTCTTTCTTGGGAAAGGTAACAATATGAACAGACTTGTTCACAAAGGAAAAATTGATCAATGTTTTGAAAAGACAGCTGATATTAAGTCCCTGTGGCAGAGTGGAGATGTATGGAAGGAGAAAAAAGTCCAAGAGCTTTTGCTTCGGTTAAAGGGACGAACTGGAAATTATCGTTTATACATAGATTACGGAATCAATGAAAAAATCACAATACCCATCACACCTGCTTTTCTGGGTCAACTCAGAAGTGGTAGAAGCATAGAAAAAGTATCTTTTTACATGGGATTTTCCATTAGAGGCCCACTTGCTTATGACATTGAGATTATTTAAGAGTTTGGCCTTCTCGTTCCAGGAATAAGGACAAAATACCACTTAATTTTTTAGACCCAAGATGTATACTTATTTTTTGTATTGGAGGATAATTGCTTTTCAGTGTTGCAGTGGCCTCTTCTGGGAATCAGTCATAATTACCCCTTCCCTTTTCAGTCTCCCTCTTCCCCACCCCTCACCCATTTTACCCATTTGGTCATCACAGAGCACCAAACTGGACTCCCCCTATTATACAGCAGTTTCCCACTAGTTTCCTGTTTCACACATGATAGTGTCCATATGTCATTGCTACTTGCTCAATTTGTCCTACCCTCTCCTTCTCCCACCATGCTTTAAGTTGGCAAATTTATAGATACAGCCTCTAGTTTGTTGGCCCTGTGCATACAGTATTTATATTTCCTCATAAGCATATTGCAAGTCCCACATAGACTGTGATGAAAAAGCAAGGAATGAGAGATGTGAAAACTATCAAATATCTTCCTTGGTTTGGACAACACCACTGAGGGCAGAATAAGAAAGAGCCAGATGGAATTGGGCTTCCCAGGTGGCTCAGTGGCAAGGAATCTGCCTGCCAATCAAGGGACACAAGAGACACACATTCGGTCCCTGGGTCAGGAAGATCCCCTGGAGAAAGAAATGGCAACCCACTCCAATATTCTTGCCTGGGAAATCCCATGGACAGAGGAACCTGGCAGGCTACATCCCATGGGGTCGCAGAAGTGTAGAACACGACCTAAAGACTAAACAACAACATGGGAGGAATGAGAAGCAGTGAATGTCATCATTCAGCTGCACAGAAACCCACCATTCCCTCAATTAACCAACCAAGGCATGGACTGAGGAAGATTGTCTACTTTCTTCTTAAATGTGAAAATTTTTCAGAATCAAAAGACAATGGTTATGGTACCAAGGCATTACAATATCTGCAAAACCATTTCACAAAAAAGGTGAAAAGCTCTCAGCAACAACATTTAATCTTACCAGGCAGACTGGGAAGGTACTCTGTACTTGGCACCAAAGGATCTTTCAAAGCAGAGGACCAGTTCTCTGAAGGTTATACCCATAGAAGTATGCATATCTTACCAAAGTAGATTGGAGAAGGAGGCTTCTTTTCATGAAGTAGATGACAACTGAGCAAAAGTGAATTTTGTTTCTATAGCTAAGAAGCTCATAGGCCTCCAAACAAACAAAAATACAGCAAAATTCCAAAGCTAAGGAACAAAAAGGACTCTTGTGAAAAGACTAATGAATCCCCAAATCCAGGGGCTCCCATTGTTCTAGCAAATATACATATAACCAATGCACAACCAATGAGAGGTAATCAAAATGTCATTTTCCCTAATAGAATTATGGATCTGGGAAATCATCAATGGTTGCTAAAACTGATTTAAAAAAAAAAAAAACTGATAAAGAACTATAATAGATGAGTCAAAGTGTCCTAAATCCTGATCAATATTAACATTGCTGAGAGAGAGGCAGACATTACTGTTCTGGAAGCACTATAGGAGTGCACAGTATAACCCCGAGACAGTCTCACCAAATAAATGAACCTGAGTCAAATCAAACCTCTGGATCTTACTTCCAATTTAAAGGAAATACAGACATTGGATATGTTTCTAAGTAATTCTGTGTATGGGATACAGAGATGGATAAAAGAGAGTAGATTGAAGCAGAGTTAACAAGCACTGTATTAAGAGGACATGAGAGGTCATCAGACTCTGCTCTTCTCTTTGGACTGTGCTTTTGAAGTTTTCTGTTATAAAATATTTGTAAAACAAACAAGAAATGCTGTTTGCTTTTGCCTCAACAATCCTATTCAATTTTTTTCACTGGAGGGGGTTTTCCCTTTGCTCCTGCGTGAAATTTCAGCTTCATAATTTATTGGCTCACTCTTGGCATAAAATAGTCCTCTGTTCAAATACAGTTTCAATTTAGAGTTGAGAAGGTCAGGTCACAATAATTTCTCAGGGGCCACTTCCCATACTGTTCCAAGTTTTGTTCTGCTCTAAGAGAAATAGTCTCATCTGGAGTCCTCTTACTTTCCCAGGTGCTCCTTTTGAACTCAGACCAGCTTAGGCAAGTATGTGAGAAGCACTTATGGATGTTTGTTCTACCATTGGTACAGAGTGCATCTAACGTCCAGTCTTGAGAACAACATGCCCCATATAGTCAACAGGATACATAAAGCACTTCACATGGTCCTCCTGAAGCCTCCTCCCCACCTCCCAGGCTCAGGATGAGATTCTCATGGTGCTTGGGAGAATTGTCACCAAAAGAACCTCCATAAACCCTCTCTTACTCAATGCCAGCAGTGGACAAACTATAGCTTGTGGGTCGAATCCAGCCTGTCTTTTACTTTTTTTTTTTTTTATTTTATTTATTTATTTATTTATTATTATTATTTTTTAGAGCTTCCATTTTACTTTATTTTACTTTACAGTACTCTATTGGTTTTGGCATACATTGACATGAATCTGCCACGGGTGTACACGAACTCCCAAACATGAACCCCCCTCCCACCTCCCACCCCACATCATCCCTCCGGATCATCCCCATGCACCAGCCCCAAGCATCCTGCATCCTGCATTGAACATAGACTGGCGATTCGTTTCTTACATGATAGTATATATATTTCAATGCTATTCTCCCAAATCATCCCACCTTCTCCCTCTCCCTCTCCCTCTCCCTCAGAGTCCAAAAGTCCGTTCTACAAATCTGTGTCTCTTTGCTGTCTTCATTACCATCTTTCTAAATTCCATATATATGTGTTAGTATACTGTACTGGTGTTTTTCTTTCTGGCTTACTATGTTTTTAAAGACCTTTCTTGGTGTCTTCACCTACATAAGTACTTCTTAACCTTCAAGGGCCAGATCAAAAAGAATTTCATCCAAGAAGCCTTCTCCAATTAAAGATTCCTTGCCTCTGAAAAATTCCATGACTGACATCTCACTGATTGTTTTTTATTTAATTATAGTTGCTTAGATATAGGTACTGGAAAGCACACTCCTTGAGGACAGGATCTACACTCTTGGCCATGGGTCAGAAGGTAAGATTGGCACAATGCAGCACTCAGTTAATACATTAAAACATTTACTGAGTGATTTATACACATTATATGTATATAATATGAATATATATATATGTATGTATATATATCCCCTATAGTATCCTGTACAAGTGATATGAAAAAGTGAAAGTCATGTCCGACTGTTTGCCACCCCATGGACTATAAAGCCCATGGAATTCTCCAGGCCGTAATTTTGGAGTGGGTAGCCTTTCTCTTCTCCAGGGAATCTTCGCAACCCAGGGATTGAACCCAGGTCTCCCACATTGCAAGTGGGTTCTTTACCAGCTGAGCCACAAGGGAAGCCCAAGAATACTGGGCTGTCTAGTCAAACTTATTTTCAGTAGTCAAGTATGGATGTGAAAGTTGGGCCATAAAGAAAGCTGAGCACTAAAGAATTGATGCTTTTGAACTGTAGTGTTGGAGAAGACTCTTGAGGGTCCCTTGGACTGCAAGGAGATCCAAGCAGTCAATCCTAAAGGAAATCAGTCCTGAATGTTCATTGGAAGGACTGATGCTGAAGCTGAAACTCCACTACTTTGGCCACCTGATGCAAAGAACTGACTCACTGGAAAAGACCCTGATGCTGGGAAAGATTGAAGGCAGGAGAAGGGGACAACAGAGGATGAGATGGTTGGATGGCATCACCGACTCAATGGACATGAGTTTGAGTAAACTCCAGGAGTTGGTGATGGACAGGAATGCCTGGCATGCTGCAGTCCATGGGGTTGCAAAGAGTCGACTGAACAACTAAACTGAACTGAAGAATACTGGAATGGGTAGCCTATCTCTTCTCCAGAGGATCTGATTGACCGAGGAATCAAACTGGGGTCTACAGTGCAGGCGGATTCTTTACCATCTGAGTTATCAGAGAAGTCTGACAGGGATACAGTGGGTGCCCAATAAATAATTGATGGAATAGACAGATGAAGTTAAGGAAGTCCCTGAAATGCTGAGAACATGTGAAAAGAAGCGTGGAAGAAAGGAGGATGAAGAGAAGAGAAATTTCCAATAAGTGCAATAAAATAATTCCTCAGAGCTTTTTCCTCTGGAAAATAAAATAGAATAAAAGTTTAAATGACCAAGAGTATTCTCTTGAATAATATATTGTTATAATTCTCTTTTCATTCAAGATCTCTGAAACAGAGAAACAGGGTAGGTGACGGACCACATTTCCAGAAGCTGTTTCCAAACTGTACTTGCCCCTAATCTGGTTAGCTGCATTTGTGCACTCTCTTACAAAAGGAATGGTTTGAAACTGGAAATAGAACTGCCATTCGGCCCAGCAATCCCACTGCTGGGCATACACACTGAGGAAACCAGAATTTAAAGAGATACCTGTACCCCAATGTTCTTTGCAGCACTGTTATAATAGCCAGGACATGGAAGCAACCTAGATGTCCATCAGCAGACAGATGGATAAGAAAGCTGTGGTTTTATTGTATACATATGAAAAGTTCCAACTCTGTTATGGTCCTCAAAGGCCTCTGAGTTACACAGGATGGCTGGACTCTGCATGAGGGCCTGGAAAGGATGCTGCTGGAATGAGAGAGAGATAGCAGACCACGATGAACCTTGTGAGTGATAAAGTGTCTGTATTTCAACCTGCGGTCACTGAAGAGTCACAAGGAGGGTTTTACGTGAGGGCAGATATTGATCATACATGGACTTTAGAAAGTTTTCTCTGGGGCTGGGCTATCTCATAAACATGAAAAACATATCACAGGCTATAAGGGCAGGGTTGGTGACAAACGGTGAAATATGAACTGAGAAAGTTTTTCATAAAGGCCAATAAACACACACAACTTAAGGCACTGTAATATAGAAAAACAGAGGTAGAAAAATCCCCTAATTCTTTCAGAGTTGAGAACATAAGCCTGAAGAGCAATATAAGTGCATGTCAAAATATAAAAGAAGCTTCTTTACATAAGCAAAACTTCAGAGAAAAATATGCATAGATGACAAAGGAGTGGGAAATGGGTTCAGGGTAAAGAATAAGGCAACTCTCTGCTGCTGCTACGTCGCTTCAGTCGTGTCCGACTCTGTGTGACCCCATAGATGGCAGCCCACCAGGCTCCCCCGTCCCTGGGATTCTCCAGGCAAGAATACTGGAGTGGGTTGCCATTTCCTAGCTCTTGGCTATTTCTCTTTTAAAATAAGACTGGGAAAGTTAGAAGGGAAAAATATTTATTTTTGAAATTGAAAAAATAGGGTGATAATTTTCTAGTGAATAGGGTATGTGTGTGTGTGTGTGTGTTGGGGGGACTTGCTGACTTCTTTGCAGGAAAAAAAAACCCAAAAACCTTCTTTGGAAGGTTCTGTAAATGAAAGGATTTGATTAGTTTTAAGAAAGTGGACTTGAGAAATAGGGACACAGATTGTTCTATTACTGCCTGTTAGTAACTGGGTAATAGAGATTTAGCCATTTTTTTTCTTAACCTCTTCTTGATTTAGGGACGTTTAATGCTGGAAGCACCAAAGAACTGATGCTTTTGAACTGTGGTGTTGGCGAAGACTCTTGAGAGTCCCTTGGACTGCAAGGAGGTCCAACCAGTCCATCCTAAAGGAGATCAGTCCTGGTGTTCATTGGAAGGAGTGATGCTAAAGCTGAAACTCCAATACTTTGGCCACCTCATGCGAAGAGTTGACTCACTGGAAAATACCCTGATGCTGGGAGGGATTGGGGGCAGGAGGAGAAGGGGACGACCGAGGATGAGATGGCTGGATGGCATCACTGACTCGATGGACATGAGTTTGAGTGAACTCTGGGAGTTGGTGATGGACAGGGAGGCCTGGCGTGCTGCGATTCATGGGGTCACAAAGAGTTGGACACGACTGAGCAACTAAACTGAACTGAAAAGAATGCTGGAAGTGTGAAATAAGACCGCAGGACTTAGAAGCAGAATTCTTCTTCCGGTCCAGAAGCTGTAAGTCTTTTATAATTTGTCTTCCATTGGGAGTAAAGATATTTAAGTAGCAGGGGATGGGAAAGGTTTAAAGCAGGAAGTGCGGAAGAGTTGGAAAAGAGAGACTATAATTAAATAGCAGCATGTAACACACGTGGGGTTTCCTGGTGGCTCAGTGGTAAAGAATCCGCCTGCCAAAGCAGAAGATGAGAGTTCGATCCCTGGATTGAAAGATCCCCTTGAGGAGGAAATGGCAACCCCCTCCAGTATTCTTGCCTGGAGAACCCCATGGACAAAGGAGCCTGCCGGGCTACAGTCCATAGGGTTGCAGGAGTCAGACATGACCGAGCAACTGAGCACACACCCGGAGACAAGGCTGTTTGACAGGTGGGTGTCCCAGGCATAGAGAGTAAGGGTCTCAGAGCTGATGTCACAACTACTGGTATAAAACACTCTAACGAGGGTATTTCATTTGGCTCCTTGAAAAAAACTCCGTAAGTGAAAGAAAACAGCATGTAGGAAATTCTGGAACTGAGAATAGGCCAATCGGGCTGGATTAGAAATCTGAGCTTCCCAGGCCAAAACCATCCTCGGCTAGGCCACATTGTTTTAGCCTAAATAGGAATGGAAGCAGTTCAACTCACTCTGCAACGCTGGCTATTGCAACTAGCCCACTTTCTTAAAATTAACCAAACCCTTTCATCCGCAGAACCTCCCGTAGTAGATCTTCCCAGCCAGAGGAAGACGCTACTTTGTGGAAAGCCTCCCTTAGAATATCAGTTCCTCCTGGTGGAAAAAAGGGATGAGGGAAATAGATTAAAATTCACACACTATAATGTGAGAACATGTTCGTTTGTTTGTCTTTGGTGAAATGCTTTCAGAGGCAGAGCCGTGAGTTTGCAATAGGAACTGCAACGTGATGAAAATTCTGGCTGTAACTTAAGTTGACTTGCTACTCCTGTAATGTTTGCTAGTTTACCACCCTGTGGAGCTTCGGACACTTTATCAAGCATATTACTATATTCTTTTTTCCTTCTTTCTCTCCTTTTTTTTTTCGTTAAAAATAACATGTGCTTTTATATGTTGGACACTATCCAGAGATGAAAAACCATGGACTCTGATTTTCTCAAAGACTAGCAGAGGAGGTAGAAATTGAAATGAACAATGAAAACTGGAGGATGGAATCTGGGACACAATATGTGCTAGGAATGCTTATAACAAAAACAGAATTTGTCATCAGGAACAATTAATATTAGATTCTATTGTTAAAAGTCTGTTACGCGCCCAGCGATTTCTGAGCATCTTTCAATCATCTTTCAATGATTTCTATCACATGTACTATGGGAAGCATGAATAGAAATCATCCGATTAGGTCATCCAAATAAGTAAGTTCAGTTCAGTTCAGTTGCTCAGTCATGTCTGACTCTTTGTGACCCCATGGACGGCAGGACGCTAGGCATTCCTGTCCATCACCAACCCTTGGAGTTTACTCAAACTCATGTCCATCGAGTTGGTGATGCCATCCAATCATCTCATCCTCTGTCATCCCCTTCTCCTCCCACCTTTAATCTTTCCCAGCATCAGGGTCTTTTCAGATAAGACAGTTCTTTGCCTCAGTTGGCCAAAGTATCGGAGTTTCAGCATCAGTCCTTCCAATGAATATTCAGAACTGATTTCCTTTAGGATGGACTGATTGGATCTCCTTGCAGTCCAAGGGACTCTCAAGAGTCTTCTTCAAAACTACAGTTCAAAAGCTTCAACTAGAGGTAAGAGATGGGTTTTATTATTTATTGCCCTATTGATAAGGAAAGTGAAGTTTAGAAAAGACAGACATCTTGGCCAAGATTTCTTCTCACTTTCCCTTTCTCTCTCCACCCCTCAGCCCCAAACCTTGTGCTCTGGGTTTCTTTTTCTCTCCCTTTTTCCCACAGTCTCTCTCCCTATCTCTCAATCCCAAGGATTCAGTGATACAGAGCATGCAAATGGTGTTGCACAGTGTATGGCAACCTCATAACTTCTCAATAAATGGTGACTGTTCTTTCTTGGGCACATCAGGAAAGGATTTGCAGGGGAGATGGTGCTTGAACTAGAAACTGAAAGATACTCAGGTCAAGTAACAGCGACATTTCTCATTTCATCTAATATTTATGAGGAACCCTGTGAGATGGGTATCATTAACCTCACTTTTCAAACTAAGAAAACAAAGCTCAGCAAGTTTAAATAACTGGCCCAGGGCCCAGAAAGCTACCAAGTTGGAGATGGGGACCCAAGTGTCCTAATTCAAAGGAAACCTCGTCCCACTATTATATCTCTGCCTTGATGGCTTTTAGACCCAACGGTTGAAACCCCTAATCCTTTAGTGAAAGCAGAGTGAAACACAAGATAGATACCAGCTTCCTGTTAATCCTTATCCCCTGGAGTATAAGCTTTCCCTTGGAGAGTTAAAAGATACATACAAATGAGTAAAAATCATTGCCTACTCAGTAATGCTTCCAATATGCACATACATGTTCTCAAGTAACTGAAATCATTATATGAAATAAAGGAAGAAAAAAACCCAGTGCAAAGAGTGTGTTTACAGGAAGGTCTTCTTAATGAGCTCTCTACTTAGTACATTTTGTTGTCTGTAATGGAAAGGTGTGAACAGAGCCAGTGTGGCTCTGCTAAGAATTAGTCCAACTTGCTCCCATCAATTACGCTGAATTTTTTGACAAACCTCTAAAGCTCATGCGAAATTTCCAGACAGGATGCTAATATATCTACCTAACGTTGTCACCCACCACCACCCTCACGCCCCTGCCGATATGCCAAATTTTCAGCATTCAAGATAAATAACATTCATGCATTATGAAACTGAACTTAACTTCCCAGAATTTCCATAAGGCTCTGGTAGGTTAATGAGAGAAAATGTTATTTTGTCTTCAGGCTATAAAAGAAAAAAACAAAAACAAAAAACGCTTGTTTTAAGAAAAGCACCACTGGCAGGCAAAGTAATTTTGCTGCTGGGCCCCTTTGAGATGCCAAGGGCCATGGGGTGGAGAGGGATCTAGCTGTGGTCATGTGTTATCTGCCCAACATACTGTCACATTGGAGAAGTGTGTGGTGTCTAACACAGAACACTGCATACACGTTCGCAGGATGCCTAGACCTTGGGGCTGACCTGCTCATAGCAAAGCTGATATCTGCAGGTTTTCTATCCAAACCACTAACTTCCATTTCAGAAAGGAAACTCATCAAAAGCTAAAACCAAACTCATTGCCTGAGGGCAAGAATGATTACTGAATCTAAGAACTAGCTTTCCTTGAAGACATTCCAAGGTGACATGCCAAAGTTAACAGTAGCATGGCATCTTTGTGAACAGCTGAGTTCTGAAGCCAGAGAACATGACTTCAAGCCTCTGCTTTGCTATCTGCAAAGATTATCAAAAGTGATGATAGTACACATTCCACTGAGGTGTTTCAAAGAAAGGACTGATTTTGACAATGCACATAAAGCGCTTAGCATTCAGTTCAACACACAGTATACCCTCAAATAAAAGATAAATTTTGTGTAGATCACGCTCTTAGTTCATACTCTGCCCAGGGGTCACATCCTCCAGGAATCCAGTCAGTCACCTGCTTTACTCATATTCCGCTTACACCTCTGTCACCACACTTGACATGATATATTACAGACTGTGTCATTGCTTTTGCTTTCCCCACTAGATTACAAAATGCTTCAGGGGAAAGAATCTGAACTTTCATAGTGTAGTCCATTCCTTTGTATTTATCTCCCAGATCTATACAATTTCTAGTACATGGGAGGTTATCAAAAGTGTCTGCTGAATTAATGTATAAATACACTGTCTCATTTTGCTCACCTGAAACACAGAAAAGACTAATGTCTCAACTTCTAAGTTGAAAAGGCAGCTAAACAAATTGGCTGAGCATGAAAGGACTGATTCTTTCACACTGTGGTGCTGGAGAAGATTCTTAACAGTCCCCTTGGACGGCAAGGAGAACAAACCAGTCCATCCTAAAGGAAATCAGTCCTGAATATTCATTGGAAGGACTGATGCTGAAGCTGAAGCTCCAATACTTAGGCTGCCTGATGCCAAGAGCTGACTCACTGGAAAAAGATCCTGATGCTGAGAAAGACAGCAGGAGGAGAAGGGGGCGACAGAAAATGAGATGGTTGGATGGCATCACCGACTCAATGGACATGAGTCTGAGCAAACCCAGGAAGGTAATAAAGGACAGGGACGTTGTACTTCAGTTCATGGGTCACAGCAAGTCGGACACGACTTGGCAACTGAACTACAATGTCAACTAAAATTCTTCTTTTTTTTTTCTTAATAAATTATTGGAGCAAAGAACTCTCAAATTCCTATAAATTAATGGTACAATTCCCAAATGTGGATATGAGGATATCCATTGTAAAAGCCAGTATAATATAGTTTCTACGATTATGGTCCCAGTTGAGAAAGAACATAATAAATTAACCACAAATTACTTCTGAAAAGAGTCTTCCTTCCAGACCAAGGCTGCAAGAGGATTTGGATACTTTGGTTGCATAAGTCTCTGCTCGACTTGCCTGATGAAACTGAAGGAGGCAATGCCTTCAGATATTCTGCCTCCTTAGAAGACTGGAAGAGGAAAAACAGAGAACTAAGAGAAAATTACATTCGAATTGCAGCTAGATTTAGAACTGCCAGTGCTCCTGCTGACTGGCATGGCATATTTCTTTACCCAACCCTCTCGGATCTGGGCTTTACTTCTTGAGGACATAGACTTTCAATCAGTTAAAAGCCTAAACTTTGTGGTCAGAGAGACCTGGGCTTGAATCAATGGTTGTGTTACTTTGGACCAGTTATATGACTCTTCCGGACTGGGTTTTTCTCATTGGTAACAGGTTATAATCAGTTACCTAATTCTTAGGGTTGTTACAAGGATTTAGTTTTGAAACGTGAATGTAAAGCATGCAAGTTGCAGTCACAAGAAATCACCAAGAGATGCTACTTTTTGTTGCTTTCTTGACTATAACCTTTTTATCATCCACCTTGCACATGGTTCTCTTTCTGGTAAGACCATGATCCACATTAACTCACTCTGGAGGAAAAAAATGGCCTGATGTTGGTCTTCCTTGATTTTTACCAGGCTCTTTCTAATGTCTGTCCCATCTGAGAAAGCTTCTTCACATATGCCCACGTGACACCACCAACCATGTGATTACTAGCCTGATAAAAAGTGATTTTTTTTACCCTAAGTTCTCTGGGATTTGTGTCATTTCTCAAGTAAATTCAAATGTGGTTTAAACAATAGACTGTATTTTGTAAAGATAAATATATAGAGAGAAAGACCACACACACACACACACTTTTAAATTTTATTGCATGGATCCAGTGGGGAGAAACAAGATTTCACTTTTAGATTCTCCACCTGCATGGCAGGGGTGTAATGAAAATGCCTGTCAGGGAAAGTAATGTGTTCAATATTGCACCAGTATTAAACATCAGCAGAGATTTCTGTGCATTGCAAATAATTCCATCACCTGCCTATATTACATTGCTCTGTGTTTTATCTGTGGTAGGATAATATCAATATGTCAAGCATGAGGAAAAGGATGTCTTATGAGACTGATGTAAGGAAGAGCAATGACAAGCACATAAAAAGAGGGGCCAAAGCTACCAAAAAAGTTGTCAGAGGAAAAGGCCATGACCTCTCACCAGAGTACACTGAGTTTATTCTTTTCTTGCCCAGGGTCCAGAGACCATAGGGGCTGCCTGTGGCCTTGACCAAGGACATTAAAGAAAATAAACAATACTGAGTTTAGAAAAAAGCCGTTCAGCAACCACTGAATGTCTAGGAGGTGAACAATAGGCCAAGGCAGTTAGGGAGCCTATGGAAAACAAACACCAGAATGTACCAGGATGTCCCAGTGAATGATTCTCAACAGATGCTGGTTTTCAAAATACCACGGAGAGAAACTTCTTTGGGACCTAGAGCATGACAGCAGAGAAGAGGGTAAATTTTTCTATAGAGAAGAAATTTGCAAACGGAGAAGAAGAAATGTGACTGTCAACCTAGATGGATACCATGCTTACAGAGACAAAATTGAAAAAGGAAATCTAGAGGTAGTTTTCATTCCTATTCTTAGTGTCTGAATTTTAGCTTTTGTTACCTCTTCTTCTTGTATTATTTAGTATTCCTTTTTATATACTGAGTACTTAAAATCAAACTGACAGCTTTATATTCCCAGTGCTTACCCTACACTTTCTCACCTCTGAAAGCCTACTATGTTTTTTTGTTTGTTTGTTTGTGATTATTTATTTATTTATTATTTTAGAGCTTCCATTTTACTTTATTTTACTTTACAGTACTCTATTGGTTTTGGCATACATTGACATGAATCTGCCACGGGTGTACACGAATTCCCAAACATGAACCTCCCTCCCACCTCCCACCCCACATCATCCCTCCGGATCATCCCCATGCACCAGCCCCAAGCATCCTGCATCCTGCATTGAACATAGACTGGCGATTCGTTTCTTACATGATAGTATATATATTTCAATGCTATTCTCCCAAATCATCCCACCTTCTCCCTCTCCCTCTCCCTCTCCCTCAGAGTCCAAAAGTCCGTTCTACAAATCTGTGTCTCTTTGCTGTCTTCATTACCATCTTTCTAAATTCCATATATATGTGTTAGTATACTGTACTGGTGTTTTTCTTTCTGGCTTACTATGTTTTTAAAGACCTTTCTTGGTGTCTTCACCTACATAAGTACTTCTTAACCTTCAAGGGCCAGATCAAAAAGAATTTCATCCAAGAAGCCTTCTCCAATTAAAGATTCCTTGCCTCTGAAAAATTCCATGACTGACATCTCACTGATTGTTTTTTATTTAATTATAGTTGCTTAGATATAGGTACTGGAAAGCACACTCCTTGAGGACAGGATCTACACTCTTGGCCATGGGTCAGAAGGTAAGATTGGCACAATGCAGCACTCAGTTAATACATTAAAACATTTACTGAGTGATTTATACACATTATATGTATATAATATGAATATATATATATGTATGTATATATATCCCCTATAGTATCCTGTACAAGTGATATGAAAAAGTGAAAGTCATGTCCGACTGTTTGCCACCCCATGGACTATAAAGCCCATGGAATTCTCCAGGCCGTAATTTTGGAGTGGGTAGCCTTTCTCTTCTCCAGGGAATCTTCGCAACCCAGGGATTGAACCCAGGTCTCCCACATTGCAAGTGGGTTCTTTACCAGCTGAGCCACAAGGGAAGCCCAAGAATACTGGGCTGTCTAGTCAAACTTATTTTCAGTAGTCAAGTATGGATGTGAAAGTTGGGCCATAAAGAAAGCTGAGCACTAAAGAATTGATGCTTTTGAACTGTAGTGTTGGAGAAGACTCTTGAGGGTCCCTTGGACTGCAAGGAGATCCAAGCAGTCAATCCTAAAGGAAATCAGTCCTGAATGTTCATTGGAAGGACTGATGCTGAAGCTGAAACTCCACTACTTTGGCCACCTGATGCAAAGAACTGACTCACTGGAAAAGACCCTGATGCTGGGAAAGATTGAAGGCAGGAGAAGGGGACAACAGAGGATGAGATGGTTGGATGGCATCACCGACTCAATGGACATGAGTTTGAGTAAACTCCAGGAGTTGGTGATGGACAGGAATGCCTGGCATGCTGCAGTCCATGGGGTTGCAAAGAGTCGACTGAACAACTAAACTGAACTGAAGAATACTGGAATGGGTAGCCTATCTCTTCTCCAGAGGATCTGATTGACCGAGGAATCAAACTGGGGTCTACAGTGCAGGCGGATTCTTTACCATCTGAGTTATCAGAGAAGTCTGACAGGGATACAGTGGGTGCCCAATAAATAATTGATGGAATAGACAGATGAAGTTAAGGAAGTCCCTGAAATGCTGAGAACATGTGAAAAGAAGCGTGGAAGAAAGGAGGATGAAGAGAAGAGAAATTTCCAATAAGTGCAATAAAATAATTCCTCAGAGCTTTTTCCTCTGGAAAATAAAATAGAATAAAAGTTTAAATGACCAAGAGTATTCTCTTGAATAATATATTGTTATAATTCTCTTTTCATTCAAGATCTCTGAAACAGAGAAACAGGGTAGGTGACGGACCACATTTCCAGAAGCTGTTTCCAAACTGTACTTGCCCCTAATCTGGTTAGCTGCATTTGTGCACTCTCTTACAAAAGGAATGGTTTGAAACTGGAAATAGAACTGCCATTCGGCCCAGCAATCCCACTGCTGGGCATACACACTGAGGAAACCAGAATTTAAAGAGATACCTGTACCCCAATGTTCTTTGCAGCACTGTTATAATAGCCAGGACATGGAAGCAACCTAGATGTCCATCAGCAGACAGATGGATAAGAAAGCTGTGGTACATATATATACACAATGGAGTATTACTCAGCATTAAAAAGAATGCATTTGAATCAGTTCTAATGAGGTGGATGAAACTAGAGCCTATTATACAGAGTGAAGTAAGTCAGAAAGAAAAACACCAATATAGTATATGAACATATATATATGGAATTTAGAAAGATGGCAATGATAACCCTGTATGCGAGACAGCAAAAGAGACACAGATGTAAAAATCAGTCCAGTCTTTTGGACTCTGGGAGAAGGCAAGGATGGGATGATTTGAGAGGGTAGCGTTGAAACGTGTATATTATCATATGTGAAGTGGATCGCCGGTCCAGGTACGATGCATGATACAGGGTGCTCAGGGCTGGTGCACTGGAATGACCCTGAGGGATGGGATGGGGAGGGAGGTGGGAGGGGGGGTTCTGGATGGGGAACACATGTATACCCGTGGCTGATTCAGTCAATGTATGGCAAAAACCACTACAATATTGTAAAGTAATTAGCCTGCAATTAAAATTAATTAATTATTAAAAAATAATTAAAAAGCAAAACAAAAGGAGTGGCTTGGCATCCAATAGGGACTGGATTGTGTATAGCATATTGCTTGGAGAAGCAAATACTTTATAGTGATTTTGAACAGGGGCCCAAATAATACAGAGGAATTCTAGTTAAAACATTCTTTCTCTGAGACTGCTGCTGAGGGCTGCCAAAAAAAAAAAAAAGTCACCAAATTCTCCCAATTTCAAATAAGTATTTGAAATACAACAACAGTGATCTTTTCACTCAGTGTTTGGAAAGATTGTCTGGAAACCATCTGTATCAGAAGCTCTCGGGGCACTTGTTTAAAAATGCAGATTCCTGGCCTCTTTCCAGACCTACTGATTACTTAGACTGCTATATTTTTGTAAGGAAGAGAATAAGATACATTAATATTTACTACCATCTATAATTTATTTCATTATATATACATATATAAGTGTGTGTGTATATATATATATGGCTCCGTGGTAAAGAATCCACTTGCCAATGCAGAAGACACAGGTTCAATCCCTGGGTCAGGAAGATCCCCTGGAGAAGAAAACCCCCTCCAGTATTCTTGCTTAGGAAATTCCTTGGACAGAGGAGTCTGGTGGGCTATAGTCCTTGGGTTCGCAAGAGTTGGGCATGACTTAGCAAGTGAACAACAAAAAACAATACACATTTGCATATAGACATGTGTGTATATATATATATAATAAGTACTTATATTATCATAGTTCTTGGCCCTGAAACATAAGAGACTTTCAATTACTGACACTTACTAGAGTTAATCTGTTTTTTTCAGGTTTACCTTCTTTACCGGCCCAGAGGCTCATACATAGATCTTTTACTCCACCAATGCCTCATTTCCTGGATGGGAGAATATGTTAATATGTAAGTATGAACGGATGGGAGAATATATTAATATGCAAGTATGAATGAATAAATGAACTATTAGATGTATTAATAAATAACTTAGTGATTAATGTATTTGGTATACAACTCATCAAAGTATTTATATACTCAGTAGGTCCACATCCAGGACTGCTTATATAATTCACGGCACTCAGTAAAATGAACACGTGCAAAAATGAAAACTATTTAAAAATTATGGACGCGTTCCAGATGGTGACAGCAGAGCACTGAAAAAAGCTCAGAGCCCCATGCAACTGTGTAGGCTGCGTAGCCAGGAATCTGACCTTGTTTACAACATAGACAGTGTTCTCTGTGGCATGAATGAATGAAGGGAAGGCCCAGTGTATCTTCTCATCTCCAAGTCAGGAGAGGTGGAAGGGAGTCGCTCACCCCTGCAGCCATCACTCTCCTACCACTTATGGGCTCTCAGATTTTCCCCATTCCCCTTTGGTCATATTCATTTGCATTTTTCCAGATTGTATGGCATTTAAACCCACATACTTTCCACTCTCTAATATCATGCTCTCACCACCCGTGTTACCTTCAACAATCAATTTGTAACTTGTAATCTCACTACAGCCCAGCTCTTAAGCCCTTCCAGTATTCTAAACAGAATGTGAACAAGCCTCAATCTTTTTGCAAAATCAGTGGCCACCTCTCCTCCAATCAATTCACTGGTATTCTTCTTCCCTCTTCTGCATTCCTGGGCTGCAAGGAAATACTGAGATACAAGTTCATTTTTAATTAATTTTTCAAGCCGCCTCCCAAATTTAACAGAACATTACAAGTAAAAATAAAATAAAATAAAATAACAACTCCAACACGACCCAGTATAATCATGACACGACACAGTATAATTAGGGAAAACCAATTTTTTTTTAAAATATATGTACATGTTTGCAAGCAGTGAATACTTTTATCAGAAATAAATGAGTGGGGAGGATCTCAGTTCATGTCATTTTATGCTATACAAATCTAACACACTTTAATAACAAGCAACCTCCAGGCAATGAGGTAAGTATAATTTCTTCACCGAGGGGAATAATTAATATACAGTTTAACGCTCTTATGAATGTTGATGGAAAAAACAGCATCTTCATATATTTAAATTTTTTCTCCTAAGCTTAGATATTGAGAGTTTGTGTATTAAAGAAAAATTAAAGTAACAGCAGCAAACACCAATGAATTATGAATAATATTTCATATCTCACAATCATATATATGAATCACATGCATCGTAGATATATACACAAGCATACTATGTAGATATTTATATATCTAATGGACACGACTGAAGCGACTTAGCAGCAGCAGCAGCAGCAGTGAAGAGGATCATAGACATTTATGAAAGCATTGGTTGGAAACAGAAATGAGGACACTTTCTTTTAAATCACTGAAGGAGTTTACTCAAAGGTCAGAATTCTGTTCATGTTTAATTTCCACATCATTCACTTTCAGGTGGCGGGAAGTAAGAGTGATTTTAATTATACAGTAAGAATCAGGGAGGTTATTTGTTGGCCTAAATCTCACAGCAAGTCATCAGAAATAAAGGTTTTTTTCACTCTTTTATCCAGTTAATTTTCTCTTATTATTCTCCTCTACGGTCACATAGTTTTAGTGGTTACTCAGAACTAGGTTTTTTCCCTTTCTTATATGAATATAGGTATGCTATCTTTCATGTAGCATAAGAAATGTCCTGAAAAGCTGAATATAAATTGAGCTCTTATAAATCAAATACTGAAGAGCAGAAATGCTGGAATGGGAGACAGGGTAGGAGTGGGAAATATAAGTTTAAATCTTTAAAAACATGTTTATTATCTTTTCAAAAGTGATTAATGCTTTAAATAACACTTAAAATATTATTTTAATGCACTTGAGAAACTCACATTAAAAGGAGCTCTGCATAAAACACTGAAATAACTTATTAATGTAAATAAGTACTCCGTTACTTAGCTGGAGTCCCCTGATTTAGTTTACACATTTTTTTTTTCTTGTATAGAATCTCCCAAATTGTGTTCCCAGGAACTGAATATTAATAACTATTAAATCAATGAACATTATACAAGTGACTGGTCAAATGAATTTGAGAAACCTTGTGTTAAATAAAATATAAAATAAATGTATACCACAAAACTTCTTAAAACCTTTAATTTGCTAATATGCACTGTGAATACCTAAGGGTAGGAACAAAATCAAAAAGCTGCCCAATGTATTTTTACCACTGAGTATCTCCCCTCTTTTAATTCCCAAGGACTATACCATAGGCCTTTTTTGTCTTCTGTTGTTTTGTTTGTTTGTTTCCATGCTGCTCCACAAAACTTCTTAAAACCTTTAATTTGCTAATATGCACTGTGAATACCTAAGGGTAGGAACAAAATCAAAAAGCTGCCCAATGTATTTTTACCACTGAGTATCTCCCCTCTTTTAATTCCCAAGGACTATACCATAGGCCTTTTTTGTCTTCTGTTGTTTTGTTTGTTTGTTTCCATGCTGCCTGGCTGGTGGGCTCTTAGTTCCCCCATCAGGGAAAGAACCCAGACCTGCAGCAGTGAAATCACCACAGCCCTAACCACTGCACCACCAGGAACTCCCAGGACTGGTTTTTGAGAGAATGTGTTTTTGGAAACAACAGTCTATCAATAGTTACCTTTAAGTAGAACCACCAATATATCAGTTGGTATCCAATGCTGGGCTGAAGCAGGGCCCCAGGAGAACATGGTTTTGTTGATTTCTTATAAATCCATTAGGGCGCAAACTGAAAAGTTCCTGTTCACCTCCAGAGGTGAAAGTGCTATCCTCTTTGTAACCAAAACACTGCTCACAATAAATGTTGAAATATTCCACAAATCCTTTCTCAAAATTATGTATAGACCCTTCCTTCACGTCTGGCCTTTCATTAAGCCAAACAGCAACAGGTTTAGACACTGTCATGGTTTGATCCAGGAGAATTTTTTTTTTTCTTTTTTTAATGAAATCAAACTTCAATAAGGATATTCAGTTTAAAAGTGTCTCTTAACTGTCATTCTCTATCATTTTTTGAGGATCAACGTGGGACTTGTCTCTAGAGTGTATCCGCAGAATCGTGTCAAATTTAAGTCTAATCATCTTTTGTAAAGAATCTACCACACAGACACACACACACGCACACACACACTGAAGTTATGCTATGACAGATATCTCTTGATGACTCCTGTTTTTGAAAGAACCAAAGGTTTCCCCTAAGTAGAGCATGATCAAGTCTCCCTAAATTTCACCTGAACTAACTAGAATTAGCTCTCGTCAGATGAACACAGGCTCAAATCCAGATTCTAACACCACATTCTCCTGGTTTGTGATTGTAACCAAATTTACTTAAGCTTTTTGAACCTCAGTTTTCACTTCACAGCATATAAATGAGTTTTAATGCTTTTTCCCTTCACATTATTTTCCTATGTGTTCATCTTCTTCTCTGAGACCAACAGAGTAGCTAATTTTTAAAATGTCTACTATTTTTCAAATGCCTAATATAAGCCTATAATGGACAAAGGGCCTATGAAACAGACTAGATGTACATATGTCAAAGCCTAGCTGACCTGGTGACCCATCTGTTAAGAGAGAGACAATGGATGAAGAAAGATCTTGTTAGCACATTTAGAAGAGCTTCCCAGCTCTCTCCCACGGGACCCTCAGCCCTATTTATCATTTTATGTCCAGCACTTTGCACATTGCTGACTCTCACCTTGTGCTTATTGAAGGAACACATGTAGAGAGTAAGCTGGGGATGAAAAAGTTCTATCTAGAATAACAGCGCTTGAAGTCAAATCCCTAATGAGATTTCAAAGCAATAAAGATTGTCAGGGTGCTATGAAAACTTGGTGCTATAAGCACATACTGCTTACTAAGATTGACTGACCTGTTTTTCTTGTTTGTTTGTTTGTTTTCAGAGAAATTTAACAGAATTTATTTGACAGAATATTCATGAGGATTAATGAGCTCATTTTGGGAAGGTACTTTGAGATCCCTGGAGGAAACATAAAAAGATTTTAAGTAGTTATCTTTAATGAATCACTATCTCAGTTATCTAAGTAGAACTCTGTCTCAAATGTTACAGCATTTATTTTGC
Source organism: Oreotragus oreotragus (assembly GCA_006410675.1). Classification (NCBI taxonomy): domain Eukaryota; kingdom Metazoa; phylum Chordata; class Mammalia; order Artiodactyla; family Bovidae; genus Oreotragus; species Oreotragus oreotragus. Next base: position 335,014 of record SJYX01011914.1, read on the forward strand.
TGTACATTGAATACTTATCCATGTATGACAACCATTATACACAACACATTATATCATAGGTTCCGATTTTCTATTCCATGCATCTTGTTCAGTCGCTAAGTCATGTCTGACTCTTTGTGACCCTGTGGAGCATGCCAGGCTCCTTTGTCCTCCACTATCTCCCAGTTTTCTCAAATTCATGTTCACTAAATTGGTGATGCTATCTAGCCATCTCATCCTCTGCCACCCCCCTTCTCCTTTTGCCTTCAATCTTTCTTAGCATCAGGGTCTTTTCCAATGTGTCAATTCTTACTGCATAATGAAGTTCTATAAGAAAGTTTTAGGATTGCAGAAAGTTGCATCCTGCTCTTGGCTTGTATATCTGTAGGATGCTAATGGTGAAAATTTCTTCCTGACCATCGCAGGTAATCAGTTAATTCCGTGAAGCATGAGATCTGATTATCTTTATCTGTACTTCACACCCATGCAGTCTATTGGATCTGTCATCCTAACTGAGAGAAATTCTAAGGTGGCTCCTGCGATTTTAAGAATTTCTCCAACTAGAAAGCAGGTGTCACTGAAAGTGAGCAACCTGTAAGGAAACTATTAAGAAGAGATGCATATGCTCTCAGTTATTAATAATACTGAGATGCTCAATAGCCAAGAAGCATGAAGTATTTTTCCATAGCATTCAAGAGGGAAAAATAATCTGTTTGAGACTGTGCAATTGATATAGATTTTCAAAATTTTAAGAACGAGGTCCTTTTTAGTACCATTCAAGAGTAGATACCTAGATATCAACTCACTCATCTAATATTTTGTTCCTTAGTCAGGAACTTAAAATATTTCTCAAAAGAAGGACCGAGTTAAAGAGATGGAGGTGGACACAGGGGACAGGTAGAAGTGGAAAGGAGTAGCAATTCCAATTTCCGTACAACACAAAAACTGACCAATTCGCTCTTCAAAGCTATAGTCAGACGAACACAAGCTCAAATCCAGATTCTAACATCAGACCCTCCTGCCACATGATCTGAGTCAAATTCTATTAAGCTTTTGGAGCCTCAGCTTTTTTTTTTTTTTTGAGCCTCAGTTTTAATAGCATATGTGTACGTGCGTGCTAAGCTAATTCGGTTGTGTCCAACTCTTTGCGACCCTAAGCACTGTATCTTGCCAGGCCCCACTGTCCATGGGATTCTCTGGGCAAGAATACTGGAGTGGGCTGCCATTTCCTTCTCCATTCATAGCATATACATTAGTTTTAATATTTCTTCCCTTTCCAGTTACTTCCCCAGGTGATTGTTTCTTCTCTGAGACCAATAAATTAGCTAATTGTTTGGTTTTTTTTTAATGCCTAGTAATGTCTTGTTTTCTTTTTCATGTAGCTCCTGGAATCTCAACTTTCTTCAATCAGTCCCTCAAATCTCAGCCTACCACAATCAGTTTATCACTTTCTTCCTAGTGGAATGGTGATTTTAGTGGCCCCCGTTTTAAAGCACTTTTCATAAAACGAAAGTCTACTAGCTTATGCTTTAAATATGGGTTCCTCTGTTCAAATAAAGACATGCTTCAAAGATAAGCTAAACTGTTCCGAGTCAGTGATGAAGCTTAGAAGCTCTTCTTCTCTTTGATGGGCTGGCAGAGAAGTCAGAGCGCCCCGGCTCTTCAGTCACTCATTGCCTCTGCCTCATTGCTGAGACCTGAACTGCGAGGCATGGACTGAGGCAGGCACCGCTCAAGAAAGAGATCAGTGCTGCCACCTCCATCTGGCCCACAGGTGAGCACTACACCATCCTCCTGGAGCAAGCAATGGGGTATTTCATACTGAAAGTAAAAGCCGCTCAGCCGTGTCCGACTCTTTGCAACCCCATGGACTGTATACCAGAATACTGGAGTGGGTAGCCTTTCCCTCCTCCAGGGGATCTTTCCAACCCAGGAACTGAACCAGGATCTCCTGCAATGCAGGCAGATTCTTTACCAACTGAGCTATCAGGGAAGGACTTTACACTGACTGACTATTAGATAGGGGCAGAGTGGGGGGACAGAGAGGCTATTGGTTTTCCTCAATGACCAGCTTATCCATTTCTATTACCTATCATTATGACACTAACAAGCACCCATGTTGGCTTTGACTGAAATCTAGAAGAAACAAATGCTATCTCAGCCTTTAATATTTTGGGAACTAACCGTATTAAGGTGGTAAAGGGCAACTGGTCTATTCATATCCCTAAGAACATTTTAAAGAATTTGCTTTAGCCTCAGGATAAAACCTTATCAGATCTTTTCCCTGTGAAATAAGGATGGGAAAAGCGCAGTCACAGAGTCTAGAAAGCCCAGTGGTGTGATCCAGAGAATTTAATTATTTGCTCTTGCTTTTGAACATCCTGTTTTGAAACAAAGACTTGTGTACCTGAGGAATGAGAAAGGTCTTACATATCATTAGTCTGGAATCCTAAGATAGTCCAGAAGACTTTAAAATACAAATCAGACTCCTTGACTAAACATACCTTACCCTACAATGGCTCATGATTGTGTATCAGTTCAGTTCAGTTCATTTCAGTCGCTCAGTCATGTCCAACTCTTTGCGACCCCATGAATCGCAGCACACCAGGCCTCCCTATCCATCACCATCTCCCGGAGTTCACTCAGACTCACGTCCATCGAGTCCGTGATGCCATCCAGCCATCTCATCCTCGGTCGTCCTCTTCTCCTCCTGCCCCCAATCCCTCCCAGCATCAGAGTCTTTTCCAGTGAGTCAACTCTTCGCATGAGGTGGCCAAAGTACTGGAGTTTCAGCTTTAGCATCATTCCTTCCAAAGTTAAAGCACTCAATACCTTTTAGATGGTGGGGAAAGGATATAAGGCAGGCAACTACTCACTCCAGTTTACAAATGAATAAAATGAGGCTCATAAATATTAATTGGCAGTAGGTAGTCACATCACTAGCATGTGTCTTAGCCCCTTGGAGAACTCAGTCTTACGGTTTACAGGTAAGGGGCTTCTGTGGAGTTCAGCGCCCTGCCTAGGCCTGTTAGAGGGGGCAGTGGGTAGCAGAAGAGAGAATCACAGAGATGCTGGCTCGATGAAATGAATTATTTAGGATAATAATTCACCAAATAAGAAAACCTCCTTCATGGATCCCCAAGGCCAGTGAACTTTCAATGAAATGGGCTTCTGGGCTCTAGCTGCTCCCAGAGAGGATTTAAAATATAAACAAGATCAGACAGCAATAACCAAGGTTGATGGTTTCAACCTGTGCTTTCTGTGGTTCATTCACCAGGGTGGAAGGTAAATTTATGTCCCACTAACTCCTGCAGGGAACATAAAGATCATGGATTCCAACCTCTGCCAAATCTTTATTCAGTGGAGACAAGGTGCTGTGCTAGAACTCTTGCCCAGGCAGCCCATGTGGCTTTAAAGAGACAGGCAGGGCCCACTGGGGTAGCTCAGCCTCCAACAAGGGCAGGAAAGTGTCTCCAGTTTGGTTCTATGAAGTAGTCACACCCACACCAAGCTTCCCTCTTATATCCGTCTTGTCTCTTCAAAACGGTTGCGCAAGAAATATGCCCTGGATTCCCTTTGGGAAATTTTTTAAAAAAAGAGGAAATATTTCCAGGGTATTGTGTGGGTTCCCCAGAGTGTTTTCCTTTTCCAGATGCCAGTTTGAAAGGCTCAGGCGCAAGTCCAGATAGGAAGTGCAGCAGATTGCTTCAGAGTTACTCTGAGTCTCATCACGGCTCACCTCTGGGTGTGTAATCAGCCTTTTACTCACCTAACAGGATCATTCTCTAATAAGGTGTTCATTCAAAGAGCTTTCCCCACAGGGTCTGTCTGTCTGTGAGCTTCCAGGAGTATTGATAGGAAGAATGCACATGCTGAATATTCACTGATGGCAAGCAAGATCCCCCTCCCCGCCCAGTGTTTAGCGATTCTGAAGGCGGCGGGGCTGTCTTAGATCTGGAAGCACAGACTCCTCTCTGGCAGTGCAGAGGGAAAGATGGACAGCTGGCGGATTATATCCAAGTGGGCTGCTGCCCGTTGGGAGAGCGGTCCGGACTTCCTGGGGTAATCCATCTTCCTGACACATCCCCTTCCAGGGAGTTAGTTTTCTCCAACATACTTTCTGCCCCTGACAAACAGGACGGATCTGTCTTTACTCCTTCTTGCCTCTGACAAGCTGCAAGTCACCCCTAGTCTGACTTCAGCACTCGCCTTCTCTCATGAAATGGCTAGCTATCTACTACCCAGTTTATTGATGATTATCAGAGAACCCAAGGAGTGTGGTGATTGAAGAAAAGCATCTGGCTAGAGGTACCCCTCCTACCCCACTTTAGATCAAATATGGGATGATATGGGGAGGGTGGTGGGAGGGGGGGTTCAGGATTGGGAACTCATGTACACCCGTGGTGGATTCATGTCAATGTATGGCAAAACCAATACAGTATTGTAAAGTAAAAAAAAAAAATAAATAAAATGAAATAAATAATAAATCAAATATGGGAAATTACTAAGCTAAGTATCAAAGCACAATGGAATCATTATACTGGTGAAGCATCACCAATTGTGTCAAATTTTATTCCAATTAAAGTTATTTTAAAGGCACAGAAATCTTTTAAACTATGCTTAATAGAGATTAAAAAATACTATCTTAGGTGACATCTTAAAGAAGATGGAGAAATATTCCATATTTAAGATGTTTATTCAAGCAGCCATGATGTCATCAGGAAGAAGGGAAATAAAGACTATGATGCAAATTGGATTAACCTAGATCCTAGTCTTGGCCATACTGCTAAATATTTGAGACTTTAAATCTCGAATATCTCAGGGGCTCAGTTTGCTAATCTATGAAAGGGGGTTGTAAGAGCTGGTCTCTTTGCTCCATTTGAGGGCTGAGACTCCATCTGGAATCTCATTTCAAAAGTGATGTGAATAAAGAATGTGTCACATCTGCCCATCTCTAAAAAAATTNATTACATTTCAGGTCAGGACTGGTCTTACCGTTTGGGAGATTAAGTGAAGAGGCCTAGAAAGGAAATATGGGAGAGGCAACTGGAAGCGTCCCTAATAAAATAAATATTATCTTTAGTGGCCTGAGTAGGACAGCTGCAATTCCACCAATAGAAATTTACATGAATCATGAGGAAACCCTAGACAACTAGCAAATATGTACAGAGCTAACACATTTTACTCTTTGGTGGCATTTTCTTAATTAAAGTCTTCCCAAGTAGAGTCATTCAAAAGCTGAGCCACAAGCCAATGAGACTTAGGAAATGGAATTGGGATAACAGAAAGGGTAACAAAGATGTATAGATGTCAAGGAAAGGGGAAAAGAAATTTACGTTGTCAAGGGTTAACTGTGAAGGAGAAGGGAAGATTTAAGAGAAACAAGTTTGTACTAAGGCAAGGTACCCACCAGGGACCCTGAATATCTGAATCCCTGTTGTGTTTCCAGTGCTTAGAACAACTCCTACTGGGTTGGCCAAAAAGTTCATACAGTCTTATGAAAACACCCAAATGAACGTTGTAGCCAACCCAATACAAACAGGTATTTCATAATAATGATTACATGAATGAACTGTCTTCAAAGACATTTTAAAAATACATTTTTGAAGTGTTTCATTTTAAAATGAGAGAAGACAAGGAATGCCAAAATCTGACTGAAATCTACCTAAGAAAACAAGAATTAAGTATGTGTCCACATTTGGTGATAACAACACTAAACAGAGCTGAAACTGAAATGGGAGTCAAAGACTGTTATTGGTAATATGCCTTTTAGGTTGTTTAAAAGGGGTAGGAAAATAGAAGGTGACAGATAAATGGTGTAATAAATTGATGGGATGAAATATTCCAATGGTAACTAGACAATATTAAATAAGAAAAATTGAAAGTAAAAGATAAGCTTCCTTGGGTTGGGATATATTGACTTTGGAGGAGTAATCAAAGAGAGACAAGAGGGACTTACACATAATATGGTTGAAGCTAAGGCCAAAAAAGAGGCTAAACATATGACACCACAATCCTACATAGTTTTCCTCCATGGACTATCTACAAAATAATCTGTGGACTGATAAGAAACAAGCTCGATCAAAGACATGTCTGAAGTTCTTAACAAATATTTTCCATTAAGTAGATTCAATTTTTAAATTTCAAATTAGCTAGGCGATAGAAGGATAGACTTCTGACAATACGGGACAGATCATGCGCAGCTCAACTTTCTCTTCCTTGCATATTATGAACGTGTGCTGTGTTTTGATAAAGCTCTGTTTCTTCCTCACAGCTTCGCTGCTCCTTCTACTCAGCCCTATCGGGAGGTCATGCGGGTCAGCCACAGATAACCTGCGGTGGAACAATGGTGCCCCAAAGATGTCTGTATCTAATCCTCAGAAGCTGCGAACATGTAGGGTTAGATGTCAAAAGTGAATCAAGGTTGCCGATGGAATTGAGTTTGCTGATCAGCTGACCTGAACAGAGATTATCCTGGATTATCTGAAGTGATCCATTTAGTCACATGAATCTTTGAAAAAAAAAAAAAAATTGACAAATGGATCAGAAAGATTTGATAGGAGAAGGATCTAACCAATTGTTGTTGGCTTTGAATACGGAAGAAAGGGTCCAGGAGCCAAAGAATGCAGTAGCCTCTAGAAGCTGGCGATGACCCTCAGTTGACAGCCGGCCAAAAATCAGGGCTCTCTAGCCTGCAGCTGCAAGAAACTGCATTCTGTCAACAATCCAAGTGAACAGGAAGCAGATTTGCCCCAGAAAGGAACGCACATAGATTTTAATCCAATGCAACCCATACCAGACTTCTCACCATCTAACCGCACAATAATACGCTTGTCTTAAGTCATGAAATCTGTGGTGATTTGTTACTGCCAAAAAACAGGAAACTAAAACATAACACAACCGCTTCCAAAATAATCCCTGGGAATAGGGACTCATCAGGATTTTTATCAAGAAAAATGAAGTAGGTGGAAGAGTCTGGAATAGTGCTGTGATCAATGTACACGAGGTTCTCTTGTACATTTGCCGTCCACCAAGGTGACCTGGGGGATGAGCAGAGAGAAACTGGCAGAAACATTGGTGTCTGGGACAGCTGAGTGCCAAGGACTCCTGTGCTGACTATTGCTCATTAGCCTCCCTGGCTCTTGGCTCCCTGCTTACATATCGGGCTTCCAATAGCTAGTTATGGCCATTCCAATTTGGTGGCCTCTATGGAAGTCCCTTGCTGACCAAGTAGGCTCCGCAGCCTCCTTGATTCCTGTATTAGTTTGCTGGGCTGCAATAAAAAAGTACCACACACTGAGTGACTTAAAAAAGAGATTACTTTTCTCCCAGTCCTGGAGGCTAGCAGTCTGAAATCAAGGCGCCAGCAAAAGCCACGTTCTTTCTCTCAGCTTCGTGGTTTCCAGCAATCCTTGCTGTTCCTTGGCGGGTCCTCCATCTCACCAATCTATGCCTTCATCCACAATGAACGTTTTCCCTCTGCTTGGGTATCTGTATGCATGTTTCTTTTCCTCTTATTATAAAGAGCCCAGTTATGTTGGATTAATGGGTTTACCAGGTAGCTCAGTGGTAAAGAATTCACCTGCCACTGCAGGAGAGGTTGGC
>SJYX01011914.1:345143-372394 GCA_006410675.1 Oreotragus oreotragus
GGCGGGGGTGGGGGCGGCGGGGCGAGGTGGGTTCAATCCCTTGGTTGGGATGATCCCCTGGAGAAGGAAATGGCAACCCACTCCAGTACTCATGCTTGGGAAATCCCATGGACAGAGGAGCCTGGCAGGCCACAGTCCATGGGGTCACAAGAGTTGAAAAACAAATGTTGGGTTAAGAGCTCACTCTGTTCCAACGTGACCTCATCTTAATCACTTATATCTGAAGCAATCCTATTTCCAACTAAGCTCACCTTCTGAAGTTCTGGGAAGAATGCACGTTTTAGGGGGACATTTTGGGGGAACACACATTTCAACCAAGGATAACTCCTATTCTGAATAAGTTATGGCAACTTCCTGAACTCAGGTGAATGAGTTTCTCAGCACTTGACAGGTGCTGCCCTGCCATTCAAGTGCTAAGAATGTGGTGAGTTTTATGAGAAACTAAATTGAACCAATAATGACTTTCTTGCATTCTAATTTACTATTAAACTTATAAATGACTTTATATATCCCCAAGTGATTCACCCTATTATCTCATCTGTGTCTTATGTTGACGATGGTAATGAAGACCTCATTATCCTCATTTTGTAGTGAGATAAACAGCAACGTACCAAAACAGACTCCATTATTCATAATTTTACAGTTGGTTAAGAACCAGGTCAGGCTGAAGACTAGACTTCCTGATCTCTGGCCTCAATCTCTGAGTCTTCTTCTTATAATCAAAGAAGAAAAAAATCACCCTTGTGTCTACAACTGTGCAAGACAGAGTTCTGCTAAGAGATTCAAAGAACACAGTGATGATCTATAGAACCTGATCATCCCACACAGCACCTACACGTCCTCTCTAAGCTGCTCTATTGCAAATGTCCTGTCTAAGCCATCCTATTGCAAGAGTCCTTTCTCCTTTTATTCCCCTCCAGAACAGAATAAGATGTAAAGTAAAATATAAATTGAGAACCAAGAATAGCAAAACCGTTCTTCCTGCTCTGTCCACATATAGAACATATTTGAGCCTAAAAAAAGTCATATGAGGTAATTTGTAACTAAAAACATAGTTTCTAAAAGAGAAATCACCAGTCATATGAAAAGTTCCAACTTGTGTGTGTTTGCCACAGCTCTGAGAGGAAATCCCTTTTGTGTCCTAATCGTGTCTTGATCTTGATTTATTACCATCATGCGCAGTGATGATAATCTGTGACTGACAGCAAATGCTGAATAACCTATGAACTGTGGAGTCAATTCATGAAAGGAACAGGACAAAATCCAGAGCACCAGTAACACCATAGCCTGACAAAATATGGAAACAGCAAACTCTCGGCAATAAGACTTTCATTTTTTGCTGGTGGAAATGCCAAGTGATATAGCCCCTTTGGATGACAGTTTGGCAGTTTCTTATAAAGCTCTTGCCATGTAATGCCAAAACTGCACTCCTTCATATTTACCAAGTTGAAAACAAAAACCTGCATGCAGATGTTCATAGCATCTTTATCCATAACTGCTGCCACTTGGAAGCAACCAAGATGCTCGTCAGTATGCAAAGAGATATACAGGCTAGGGTATATCCAGAAAATGGAATTGTATTCAGCACTAAACAAACAAAAAAGCTATCAAACCATGAAAAGACAAAAGAAGCCAATTTGAATATATCTGAAGCAATCTGAAGCCAATCACACATACTGTATGATTCTAACTATATCACCTTCTGGAAAAGGCAAAACTGTGGAGATGGTAAAAAGGTCGGTGGTTTCCAGGGGAAGTAGGTGGAGGAATGGGGAGGAAGAGGGGAAACACTTCTAGGACTTTTAGGGAAGTAAAGTACTCTATATGATCTGATGGTATAATGATTGGATACACTTCATTACACATTTGTCAAAACCCATGGAATGTACAACACCAAGAGTGAGCCTGAGTGTCAACCACGGACCTTAGGTGATAATGGTGTGTCAATATAAGTTCGGCAATTGTGAGAAATGTATCACTCTGGTGGGGGATGTTGACAGTGGAGTGCAGGGGATAAACAGAAATGCTGCATTTTCTGCCCAGTTTTGCTATGAACCTATTTGACGAAAATTCTCATTTTGGTAACTTTTCCTCCTTTCTGGGTCACCTGATTTGTAATAGTAGAGATGGAGTCTTCGGAGATAAGTTCAGAAGGTTTACAGTTTCCTATTAAAGTGGCTACGTCCGTCTTAGGAATTTGACCTTTCGTATAGAATTAGAGTCAAACGTCCGGACTTTGATTCTTTATGTCTACCGTTCGACAGAAGGTTATCTTTTACTTTTCATCGCTATAAATCCAACTCTTGACATTGGATGTAAAGTTACGTCTGGGAAACGGAATTAATATTTGATCGGAAGGCAATGTACTGGACAGTTTGTCGAAGAATGTTCATAGGACTATTCTGTCATTCCTAAACGTGAACAGAATTCTGGTCACGACGAGTTTAAACTGTAATACTTTCCATTATAAATAGGACGAAAATGTATGAACAGGGATAAAACTACCCTTTTATTATGACGGACCCATCCTAGTACTTTGATTAAACCCAGTTCACCATGTATAACATTATACTAGCATCTCGGTGTGACAAGTTTCTAATTTTGGACACAACCCTACGATTTCATATTCATAGACCGGTCGACTACACTTTCATCTTTATTCTTAGGTAATAAAGTGAGTGGGAATCAATTCGGTATGGTGATTTAATTCATAAGAGGGAGATATCTCTAGAATTCGTTTGATCCGAGAGAGTCGTAGTATCGTACGAGCTCCCTTTCTAAAATTTGTGTTATGTATATAAAACATTTTTGGAGAAAGGAAAAGAATAATTTAGAAAGATGTTTTCATTACGATTACTGTCTTGTTCTAGAACGGAATTCCAAAATTATGATTACTATTATTTTGTGTCTATTATCGATTGTAACTCACGGGTGTTACATTTCGATTCACAAAATGAATGTAAATACATGTAGAAAGTTGACTAAAGATAAAATCCCGTCTAAATTCAAGTGTCATTTTGACTTAGCGGGGAACAGGAAAAAAAACAATTGTTTTGTTTTTCCCATTTCTCCCACACCAGCCTAAAACAAGATGCCAGAATATCTCACTAGGACAATTACAATAGCCTCCTAACTGGACTTCCTACTTCCCTCTTGCCTTTCCATACATAAAAGTAATTTACTTCCTTGCTTAAAATCCTGCAAATGCTCACCATCTGACTTACAAGGGAGCCAAAACTCTTTCCCCCACTATCCCCACCCAGCTTACATAACCAAGCCACCGCCTAGCCGTCTGACTTCCTCTCTCACTCTGCCCATTGCTGACCTCTTGCCAGCTCGCTACATTTTCTTGGTTCTTAAACAAGCTCAGCTTAATTTTGCATAAGGCTTTTTCACTAACAATTCTTCTTAGATGTGCTTTTCTGGTCCTTACAGAGTGATCCTTTATCCTTTGCGGTTTGAACTTTTCCTGTTCACACGACCTAAAGTATGTCCTAATCATACTCTTTTGCTTCATCCTGTTTTATCCTAGCTTCTTTCAGAAACTGTCTTCTTTTGAACTTACTTACTGCCTTTTGCCCTCAAGAGATTACAGTGTGGGGCTGTCCTTCTCCCCGTAAACTCTTTGTAGACTACAGGTTCTGGGAATAGTATTGTGGTTGGGCAAGGTTTGCTGGGTGGCTTAGACCGTAAAGCGTCTGTCTACAATGCAGAAGACCCAGGTTCGAGCCCTGGGTTGGGAAGATCCCCTGGAGAAGGAAATGGCGACCCACTCCAGTACTATTGCCTGGAAAATCCCGTGGACAGAGGAGCCTGGCAGGCCACAGTCTATGGGGTCGCCAAGAGTCAGACACAACTGAGCAAGTTCATCTCACTTCGCTTCAAGGTTTGCTGAATGAAAAAAAAAAAAAAAAAATGAATGATCTTAATTGCTACAGCCATTTCAGAAAACAGATATTCCATCTTCTCCCAATTTATGGAGTCACAGTGAGCTAAAAAGATGGCTTAGTCAGGATTCAAACCCAGATCTATGTAAACTCATGGAGAATCTACAAGGTAGGGTAGATTACATAGTCGAGTAACTATGAATTACATAGTAGAGTGACCTCACAATCAAGAAAATGTGCTTGTAAGAACAGTTCAAATGCTTTCAGAGCAAGTTATAGAATATCCCAACATCTGGCTGAAAAAAAAAAAAAAAAACAGGAAACATCATTCCACTCTGGGGTTGCTCTTTCAGTGGTTCAATGATAACATCAATGAACCAAGTTTTTTTCCACTTTTTGCTTTAGATATTGGCATGTAGGTTTTGTCCAAATGTCTGCATGCCAGATATGAAACCAATAGTGTCTACTGTGGAATAATTTGAAGAGAGTAAAGGGGAAAATGAGTGTCTGCTTAGATTAGTGTCTTATTGATAAGAATTCACTAAGGCAACTAGGCATTTCGATTAAAGATTTCCCTCTTCTATGCATTTTGCAGAGGGCTTATTAGAACAATGGTTCTCAAGACTGGCTACACATGAAAATCTCCTCGGGAGCTTTTAAATTCTGATGTCTGGTTCACACCTCAGACTAGCTAAATCAGTGTTTCTTGGGGCCAGAGATTTTTTGTTTTTAACTCTGTAGATGATTTTTTGTTTTTAACTCTTCTGAGCAATAAGGACTGAGAATTACTAGAACTTCATTGGTGCATGATACTCTGCACTAAGTATTTCCACTTCTTAATTACTCATTAATTTCTCTTCTTGCATGTCCTCACTTATTTTCTTATTTTAATTCTCTGATGTTTTTCCTGTAATATTTACTAAATCGTGGTTACTGTTAATTGAGCTATATGTATGAAGACAGTAATGTTGATTAGTTTCCATATATTATCTTTAGAGCATTCTTAGGAAGAAAGGCAACATTTCAGATACAGAGCACATTCAAGTGATCCATCTTGTATTAGTATGGCAATGTGTCTGATACACTTCTTCAACAAATATTATAAAAATATATCGCACTTTTTCAAAACAATCAAACAATGTCTGTGGAGAACTGTATTTTTCCAGACAGCCATAGAAACATCTCTCACCCAACCTGCTCCTTTGCAATGTGGCCTTGCCTCTCCCTAATCAAAAAGGGGGTCTGATTTTCTCTCCTCTTCAATCTGATTGGCCAGGTGACGCACTTGTAACCAGTGGACTCTGGTGGGAGTGTCCCTGTGTGCTGAGGCTAGACAAGCTGTTTCCATGTGGTTTCTGAGAGAGTTCCCTCTCCAGAAGCTCCGTCTTAGAACAGTCTCTGTCTCAGAAAACCAGACTGTGAATTAGAAGCACAAGCTGCACAGACATGCCAAGTAGATGGTCCCAGTTCAGCTCAGCCTTCAAATCTCCCCAGTTCAGGCTCCAGACATATGAGTAAAGGAGTCTCCAGGTAATTTCAAGTCCTAGCCATGAAGATCACTCCAAGCTTTCCAAGTCTTCCCAGCTGAGACTCTGGGTATCAGGGAACAGAGACTAGCCACTCCTGGAATGCTCTGTCTTATTCTTGCCCCTCAGAATCCATGACATCAGGAAATGCTTACACTTTTACGCCTCTAGATTTGCAGCTGTTTGTTACACAGCACGGATAACCAGAATAATCTCAGGAGAGCCGCACCAGGGAAAGCACAGGGAAAACACCTATCATCTCTGTAAGTTTCATGTGATACCGTTTCTGTTTTCCAACTTCATAAAATCTTCTTCTAATAGGTACTTCTAAAATTTTTACCACTCTGACTACTGTATAGGCACATATAAAACCCACGACTCTGTTTCCCACTTCTATTATTTCAAAGAGCTATTGACTTTATGCACTAATTTAACAATTATTTGAGGTATTATATGTATGTAAATATATATATAATTTGACAAAATCCTTCCCTTAAATAGTATTGGGATGGACCACCAATATGTAGAAATCTAGAGCTCTAGGGAAGCTCAAGATATAATAACTACAAAATGGAACATTCTTTTGAAAAGAAGGACCTTAACATAAGCTGTGTCTTTGTACCCACTCTGTTGAGTAACCAGCACTCCCTGAGCTAGTCTCAGCACTACCCAGCGGTATTAGTCTCAAGAAGGAATGAAAACAACACGCACCATTCAAAAATGAAGGTTTTCCCTAACTGTACTGGAACTTGAGCTCACAGCATATCCCTGGACTCTTCTCATTGGTGTCCTTTTTCTCATGAATTTGGAGAAAGTATAAAAGGGAGAAAGTCAAAGGAAACAGACTAAGTAAAAGAAGAGAAAAAAATGAGAACATTTATAAAGAAAAAAGAAAGAAAGAACTTGCAGCTGAAGATACCACCATGTTATCAATCCCTGATAAAGACTCTCTGATCTTCTCACAAAAGTACCGTCAAAGATGAGAAAACTCACACTCACAGAGCACCACAAGAATGGACAGCCCACTGCCAGAACTGGGAGGAAACTATATTCAAATGGATCTGGACCAAGGTTCAGGACAAACTCAAGCAAACTTCGATTTGCAGCACATCCCTTAATTCTGCCTTCTGAATTGAGGAAGGGAGCTAGGAAGATAATTCAAACGCCCTTCATGTTTGGCTTCTAACTCAGAGAAGAATCCATGTTTGGCTTCTAACTCCTAGCTCTTTATCACCCAGAAAACAGGACCGTCTTCTTTCATGGGCCTGTGGAAGCCCATCCAGGTGACGACCAAACCTACAGCCATCTCCTTTCCACACGTGCTATGAGACACCAATACTCAGAACACAGAAGGACAATAAACTCATTTATTTTATAATCAGAGTTTTTTTCTTTAACTAAGAGCCTCATGAAAAATGGACATTGAGACGGAGCCCCATGTAGGATAAATGTGGTCATGACTATACCAAGTTTAATAATAAAGCTTTTTCATTTCAGCATGATGTTTTATGAAATTAGTCGACTTGGAAGGGAATAGAAACATGTCATTACAATTGATCTCTTAAAACCAACGAGCATAATTTTCCAAGAATGGAAATGATACGTGGTTATGTGAGCAGTTTACATTATGGCAGCCACAAAGGCCATGCCTCCTAGAATCAGTGCTGACTTGCTGAGGGTGAGCTGCGACCGGAGTTTGAGGCCCATTAGGAGAGATCCTGACCTCTGTGACATGGGTTCTAAAATGTGCTACCTATCGTGGTAAGAATCTCCTTNGTTGTTTATCTAGTTTAGAATTACACTGAAAAAGTTTATAAACAAGCCTGTGTTTTCAGGATTTGGATTGGCTTTGAAAGTGATCAAGGCAAGGATTCAGAAGGACTCCTCCAGAGTAGCCTCAGAATTGATAATGCTGGACTCAATGAATCTGTCTCTTATACACATCTAGATGTGTATACGAGACAGATATAGTGTATTGAGAATGTGACATTTTAAAAACTTGCCTTGTAGTTTTACTGTGTTACAATTGATTCCATAAATTATGCGGACTCCATGGCATACCAAAGTGAAAATGATAATAATAAAAGAAAAACAGGGGCTTCATCGGTGGTCCCAAGGCTAAGGTTCCATATTCCCAATGCAGGGGCCTGGGTTCGATCTCTGGTCATGGAACTAGATCTCTTAGTTCAGTTCAGTCATGTCTGACTCTTTGCAGCCCCATGAATTGCAGCCCGCCAGGCCTCCCTCTCCTTCACCAACTCCTGGGGTTTATTCAAACTCATGTCCATCAAGTTGGTGACGTCATCCAACCATCTCATCCTCTGTCATCCCCCTCTCTTCCCGCCTTCAGTTTTTCCCAGCATCAGGGTCTTTTCCACTGAGTCAGTTCTTTGCATTAGGTAGTCAAAGTTTTGAAGCTTCAGCTTCAACATCAATGCTTCCAATGAATATTCAGGACTGATTTCCTTTAGAGTGGACTGGTTGGATCTCCTTGCTGTCCAAGGGACTCTCAAGAGTCTTCTCCAACACCACAGTTCAAAAGCATCAATTCTTCGGCATTCAGCTTTCTTTAAGGCCCAACTTTCACATCCATACATGACTACTGGAAAAACCATAGCTTTGACTAGACAGATCTTTGTCAGTAAAGTAATGTCTCTGCTTCTTAATATGGTGTTTAGGTTTCTCATAGCATTTCTTCCAAGGAGCAAGCATCTTTTAATTTCAGGGCTGCAGTCACCATCCTCAGTGATTTTGGAGCCCCCCAAAATAAAGTCTCTCACTGTTTCCATTGTTTCTCCATCTATTTGCTATGATGTGATGGGACCAGATACCGTGATTTTCGTTTTTTGAATGTTGAGTTCTAAGCCAGCTTTTTCACTCTCTTCTTTCACTTTCATCAAGAGGCTCTTTAATTCCTCTTCTCTTTCTGCCATAAGGGAGGTATCACCTGCATATCTGAGGTTACTGATATTTCTCCCAGCAATCTTGATTCCAGCTTGTGTTTCATCCAGCCCAGCATTTCACATGATGTACTCTGCATATAAGTTAAATAAACAGGGTGACAATACACAGCCTTAACGTATTCCTTTTCCTGTTTGGAACCAGTCCGTTGTTCCATGTCCAGTTTTAACTGTTGCTTCTTGACCTGCATACAGATTTTTCAGGAGGCAGGTCAGGTGGTCTGGTATTCTATCTCTTTAAGGATTTTCCACAGTTTGTAGTGATCCACACAATCTAAGGCTTTGGCATAGTCAATAAAGCAGATGTTTTTCTGGAACTCTCTTGCTTTTTTGATGATCCAAAGGGTGTTGGCCATTTGACCTTTGGTTCCTCTGCCTTTTCTAAATCCAGCTTGAACACCTGAAAGTTCTCCGTTCATGTACTATTGAAGCCTGGCTTGGAGGATTTTGAGCATTACGTTGCTAGCATGTGAGATGAGTGCAATTATGCAGTAGTTTGAACACTTTTTGGCATTGTCTTTCTTTGGGATTGGAATGAAAACTGACCTTTCCCAGTCCTGTGACCACTGCTGAGTTNGCCTGGCTTGGAGGATTTTGAGCATTACATTGCTAGCATGTGAGATGAGTGCAATTATGCAGTAGTTTGAACACTTTTTGGCATTGTCTTTCTTTGGGATTGGAATGAAAACTGACCTTTCCCAGTCCTGTGACCACTGCTGAGTTTTCCAAATTTGCTGGCATACTTGAGTGCAGCACTTGATCCCACGGGCTGCAACTAAGACCCAGGCAGCCAAGTAAAGAAACAAAAATATATTTTTTAAGAAAAACACTTTTAAAATGTACACAAAGACATATCTGGGATATGTTTATTTTTTCACATAATTTCTTGAGATCTAATAGATAAAACCCACCCACAGATTACTTGTATACAGCATAAATAACACACCAATCCAGCGACAGAGGAAAGTACCTCTACCACTTTCTTATCATTCTTCTTTTGGGGTGTACTCATGACTTTAAAAGTAATAGGAGAAAGAAGGAAGGGGGAACAAAGACAGGGTAACTCTTGAGAGGATGTTCCTGCAGAATCTTTTTAGAACCTCAGCTTCTGGGAGTTACTATAAACATACACTTGTAATCTGGAAAACTATTCATAAAAAAAATTTCACTCAAACTAAGAAGTCAGTTTAACCAAGTAACAACCTAAGTCTGTAAACTAAATCTTAGAAGTAAAATGAAAATGATCTCGTCCATTGTTACCCAAAATGTATCTAGGAAAACATTAGTCCCTAAGCCACTACTTAAAGGGCGCTTCCCAGGTGGCACTAGGGGTAAAGAAGCCGGCTGCCAAAGCAGGAGACGTTAGAGACGTGGATTCAAAGCCTGGGTCAGGCAGAGTCCCTGGAAGAGAGGGTGGCGACCCACCCCAGTATTCTTCAGAGTCCCATGGACAGAGAAGTCTGGGAGCGGGTAAGGCTACAGAGGTGGAGGGAGACAAGTAAGCTATCCGTTATACCCACAGAGTAAGAAAGAGCCGGTCTCACTTATAACAAGAGGTGCAAAGCGTAGCTGTTAACAGACCCAGTTTCCTATAAGGACTTCCCAGGAGCAGACGGGAACAGGGAGGAAGAGACGGTAGCTGGGATTTTTTGAAATCCTTCTCGTCTTGGATTTGTAACACCCTCATCCATCTTCTGTGTCCCTTTTCCCCCAAGCAAGTTAATAGATTAACCTTAGAACACAGAGTATCAGAGGCCCAAACTCTGCACCTGAGAAAACAATGTAGCTTCACATGTACAGAGGAATAAATCATTTTAGTCTCTCTCCAGTGAAGCCCAGAAAGAAAAATCACGGACAGGGGGATTTGTCCTTTAGACGATTATTACCCATAACAGGTGGTGGAAATACCAGTGGTAAAAGCTGCATTTTGGCAACAAAAACTGCAACCCAAACATAATGCTCACAGAGTCTCTGTCTGGTTTTCTGGCTGCTATGATGCTATGTTAACATCCGAACAGTGCCAGACAAATTACTGTGCTTGTTCCCTTTCTACAGATTCCTGGACAGGTACAGGAAGTACCCTTCCAAGTGAAGACTGAAGAAGCAAAAACAAGAACGAAGGAAAAAGAAAAAAAAATTACCAGAAACCATGACTAAAACAAACCAAAAATTGTTTCAACATCCAGCCTCAAGTGCTCTACTTCCTTAATGATCAGAGTCACACCAGGGAAAATTACATTATTAGTGTAATAACACAGGAAAAGGCAACTTAGCTGCACATCCTTAAAAGTTGTTTATCTAGTTTAGAATTACACTGAAAAAGTTTATAAACAAGCCTGTGTTTTCAGGATTTGGATTGGCTTTGAAAGTGATCAAGGCAAGGATTCAGAAGGACTCCTCCAGAGTAGCCTCAGAATTGATAATGCTGGACTCAATGAATAATGCTGGACTCAATGAAAGAAGATTATGGGTGCGACACAGCATAATGTTTAAGAGGACAGGTTTTAAAGTCAGATGGAACTGCAGTCAAATTTGAACCCTACCACTTAAGTGCAATAGCTCTTAAGGTTAAATATCACCTTGAGCAAAGCACTCCATCTTCAGGGTCTCCAGTTTCCTCACTGGCAATGTGGAATAATACATACATACTTCAACATATTGCCAGGTTTAAAAAGCATAAGCCAGACAAAGCATTAAATTTGGTGCCTGGTACACAGTGGACATGTCAAATAACCATATCTACACTTATTGTCATCATTATCTTAGAGCTGGAACAAGCTAGTCATCCTTTTCCTTAATTCCAGACAAGGACAAATATATATATGCATGAGTGCTAACTTGCTTCCGTTGTGTCTGACTCTTTCTGACCCTATGGGCTATAGTCTGCCAGGATCCTTTGTCCATGGGATTCTCCCGTCCATGGGAATACTGGAGTGGGTTGCCTTTCCCTCCTCCAGGGGACCTTCCTGACCAGGGATCGAACCCACAGCTCTTACGTCTCCTACATTTGCAGGTGGGTTCTTTATGACTAGTGCCACCTGGGAAGCCCAAGAATATATATATCCCTTCCTAATAAAAAACAATTTATCCTTAAAAACTAGGGATAAAACTACCATATGACCCAATAATCCCACTACCAGGCATATACCCTCAGGAACCCATAATTCAAAAAGACACTTGCACCCCCAATGTTCAGCACTATTTACAATACCTAGGACGTGGAAGCAACCTAGATGTCCACGGACCAATGAATAGATAAAGAAGTTGTGGTATGTGTACACAATAGACTATTACTCGCCCATAAAAGGGATCACATTTGACACCATTCTAACAAGGTGGATGAGCCCAGACTCTATCATACACAGTGAAGTAAGTCAGAAAGACAAATATCATATATTAATACACATGTATGGAATCGAACAAGATGGCAGTAATGAACCTATCTGGAGGGCGGCAATGGAGATACAGAAATGGAGACTTGTGGACACAAGAGAGGAAGGAGAAGGTGGGACGAATTGAGAGACTAGCACTGAAACATATACATAAGCATGTGTAAACCAGGTAGCCAGTGGAAATTACCTGCATGACACAGGGAGGTCAACTCTAGCACTCTGTGATAACCTAGAGGGCTGGGATGGGGTGGGAGGAAGGCAGGGAACGGAGAAGGGCTGTGTGTATATCCATGGCTGATTTGCGCTGATTCATGCCAGAGACCAACACAATACTGCAAAGCACTTATCCTCCAATTAAAAGTAAGTAAATTAAAAAGCAAAAACAATTTAACACTGAGAACTTGCAACACTTGTCATTCCTCTAAGCTCGTTTATGTATTAGCTCACATAAGGAGAAAGCACTCTTCACAACCCTATTTTAAAGATAAGGAAACTGAGAGGCAGAAAGGGGTTAAGTGGCTTGCTCAGGGTCAATAATTGTGACTAGTGGGTCCAGGACACCCATTTGGGCTACTTTGTTCTGAAACCCAGATGCTTTAACCTTTAGATATAGGGAAATGAAGTGATTTACCCAAAGAAATGAAAACATAGTTATTGTCATAAGGGAGACTAGAGACCACACTTCCTGCTTGTTTTCCTAGAAGAGTCTGAGAGATGGGGCAGGGGTGATAAGGTCAGGTGAAGGACAGTTCAAAGAGCCCTGTGTTCCACCATGCCAGACAGAGCTTACATGTCTCCAAGGAATACCGCAATCCTACAAGGAAACAGAACTAAGAGCTCCCACAGGATCAGTCTCCCTCTACTGCCTTATCCTAGCTGACCACATAATCCAAAGCAAATGAACTGAGAAGTTATAGAGGAAGTGACTTTGATCCCATCATCTTTTCTGGGCAAACAGCAAATACACAGAAGTCAGGATCGCTAATTATAGCCTAAGATCTCTACATGTAATCCAGACAGTACTCTTGGGAGACTGGGCTTCCTAGAGAGGCAGTGATGTGGGTAAGCATTCTTCTCCCCAATAAGACAAGTGGCACCTCAAAAAATTCAAGCCAGTTAAATCCCTACTGAAGAAATGTCTACTTCCCGCACTCAGCAGTTCAACTTAGTCACGAGTGAGAGAGCTGGTCATACAAATTCTCAGTGCTCAGAGGAAGCACCCAGAACACATAAGAGATCCAGCTGGGTTTCTTGATCAGTAGGACAGAGTTTGATGAACTTGTTCACATAGTCAGTACTCTTTTGAAGGCTTCCTATGCATCAGTCATTGGGTCAGTGTTGGGGACTCGATGGGAAAGCACACAGATGCCACACCTGCCCTGGTAAAATAAGCATATTCTCTGAGTTAAGGTACATGGTAAGTTGTTAACTTAAGAATGCAAGGTACTTGCATATAAAATAGTATCTCACGTGTGCATGCTTGCATACGAAGTCGTTTCAGTCATGTCCAACTCTGCAATTCTAGAGACTGTAGCGCACCAGGCTCCTCTACCCATGGGATTCTCCAGGCAAAAATACTGGAGTGGGTTGTCATACCCTCCTCTAGGGGATCTTCCCAATCCAGGGATCAAACCTGTGGCTCCTGTGGCTCCTGTACTGCAGGCAGATTCTTTACCAGTAAGCCACCAGGGAAGCCCCACCAGGGAAGCCCCTGAGTATCTCCCAGGACACTCATTTTCGGACAAAATAATCATAAGAGGATTTGACAATAGGATCTCTAATAGTTCAGCCAAGGCTTTATCTATGGAAGACAGGGATTGAGGGAATTGATTAAGATAGGTATCCGAAGGCCACAGTGCCTAAAGCACAAAGAAGAATACAGCCAAACTCATCTATAACTACGGCCGGATATCATTAAATGGCAACTTCAAGAATAAAGCCAAGGGGAAATTAACTCACATTTGTAACCAAAGGGCCAATGTTATTGAGACTTTAATAATCAGTCTTTTTCTGCTTGTCTTCATCTACAATGCTGAGTATCTTAGATAGGGTCATAAGGGATACTCTGCCCCTTGTACACACGTTGTCTCTTAAGAGTGTTGTCCTGCAGCCTAACAAACAGCTGCGAATGAATGGTGAATGGTGAATGTAGGGATTTAACAGGACCAGCATTCATTCACTCAGTCACTGATCCATCATCTCTGTGTGTCTTCCATGTTTCAAGCACTGTTTCATGGCCCTGGAGAGAAAATGACTAGTATAGGAAAGGTCTCTTGACTCTTGGAAGCTTATATTGTGATGAGGAGAGAGGCAATAAACAAAGAGAATAGTGATAAGTGCTATTAAAAAGTGAAGACAAAAGAATGGGTTAGAGAGTGACCAGCAGGTTGGGGAGATGATCTGAGAGAGGATGATAGGAAAAGAGTCTCTCTAACGGTGACATTTAAATTGAAACCTGAATGATCTAAATGATTACAAGGAATGAGGATCTCACATACCAAGAGTTTTGTTTATGGATCAGAGAATTTATACACTTTATGTGACTTTTTGGAGAAATTCCTTAGCACTTATATGGCAGTGTATTTGAGACAGATCGAGACACACCCTTCATTCCCTCTTCTGAGAGAACAGAACATTCTGGTTCTTGATAAAGACTGCTAGCTAGACATTTTAAAAAGAACTCAGAATCTGTTAATTCTCAATTCATTTCTTTAAACTTAATAAAAATCTTCCTGTGTTGTCAATGGAAACAGAATTGGTGCAACATTACTGGCAGGATATCTGATAAAATTGGGCTACAGACTTTAATATATGCATGCTCTTATACTGGCAAGTCTACTAAAGGATAAGGATATAATCATAAATACCATATATAGTTTTATGGCACTAGTGGTAAAGAATCCACCTGCCAAAGCAGGAGATGGAAAGAGACATGAGTTCAATCCCTGGGTCAGGAAGATCCCCCCTGGAAGAAGGCATAGCAACCCATTCCAGTATACTTGCCTGAAGAATCCCTTGGACAGGAGTCTGGTGGGCTACCGTCCATAGGGTCATAAGTAGTCAGACATGACTGAAGCGACTTAGCATGTACGTATGCAATTACAAATATCTTACATAGTTTAGCTACAGATATTATTGCTGCAACATTGTTTATAATGGCATGAATTGGAAAGTAGTCATAATGCCCCCAAAATTGAATTAATCAAGGTAAATTGTATTCTTTTATATAATGAAAAACAGTGATCACACTCAGTAAGAGCTCACTGACTATAAGTTCCTGTGAACATCATTCTTACGCAGCCAGTCATGGAAAACTAAATTTTCAAAGAATATTGATTGATATAGAAAGATGTCTGGGGCATGTGGAGATGAAAAAGTATATATATTCTTGGTTAAAAAAAGATCCTTGGTAAAGACTTCAAAGTTCTCAGTGTGAGATCTTAAGCTGAACTCTTTGGACCATCAAGAAATAAAAAATTAGGACACTGATATTCTTGGCTCAGTTCTAGGATAAAAAATTAACCATCATGGCAGAGTCTTATGGATGAATTCTGATTCTTTAACTTGACCTCATATGCCCTTTTCCATAAATCCAGGAATTGTCCTATACAGGATTCAGTAACCCCACCCAATGTGTCACCATAAAGTGTATCAGAAAATTACTTTTGCTGCCACAACTGCTTTAATTCTGTTTGAGGTGTCGGTTCCAACTCTTACAGAGTTCTTCAGTCTAATTAATTCAAATTGTACCCTTTGTGAGGGACTCAAAATGTAGTTTTCCTTTCCATAAAAATGATGTTTCCTCCCAAATGTGGAGTTATTACCCTTGCTGCCTCCTCTTTATGTCCTTTGGGAAAGTTACTCAGCTTCCAAGTTTCCTTGTCTGTAAAGTGGTTAAGAGAATGAAATGTGCTAATGTATATCCTAAATCTTTAAATCTGCTTCTTAATTATTCATGATCAATTATCTCAATTATTTAGATAATTCTCAGTTGATTTTTCATTTTGGAGGAGTCCCTTGGCTTTCTTCGTTTATGATCTCTCTCCCATTTTTTCGTCCCTTCTCTTAAAACAATGTCAGAATGCATACCTATCAAAACACCCAGAGCTTCCAAGCACAAGTTGCAAAACCTTTCCTCTATGCGTGTTCAACTATCCCCTGAGGCCTAGGTGCATTCTAGTAGGATCTTCAGTGGCAGGTTGGGGCAGGGAGAGCTGCCCAACAGACAAAGGGAGGGAGTTGAGAGGGGGAACGTGTATGATGCTTTCAGTTTTGGCACTGGCTCAGCCTCAGAGTGGTCACCTTCCCAGTGCTCCCAGCTTAGCTCCATCTCCTCACCTGGCCCTGCTCTGAACCTGCTGCAAAGACTCTGTCTTTAAAGCAACTGTTATTCGGATGTACAAATACGATGCCTTAAGAGAAGCAGTCTCACTTTCTTTTGAAATGCCTGCGCCTCTTTCGTTTTTCTTTTTCTTTGTGGTGGCTTTGTTTAGTCACCAAGTCATGGCCAACTCTTTGTAATCCCAGGGACAGTAGCCCACCAGGCTCCTCTATCCATGGGATTCTCCAGGCAAGAATACTGGAGTGGGTTGTCATTTCCTTCTCCAGGGATCTTCCTGACCCAGGGATTGAATCTAGGTCTCCTGCATTGGCAGGCAGATTCTTTACCATCTGAGCTACCCGGGAAGCCCTTTCTTTTGTCCTATCACACCTCAGAGTTTATTCATCTGCACTTTTTTTTTTTTTCCTTACAAGCTAAAGCTAGTGTTTTTCAAAGAGAAGTCTGTGGCCTGGCCACATCAAAGTCACTGAGGGGAGGGAGGCTTAGATTTCTGTGCTCCACACCAGACCTACAAAATGAATCGTGCTCAGGAATTTGCATTTCTAAAGGAACCCCAGGTGACACTAATACACATGAAATCCTGAGAACCATAATCCAAGGAGTGACAGGCAGTGATGGACACAGGGCAGTGTTTGTGAGCAAAGTTCCATTGATACAATGGTAGCTGGAAATGCCTTCAAAATTCAAAGGGGTTTGAGAGCTTACCTCAAAGGCCAGAGGGGCAGGAAGGAGCTATGAAGTACTGGGAGATATTCCTACTAGAGTGGAAAAGTCTATAGATAGGCTAGCATCTGTAATTTAAACTGGCAGAGAAGAGGGCTTAGTGTTTTTCTTTCCTTCCTCCTTCCTTCCCTTGCACTCTCTCTTCCTTCCATTCCTTGCTTCCTTTTTTTTTTTTTTTTTAACTTCATACTAAAAATGTGAATCAATTTAATGGTAGTAATGAACACTGAGATTTTTACATTAAGCTCCTGGTCACATACAGTGTGTTCTGCCTTTCTAATTAGGTAATCAAGTTATTAATTATGCCTAATAGTTATATGTTTGCCTATTAAAGTTAATTGAAAACCAAATGTTTTCCATTGATAAAAGAAAGAAATCCATACCTATAGCCCAGAAAGCATTAGTGTGGTGTTCATGATAATGACTTAGAAGAAATGGGGCTGGAGAGGCAGAGTTGTCAGAGCAGAGGGTGATACGTTATATTCCAAAGCATGGACAGTTTTCCAGGCTAGCCTTTGAATATTTGCATATTTCAGCTCTACCCCGTGAGCTTAATACTGGCTATGTCCTTAGTCGTCATTTACAATCAGGGAGAGAAGGGCCCTTGGCACTGCCACACAGTCAGTAATTGGCCAAGGCAGACCCTGAACCCACGTAGTCTCATTCCAGAGTCCAATCTCTGACCTCTATGACTCAGTGATTACCTCCTCCAAAGAAAGCTTCTCACCTAGAACATGGGGATATATTACCTGCCTCAAAAGGCTGCTATGAGGATTAATACACTGAAATCCTTTCATAGAGTATCTGTGATACCCGTGCCATGTATGTATCTAGTATCAGTCATTAATATTAGTAATTATCAATGGTCAATATAATTAGTGCTGATGTAACTATGTGCTCACGCCTGCATGCGTGCTAAGTCAATTCAGTCGTGTCTGACACTTTGCAACCCTATGGACTGTAGCCCGCCAGGCTCCTCTGTACACAGGATCCTCCAGGCAAGAATACTGGAGTGGGTTGTCACACCTTCCTCCAGGGGATCTTCCTGATCCAGAGATTGAACCTACATCTCTTACATCTCTTGCATTGACAGGAGAGTTCTTTACAACTAGCATCACCTGGGAAGCCCCGATGTAACCACAATAACATATAATAATAATTACAACAATTATTTATTGATAGTCACATTCTACTGGACAGTAAAATAACAAAAACATAGGCAGAATAACAAATATCTTTAATGAGGGCTGAGTAGGACATCTTTTAAAATGTGTTCTTCCAATGCCCTATATCAGAAGCATCTGGGATGCTTGTCAAAAAAAAAAAAAAAAAGAGAGAGAGAGAGAAAGGGATCCCAAGAATCCCAACCAAAACCCACTATGATGAGATCCCCAAATCTGTATATTTAGCAAAGGTGCTAAGCACTTCTGAACACTAATGTTTGTGATTCCTTGACAGAGAGATGATATTAAAATATGAGAGACGAGAAGAAAGTCAGCTGTCAGACAACCTACATATTTCTCTGCATGTAAGAGTTAAATAGCTCAAAGGCATGTACAGCTAGTCCTTTCAGGAAGTGGTATTTCTGATTTCTGTCATAAATCTAAACGATTTTTGACTTGATAAAGTTTGCACTCATATGTAATTAAATAATTTCCATACCATTGTGCTCTATTAGGATTGGATTAATCCAAGCAATAAAAATACAATAATAATGATGATGGATGATGGTGGATAAAGATGGGTGATGATGATAACTATGAAGTGCTTGGTGTTTTACATCAAAATTATACAGCCTATTTTCATTAACTTTATGCTAACCTATGGTGACAAGAGTGACTTGCAAACTTTTAAAACAGCAATTCAGGAGTAATTTTAAGTGATTTGTCATCTTTATGGTGCCCTCTTGTATAGCTCTACCCACCTTTGCTAGTATCTCTGTGGTAGGGGTTTTTCACTCTAGAATTTTAAGTTTAAGGTCTATGTTAAAATACCTCAACATTAATAAGCATTGGAAAGTAAAAACTGATAAACAGATCAAACAAGATGCTCCAAAAGCAGAGCCACTATAAAATTAGGTTCCCAATCTACAGGGTATTCCATGTTCAAGTATTATTAAATGTTTAAGGAAAAGTTATTACTAATGAGAATTATAATATCCTAATTTCTTGTCCAGTTCCACCTAGTTATTACCACTTCCCCCACGTCAACCATCAAATGTCAAGGAAGAAAATATCTCCAGTCTTTGAACCACAAAAGCAACCATCGCTCTCACAATCTATAATGCCCAAACATTTAGCAAAGAGAAAATAAAATTGTAATGGACAGGAATTAGAGCAAACTCCGGGAGACAGTGGAGCTTGCGTGCTGTAGTCCATGGGGTGCAAAGAGTTGGACACGACTTAGCGACTGCACAACAAAAGAAAATAGTTGGTAATGATGTTTTGAGAGAAGAATTTGATTTCTCCTGGCAAAGAACTGCCAGAAGGAAGCAACCGGTAGATAAATATTACACTGCAAATGCATCTGTACCTAGGCGCCTCTGTGTCATGCTTTGAGGACTGTCCAAAAAGCAGTGCTTTCGAAGACGACAGAGAGAAAGGAAACTGGATGCATGCCCTTCATTTCCTTGCCTGCGCATAAATACCTCCACCTGCGCCAGGAGACGAAAACAGAAGAATTCAGGGAACCTCTTCACTATCTGCCGAGCAGGTGCTCGGTTTTCACTGACAGCCGCTGGAGGTAGCCCACAAGAAAAGGGCCTGCAGCTCTATAACTGATGATGACTTCAAGAACGAAAATGAGCATATTCAGACATTTCACAAGGAAAGAATGAACAGTCAATACTAGCAAAGTCCATTTCTCTTATGCCAAGATTTTGCTGGTGGTTTCTCCAGGTAAGCAAATGTTTCTTTTTATATCCAACTCTTAGCTCAATGCTACATATTGACAAAGCATGAATACTTTGTGTTCATTTTTCTAAATGAACCTTGGAATTACTTATAAAATCCTTCACTTTCCTTGGTAGCTGCTGCCACATAAAGCATTTATTGGAAGAGGAAAGGCCAAAGAGAGGGTGAGACAGAGAAAAGAAAGAAAACAAAACAAATATAAAAAGAATAATCAGAGCAGGAAAAAGAAATTTCACAATTAGACACGTTGACAAAGCATGAATACTTTGTGTTCATTTTTCTAAATGAACCTTGGAATTACTTATAAAATCCTTCACTTTCCTTGGTAGCTGCTGCCACATAAAGCATTTATTGGAAGAGGAAAGGCCAAAGAGAGGGTGAGACAGAGAAAAGAAAGAAAACAAAACAAATATAAAAAGAATAATCAGAGCAGGAAAAAGAAATTTCACAATTAGACACGTAACTAAAATCATTGCCTCTTGTTTTCAGGCAATATTTAGTACCTAATGGGAGTTCCTTGGAAGAGATTTTGTTTTCTGCGTATCTTATACTTTATTATTAATGCCGCGAATCTTATTTATACCTGAGAATGGGAATGAGTATGGGGCACACACAGTGGCATACAAAAGGCTTGCCTTGGCTCCCAAGAGCTGTTTTTAGTTCAGTTGTTCAGTTGTGTCCAACACCATGGACTGCAGCATACCAGGCTTCCCTTGCCATCACCAGCTTTCAGACCTTTCTTAAACTCATGTCCATGGAGTCAGTGATGCCATCCAACAATCTCATCCTCTGTCGTCTCCTTCTCCTCCCATCTTCAATCTTTCCCAGCATCAGGGTCTTTCTTTTCCAATGAGTTAGCTCTTTGCATCAGGTGGCCAAAGTGCTGGAGTTTCAGCTTTAGCATCAGTCCTTCCAATGAATGAATATTCAGGACTGATTTCCTTTAGGATGGACTGGTTGGATCTCCTTGCAGTCTGAGGGACTCTCAAGAGTCTTCTCCAACATCACAGTTCAAAAGCATCAATTCTTTGGCACTCAGCTTTATTTACAGCCCAACTCTCACATCCATACATGACTACTGGAAAAAACATAGCCTTGACTAGATGGACCTTTGTTGGCAAAGTAATGTCTCTGCTTTTTAGTATGCTGTCTAGGTTGGTCATAGCTTTTCTTTCAAGGAGCAAGTGTCTTTTAATTTCATGGCTGCAGTCACCATCTGCAGCGGTTTTGGATCCCTCCGGAATAAGCTCTCTCACTGTTCCCACTGTTTCCCCATCTGTTTGCCGGCTCTGTGTGCAGCGATGCACCACACTGTTAGCTGGGAGGCAGCTTTGGTGACAGTGCTTTTACCACAGAAACTGGAAATGTTACCAACCAGAGCTCTGTTTCCCTCCCCATACCTCCGCCCCAGAAAGCCGACGGCTAAACAAATATCTACCAGATTCCACCAGCCACACGAAGTCTTCTTGACATGTATATGTAATCACAAGAAAACACGTTCTCTGTGCTAAAAATGTTCCCTGGGTATAACATCTAATCCTTACGAGTATCCTTAAGAAGGACCAGGATATCTGTTGTTATTTCTGCTAGACAAGGAGAATGAAAACTCAGAGATTAAGTAAATCCACCAGTGTCTCAAAGCTTTAATTAAGACATACTTTGAATCCAAAATACACCTTCATATCCTATATAATGTTGTCTTCTAAGATTAATGGGTTATTAGATCCTAGAGAAAAATGCTGTCAAAGGAAAGCTTGATATGCATGCCAGTGGAAAATACTGATATTAAGGTGGAAAGATGCAGGCTTGGTGTTTCAGGAGTCCTAGGGGGCTGTCTAGGGGCCCACTGCAGGGCTCCATGCTCTCTGTCACCCTCCTCTGTGCACCTGAACCTCAAAGGAAGACACAGGGCATGCTCACCAAGTCCACGGCTGCCACCAAGCCTGGAAGGATGCATCATCTCAGTTGTGTATTACGTAGATTTGTGTGAACTGTCTAGTCTCCTTTCTGGAATCAGGCAAATTTAACAAAGTGAAATGAATACAGAAAAGGTCATATGCATCATGTGAAGAGAAAAGAGGAGAGAAAAGAGTTTGGAAGGAAACTGAAGGCTGTCTTTAGCTTCTGAAGAAGAAACTCTCTCATCTATGCAGAAGAGACTCTCATCCAGGGAGTGGATTTAACTAACAAAAGAGAGCTATAAGAAGGAAGATTCCATTTAAACAGGAAGAGGCATTTTCTAGTACAAAGTAATGTATTAGTCATCTCTCAGTTTACTCAGGGAGAATCTGAAAGTCATCTCTCATGAAGTAATGATTAAATATGTAGGATTTGAAGCCAGGAGATCCAGGTTCAAATCTGAGCTCCACGGCTTCCTAGCTATATGATCTTAGGCAAGTCTCAGAGGTTTCCACATCTGCCACTTTGGTATCAAGAGGGTTCCTGCCATGAGATATATCAGAAGTTTCATCAATCTTAGTAGTCTGATTTTGTGTTTACTTAACTTTCCCTGGAACAAAAATATTTGTTGACAAATTGAGACTCATAGTCCTTAATAATATTTATTAAGACTGCCATGGAAAATGACAGCATAAATTCTAGAGGAAGTTGCTGCTGCTGCTAAGTCACTTCAGTCGTGCCCGACTCTGTGTGACCCCATAGACGGCAGCCCACCAGGCTCCCCCATCCCTGGGATTCTCCAGGCAAGAATACTGGAGTGGGTTGCCATTTCCTTCTCCAATGCATGAAAGAGAAAAGTGAAAGTGAAGTCGCTCAGTCTGTCCGACTGTTAGCGACCCCATGGACTGCAGCCCACCAGGCTCCTCCGTCCATTGGATTTTCCAGGCAAGAGTACTGGGGTGGGGTGCCATTGCTTTCCCCAGAGGAAGTTGAGGCAACACTTATTAAAAGAGCTTTTAATAACTTCTAAGTGTTTCTGAATATCTTTTAAAAATATATATTTTATTCCCTGGTCAGCTCAGATGGTAAAAAATCCGCCTTCAATGCAGGAGACCCAAGTTCAATCCCTGGGTTGGGAAAATCCCCTGGAGAATGAAATTGCAACTCACTCCACTATTCCTACCTGGGAAATCCCATGGACAGAGGATCCCAGTCCATGGGGTTGCAAAGATTCAGCCACGACTGAGCAACTAACACGGACATCATGTCCCTAAGAAACAGACCAACAAATTAGCCTTGACATTTAACGTCCTTCTAAAAGTCATGTTCCTGACTTTGTATATTAGTAACTTTTTCACCCTTACTTTCATTCAAATGGGAAGTAAGTTTATACACTACTACCAGTGGGAATAGGGGTTATAGCTACTTTTCATCTGACCACAAATTTTATTTTTTGAAAGATTTCCTATGTACCCATTAGTTTTGATAAGTGCTCTCAGGCTACAAAAGATGCATAGAGTTATTCTCAAAAGGAATGATCACTATTTAGTTCCTGAATTTTTATCAATAGGCAAACTTGACTCCACTATGGCTCTCAGTCTGAGCCACTGTCCAAGGAAGAAATGTCCATAAAGAAAGGATAAACTACTTAGCATTATTATTTTCAAACTTGTGCAATACCTATTTCAAAAATACAAAGATTATTATTTGAGAGATAGTTACCATATGTTCTTCATGTCCCCTGAGGATAAACAAAAAAGTCAGGAAAAAAAATACAGCTTAAATGAGAACAGTAGGGATTTTGGATAATGGTTTTAAGAAGAACTCCTGGGTAGAAAGTGCCATTGAGTATCAGAAGAGGTTAGCGAGAGACAGTGCAAACTTCTTTCCTCTAGGAGTGTTAGTTGCGTGTACACTGTTTTCCAATTAGTTTCACCACTTGCTTTTCTATTTGTTTTAATAAAGAAGGACAAGTAAAAGCTAACTCATTCCTTCCCAGGGATGTTAATCCATAGACAAACATAGGATCACTACTAAAGACCTTTTAATTGCTTTCTGTTCTTCATCCCAGGCGATCCACATTTTCCTTCCCTTCAGTCTCATATAATACGCATCTGGACTTAAGTGATCCCCACTGGTTCTGAAACTCTCATTATTCCATCCACTGCCTGGGTACTCCTGTCTTCTGACTGCTCCTCCTTTCTCCAGCGTGAGGAATCCCACCTGTGACAAGGTCATGTGGCAGAGGCCTGATGGGCAAGAAGAGTCAAGCCTCAGGGTTTCCCCCTGGTATTTCCTGAGTATGTACGCCAAAAATAAGAATCTGCCTGCCTTATTGTTCTGTGCTTTCCACTCTTCTGACACACTCTGGAAAAAGTTAACTCAGGGCTTTAGTCTTCTGCATTTGAAAGGGATGTTTCAGTTCAAATCCCCTCTGATAACTCTCTAGCTTGCCTAACAGGTTCCCCTGGACTTTTTATAGCTTGTGAATTGCTTGCAGCCCTGCAACCTCGAGAGGCACAGGAAGCTTAAAATATCCTAGGAATGCAGTGGCTTCCGACGAGTCAAAATCATTAGAATAGGACTGATTAAAGGTTTCATTTGTTGAGCCAATACTTGCTGCCAAATTTTCATATCTCTTATTTGTAGATATAGTTGCTATGTAGAAAAAACTGGTAGTAGCCCTGGTATTAGCAACATTAGATCTTTGAGTTAAGTACTTTCTTTGTTATAACCCACTGCACCTTTGTTCTACAGGAATGTAACTTTATTTAGTACTTTGAGGGTGATGCAGAGTAAAGAAAAAACTCTTCTAGGGAAAAAGAGTTTTCTTGATAGACATTTATCTAGGAAGACAGCCATAAAAATGTTAACAGGCCTCTTGGCCAGAAGATAATGTAAACCACCTGAGACCTTTTGTATACGGGAAGGTAAGCAAAAAGAAAGCCTGGTCTCAATGAGGGTCAGGTCTGCTGCCCCTGCATAACTCTGCATATTCCATTATTTCTTTATGTACAACTTAGGGTATATAAGCTGATTTTGAAAATAAAGTCTTGAGTCTTGCACTGATGCTGGGCTCCCCCATGTTCTTTTCTCCCCTTTCCCGGCTGAATTCCCATCTGGAGTGGGGAGGCTCACCACATCTACTTATTTGTCCTGGCTTCTAAGATCCACATGAAAAGGAGCCTAAGGCAGAGCACCTTTTGATATTCAAGTGGGCGCTGGTGGCCTAACGGAGATGGTGCAAACCTCTTGTCTTGAGGTTTTATTGGTTTTCCCCGTAAACCAAGTTATTCAGCCTCTTTTCTCCACTAATATATCCTACTACACTATCCGTTTCTAATCTCTCTATATACCTGTAGTCAAATAAGTTTTTTTCTAGGACGCCGACTCCGTCCCCACTTCGAATTCCCTGGATCTACCGGGGCTGGACCCTGGCACCAGTGGTTCCTCACATGTCTAATAGACACTCATCATGGGTAGGCCAAACCTTCTGAACACCTCTTTTGTGAAAATGTAATCCATTTTCATGGATTCAACCATCATCTTTAGGTGGATAACTCAGGTGGTCAGGTTATCTTTATACTATCTCTCAAACTGTAGCTCAGGATCTCCTTACTGATTAGTGAGTATCCTCATTTGGCTATTGCATAGTCACACAGTCATCAAAACCTCCAAACTTTCACAAAGTCACCTCCTTTCCCTGACTTTTTAAACATTTCTCACCAATGCCTCCTCCAGTCATTCTATGTGCTAACCTTCAAAATATATCTCTTTTTATCCTTCTCTGATGCAGGTACCTCTCATCCATCTTCTCCTACCTCCAATCAGTGTCCCGGCCTCTCAATTCCTGTTCTTTTACATTGCTCTCAATTTTCTCTTCCATAGTTACTATCAGTGATTCTCAAGCACATACTGATTAGACTATAGGTTCTCTACTTTGACATTCATGGCTCTTCACAAGCTGACTTCAAGTCACTTTCCCACACATAACAACCATTTAAAATCCTTCTACGA
Source organism: Oreotragus oreotragus (assembly GCA_006410675.1). Lineage (NCBI taxonomy): Eukaryota > Metazoa > Chordata > Mammalia > Artiodactyla > Bovidae > Oreotragus > Oreotragus oreotragus. Next base: position 370,802 of record SJYX01011914.1, read on the forward strand.
GCGCCAAACTTACCTAGAGCTGCCATGGACCCTGGGCTCACCAGACTCAACCATAGTATGTCTGTCTCAATCTCATATATGCCTGCTTAGTCTTGTCAGCTGTGTTCGATTCTTTGCAACCCCATGGACTGTAGCCCGCCAGGCTCCTCTGTCCATGCGATTCTCCAGGGAAGAATACTGCAGTGCGTTGCCATTGCCTTCTCTACAGGATCTTCCTGACCCAAGGATTGAACCCGTGTTGTCTCTTGGGTCTCCTGCATTGGCAGACAGGTGCTTTACCACCAGTGCTACCTGGGAAGCCCATGCGGTATTGTCCAAAATCCAGCTTAAGTAAGCCTACCTACCTTGAACCACCCAGTAAACAGCATTTACCTCTTCATCTACACTTCTCTCTTTAATTGTTCATTTGCTCTTAATACCTATGGTCTTAAACTGTTAATTTTCTTCTTATACATCTTTTGCAACTCATAATTTTTTCAACTTTCAATGCATTGCAAACAATTTGAAAGCATAAACTCTTATACGACTTTGTATTCCTTCCCTTAAGAAATACATATGATGACAGGCTCTCTGACTGACCTGAAAGCAAGTCAGGGGCATGTTGTGAGCTCTCTCTTTAAGCAAGGGTCACATGAGTAGGAACTGAGAGTGGTCTAGCCACTAAGAGCGACCCCAAACACTAGCCCCAAGAAAGGGGGACTTAGGCCCTACAACCATAGCACTAAACTCCACCAACAACTTAGATGAATTTGATGGAGGCCTGAGCTCCACATGAGAGCACAGCCCCAGCCAACACCCCACTTTCAGCTTTGCAAGGCTCTGAACTGTGAACCTGGTTATGCCACACCAAGACTTCTGACCTGCAGAAACTATTTCAAGAGAGAAGAAATCCAGCTCCACCCACCAGAACTCCGGCACAAGCCTCCCTAACCAAGAAACCTTGACAAGCCACTGATACAATCCCACCCACAGTGAGGAAACTCCATAATAAAGAGAACGCCACAAATCCCCAGAATATAGAAAGGCCACCCCAAATACAGCAATATAACCAAGATGAAGAGACAGAAGAATACTCAGCAGGTAAAGGAACATGAGAAATGCCCACCAAACCAAACAAAACAGGAAGAGATCGGGAATCTACCTGAGAAAGAATTCCGAATATTGATAGTGAAAATGATCCAAAATCTTGAAATAAAAATGGAATCACAGATAAATAGCCTGGAGACAAGGATTGAGAAGATGCAAGAAAGGTTTAACAAGGACCTAGAAGAAATAAAATAGAGTCAATACATAATGAATAACGCAATAAATGAGATCAGAAACACTCTGGAGGCAACAAATAGTAGAATAACGGAGGCAGAAGATAGGATTAGTGAAATAGAAGATAGAATGGTAGAAATAAATGAATCAGAGAGGAAAAGAGAAAAACGAATTAAAAGAAATGAGGACAATCTCAGAGACCTCCAGGACAATATGAAACGCTCCAACATTCGAATTATAGGAGTCCCAGAAGAAGAAGACAAAAAGAAAGACCATGAGAAAATCCTTGAGGAGATAATAGTTGAAAACTTCCCTAAAATGGGGAAGGAAATA
>SJYX01011914.1:404813-451950 GCA_006410675.1 Oreotragus oreotragus
CAGATTTCTCAAGAGGCAGGTTAGGTGGTCTGGTATTCCCATCTCTTTCAGAATTTTCCACAGTTTATTGTGATCCACACAGTGAAAGTCTTTGGCATAGTCAATAAAGCAGAAATAGATGTTTTTCTGGAACTCTCTTGCTTTTTCCATGATCCAGCGGATGTTCCCCACTCAGGAAGGGTTCATTGTTGAAAATAGCAGAAGAATATTGTTGTAATAACATATCACCTATAAAAATCTAGCATGATCCCAGAAAATAGCATATGCCTTCCCCCCCATGCCCACACACTCTTTAGAATGATTAATCCCTGAAAACTGCATCATCTGTTAACAGGGTAAATCTTTACAGTGAGTATTGAATTATTCTAGGGGGTACTATTACATTTATTCAAAACCTAAGAGAAAGGGTCATTTAATCTGATTTAGCTCCAGATGCCCCTTCTATAAACAGTATACAGTAACACTTTCTACCTCACTGACATAAGAAGTGAAATAATGAAATTTAAACCACTTAGTCCAATTTCTGAAAATAAACTTTGGTTCTTAACAACAGTAAAAATAATAATATAGTGTCTTGCCACCTGTGAAAACTGCTAAGTTATTCTGCAACTTACCTACCAGCTTCAGGCGATCATTTTTTTTTTTTTTTTCTTTTTTGGCTTAACTGCTCAGCATGCAGGATCTTAGGTTTCTGACCAGGGACTGAACCAGCACCCCACCACACTGCCCCATGCCCCTCTACAGTAGAAGCAAGAAGTCTTAATGGCTGGGCCACCCGTGAAGTCCCTGCCTGCCTGCTTTAAAGATGTGTTCCAAATCTGCTTATGGTACATACATTCAGAAATGAGTGAAAAGAAATTGTTTACATGCTTGAAAACTGCAAGCATCACACTTTGGTGCTCTGGCCAGCATTCCAGGTGAATGAAACTCATGGCCTTAGTCTACTACCAAGGCAGAAAAACGGTGAGAAGGAAACTCAATAGGAAGAAATCTGTCCAAGTGTTTATTTCCCTTCATTTAGATCCATAAAGCATATAGATCAAATGCTCAGAGCTATTAGGAGCAGAGGAAAATGCCAGAATCGATGCTGCAATGCATTTTGTGCTTACCCTGAATTAATGCTTCTAGATCAGTGTTGTTCCTGATTTAACTTCTTGTTAATGGTCTTAAACGTTTGATCTATATCTTTTGCCAGCTCAAATACAGAAAACTCCACATCATGGATTCCCTATAGAGTCATGAGGAAAGGAATCTGCAATACCAACAGAGATGGCTAGAAACTATACCAGGTTTGAGTGACACTTCCTTTCCTGCGAAGTAGTCATTACAGAGAAACTTGATGCTCTTATATCATAAAATATAACTACCATCAAAGGGGAAGCTGTCACTACTCACCAATAATTAAAATCAAGGTTCTTTTTAAAGAGTAGAAAAATCTCAGGGAGTTGATTCCCTTTCCTGTTCTCTGCTTTTAGGACAATTTCAATAAATAACTGTTGAAACATCAAAAGATCTAGCAACAACTTTGGGATCTTCAGAGATATGTCTTATCATGACTGGACCACTGCTTTCCAAACTGAATTCACTGGAGCTGTTAGTAGGTGCATGGAAAAGAAAGCAGTCTGATAAAACAATTTAAATTTTAGAAACATATCCATGAGCTATTTGGATATGCACAATTCATATCTATACATTGAATGTCTAAGTTTCAGAGTAAAGCAAAATTTTTAAATGTGTACATCACCCTATGTTTACGTAAGGATTTTTTTTTTTTTTCAGATTAACACCTTTGGCATCCTGGTATAATGATTCGTTGGCAAGTGTATCAATTTAATGTTAAAGTACAGGAACAAAATGGAGTAAAATAAAATAGTTAATGTGTACTAAGTACTTATTTTACGCCAGTCAGATATTATTCTAAATCCTTTGCATGTATAATTTTATCCTCCTAGAAACTCTGCGATGTATTTACTGTTATTACAGAGGAGCCAAGAGGTTAAACTTCTCAACGTAGATGGATTGTAAACAGTAAGGCTTCAACCCAGGCAGTCTGGCTGCAAGTCATCTCAAACCTGAATACAGGCAGAAAACTCAAGGTGATTCTAGAAAAGTGACAGATAATGAAAATGCTTCTTTTCATCCAGAAAGCAGAATGCTAAAAAGGAATAATATTCTCATATGTCAAATAGGGCTCAAATAAAAAAAATTAATTAACAGGAAACATTCCCCAAGAATACAATTGCTGAAGCAGTAGGGAAAGTAGAGGTTGAAGTTGCAGAAACATTTTTTTCTCTGAATTATTTAAAATAAGAATCTTTCACCATGTTTACCTCTTAGGACAGTCTTTATTAAAAGCAATTGGATTAATAATCCCTAGACCCTCATGAACTTGCAAGTGTCCCTGATTTCATATGAAGTTGGTAGAAAACACTTAGTAAGTCTGGGGTGACTTTACTTCATTATAAGTGGGCCAGTCCACAGCAAATTTCCTAGGTATTAATATTTCTGCCTTAGAAATGAGTCTATTAGGACTATGAGGAAAATGATGCTTCAGGAACACAAATAATAATAATCACCTCTTAAGATGATGCAACTCTATAAACAAGTTGCTGTGTGAGCTGCACCTCTGCAAAATATCCTGAGATGATGGCTTCCCAGGTGGTGCTAGTGGTAAAGAATCCACCTGCAATGCAGGAGACCTGGGTTTGATCCCTGGGTTGGGAAGATCCCCTGGAGAAAGGTATGGCAGCCTGCTCCAGTATTCTTGCCTGGAGAATCCCCTGGACAGAGGAGTCTGTCGGGCTGCAGTCCATGGGGTCGCAAAGAGTCGGACATGACTGAACACAACCCTACTCAGGTGAGATGATCAAGTCATGGACAAAATTACAGCACCATTTTATTGACACAAATACCACAGACACTTGACAAGCCAAAATATGTGTTCAGCATCCTTAACTATCTATATCCTCTTGCTGTACACAATGAAAGAATCGCCAATGAAGCACTGTCCCTCAGAGGGAAAAAATGTTATGGTGCTAGTACTATTTTCTAGATTCCATATAGTTAGTTAAGTCACTCAGTCGTGTCTGACTTTTTGCGATCCCATGGACTGTAGCCCACCAGGCTTCTCCGTCCATGGGATTCTCCAGGCAAGAATACTGGAGTGGGGTGCCATTTTCTTCTCCAGGGGATCTTCCCAACCCAGGGATCAAACCCAGGTCTCCTGTATTAGAGGCAGACGTGTTAACCTCTGAGCCATGTGCTCTAATACAAGATATTTGCTTTTTTTTTTTTTCTCTTTCTAACTTACTTCACTCTGAATGGCAGACTCTAGGTTCATCCACATCATTCCAAATGCCCCAATCCTGTTCCTTTTTATGGCTGAGGAATATTCCATTGCATACATGCACCGTATCTTCCTATCCATTCCTCACTTCCATGTCCTGATTATTGTAAGTACTACTGACTGCACAGGGAGCTCAGCTCAGTGTTTTTGAGGACCTAGAGGAGTGGTACGGGAGCGATGGGAAGGAAACTCAAGGGGTGGCAATATATGTATACTTAGAGCTGATTCATGCTGCTGTTCAGCAGAAACTAACACAACATTGCAAAACAACTATCCTTCAGTTAAAAAACTAAACGTCCCCCTTGCCGCAAATGCTACACTATGAACAGTGATGACCCAAGTACGACATTTTCTTTGATAGTTACCCTCAGTCACTCATCCTTATACCCTTTCTTCTTGTTCTAGTCATTAACGAGATTTAAGTCCTACATGATTCAGATCATCTCCTTCACTGTCCACCAGAGAACTCAGCACATACAGGAGAAGGTTTTTATGTCTATGGTGGACCAGGAATATGTGAAGGCACTGGTTTGAGGAATACGTTTGTTTCCAATAAAGACATCACTGCTGCTGCTAAGTCGCTTCAGTCGTGTCCGACTCCGTGCAACCCCGCAGACGGCAGCCCACCAGGCTCCCCCGTCCCTGGGATTCTCCAGGCAAGAACACTGGAGTGGGTTGCCATTTCCTTCTCCAAAGCATGTGCTAAAGGTCGAAACAACATGGATATCCCAGGTAATACGCTCTGATAAGGTAATAGACATCTAAATCCAGAATCCATATCTGCCAAATGCTATCTTGAAACCTTTCTCCTTCTCCCCCGACAACCACAGAGAAGCATAAATCATTGTTTCCTGCTTTTTCCTTTCCTATTTTTGTCTCCTTTTTATTACAAAATTAAAATTTATTGACCTATATCCTAAAACATTATAGATTTCACATCTTATTTGGGCTAATTATATCATCCAGTCTGCCAAAATGGTTTCATCAATGAGCTTGTATTGCAAGAACTCTCCTAATCAATTCTTTGACACTTAATTAAGGACTGCCTGTCTTTGAGGATTTGGAGCCTAAAGCAGGGAGGGGCTTCTGCGTGCGAGGTAGATGGTCAGAGTTCCTTGCAAACAGAAGCCCATCTCTCTCATCACGCGTGCTTCCCAGGCTTCTTTGATATTGCTTTGAACTTTGGGACTCTCTCTAGTCGCCAAGCCTCAATCCCCCACCCCCCTCCCCCGCTTGGTTATTATCATCTTGGACTAGGGATGCATAGCATGTTACATGCTGCTATGGAATTCACATAGGGTTTGGACCCCTTTTCAACCACCTTACAATTAAATGAAAACATATTAGAAAGAAAGCCCATACAGGATACAAAGAGCCCCTGTTAGTACGTGAGGATCAGGCAAGGATGGGACAGAGGAAGATACGGTTGGGCAAATTCTAGGACAAATCTTACTAAAACTCATGGAAAAAAATTATAGCAGAGTACACCCACTATTTCAAGCATATTGATGAGTTTTGTTAACAATTTCAATTATTTAAGCCCACATGAATCAAATATATGGATCTTGAAGTTTATTCAAATCCAAGAAGATTAGAATTAAGGATATGAAAAATGAAAGTGTGCTCAGAGCAAAATAATCATATCTTAAAAATACATGTTTAACAAACTTAACATATGGCAGAATTGAAATGCAGATTTTTTATAGTATTTAGTCTGATTATATAGCAATATTTCTCTTGTGTTAATATGTCTCAGAAATCTCTTTATGCTTCTATTTATAGTGAATGTTTTCCAGTCACTTATTTGCTAACAGTTGATTTAATCAATAATAGATTTTAATGATGAGCAGATTTATTTGACAACAATAATTGTGTAATAAATTTTCAGAGATTTCTTGTAGACTCTATTTCTCCTCATAATTGAAATTAAATAATGTATTGTGTGATTAATTGTCTAATGTGTGAGTCTTCTAGGATGTAAGCTCTGTGAGGTAGGGACAGTATCCATCTTTTATTTATTTTTTTAGTGGAGGATACTTGCTTTACTTGTGTTGGCCTCTGCCATACATCAGCATGAACCGACCACAGGGATACACAGGTCCCTTTCCTCCTGAAACCCCCTCCCCTCTCCCACCTCATCTCAGCCTCTAGGTTGTCTCAGAGCACTGGGTTGAGCGCCCTATGTCACACAGCAAATTCTCACTGGCTATCTATTTCACATACAGTAACGTATGTTTCCATACTATCCTCTCAGCTCATTCTACCCTTTCGTTCCCCCACTGAGCCAACAAGTCTGTTTCTTATGTCTCCATCTCCATTGCTGCTCTGAGAATAGGATCATTATTACCATCTGTCTAGACTCCATATGCATGCATTAATATACGGCATTTGCCTTTCTCTTTCTGACTTACTTCACTCTGTATAATAGGCTCTAGGTTCCCCTACCTCAAAGACCGACTCGAATATGTCCTTTTTTAGAGCTGAGTAATATGCCACTGTATATATATATATATATACCACGATTTCTGTATCCATTCCTGTGTCAATGGACATCTAGGTGGCTTTTATGTCCTAGCTATTGTAAAAAGTGCTACAATGAACATTGGGGTACATGAGCCTCTTTCAATTATGGTTTTCTCAGGGTAGAACACTGGGGTACATGAGCCTCTCTCAATTATGGTTTTCTCAGGGTGTATGCCTAGTAGTGGGATGGTTGGCTCATACGGTAACTCTACCACCTAGGTTTTTACCTACGACCTAGGTAGTACTACCCCTAGGTTTTTAAGGAATCTCCATATTTTCCTCCATAGTGGCTGTATCAGTCTGACAGTGTCCATCCTATTCCACACTTTGTTTTAGCACTTAGGGCATTTTTACCTTCACGTATCAAATATACTCAAATAATTATTAATAAGGGAATAAATAGGTACTTCATTGATCACTTTACCAATATCATAAATATTTGGAAGACGCTGATTATAAATAGGTGAGGTGAGGTGAAGTTGCTCAGTCGTGTCCAACTCTTTGCGACCCCATGGACTGTAACCTACTAGGCTTCTCCGTCCATGGGATTCTCCAGGCAAGAATACTGGAGTGGATTGCCATTTTCCTTCTCCAAGGAAAAAATAGGGGTGCCAGCAAAGACTGAAGACATCAATAGAAGCACTGTCTCTTGGACCACAACCAAATCAATCCCCAAATTTCTACATTTTCATAAAAGAGAGGGCCATCTAAATTTTAGGTCATATTACTCTTCCTAAAAGCTGAACTGTGGAATCCATGATTAAGATTTTTCTCAAATAAAATATCTACCCACTGTGTATACCCTCAGTTCAGTTAGGTTCAGTTCAGGCTCTCACTCATGTCCGACCCTCTGTGACCCCAGGGACTATAGCATGCCTGGCTTCTCGGTCCATCACAACACCCAGAGCTTCCTTAGACTCATGTCCATTGAGTCAGTCATGCCATCCAACCATCTCATCCTCCATTGTCCCCTTCTCTTCCTGTGTTCAATCTTTCCCAGCATTAGGGTCTTTTCCAACAAGTCAGTTCTTTGCATCAGGTGGCCAGGGTATTGCAGTTTCAGCTTCAGCATGTGTCCTTCCAATGAATATTCAGGACTGATTTCCTTTAGGAGGAACTGGTTGGATCTCCTTGCAGTCCAAGAGACTCTCAAGAGTCTTCTTCAACACCTCAGTTCAAAAGCATCAATTCTTTGGTGCTCAGGTTTCCCTATAGTCCAACTCTCACATCCATACATGACTACTGAGAAAATCATAGCTTTGACTAGAAGGACCTTTGTTGGCAAAGGAATATCTCTGCTTTTTAATATGCTGTCTAGGTAGGTCATAGCTTTTCTTCCAAGGAGCAAGCATCTTTTAATTTCATAGCTGCAGTCACCATCTGTGGTGATTTTGGAGCCCCACCCCCCAAAATGAAGTTTCTTACTGTGTCCGTTGTTCCCCTATCTATTTGCCATGAAGTGACGGGACTGGATGCCATGATCTTAGTTTTCTGAAAGCTGGGTTTTAAGCCAGCTTTTTCACTCTTCTCTTTCACTTTCATCAAAAGACTCTTTAGTTGTCCTTTGCTTTCTGCCATAAGGGTGGTGTCATCTGTGTATCTGAGGTTACTGATACTTCTCCTGGCAATTGTGATCCAGCTTCTGCATTATCCAGCCCAGCATTTCACATGATGTACTCTACATATAAGTTAAATAAACAGGGTGAAAATATACAGCCCTGACGTATTCCTTTCCCAGTTTGGAACCAGTCTGTTGTTTTATGTCCAATTCTAACCATTGCTTCTTACTTTCTAATATGCTGTCTAGGTTGGTCATAAGTTTCCTTCCAAGGAGTAAGAGTCTTTTAGTTTCATGGTTTCAATCACCATCTGCAGTGATTTTGGAGCCCAGATAACTCAACTTAATTAGGGGTCTAGTTGTGAGAAGAGAGGGGTAAAAAAATGACTCTTTTTTTAACCTGCTGTAATTTCTTCTTTTAATTTATTTTTAATTGGAGAATAATTGCTTTACAATTTTAATAGAACTGTCAGAAGAAAAGAGTAGGCTAAATAAAGATGCAGTTTTCAATAGAAAAATGACAGAATTTTCAAGAATTAAGGAAAGGTGATTATTCTGACTAAAGTATCACATATTATACTTTAAAAAAGTAGCTCTTCAATTAAACATACTGTAAAAATTGAAAAAAAATATTTCATGTGTATTTTATTTATTTTGGTAAAAGTAGTTCAATAAGAATATGTAAGGATAAGAATCTTTAATGTATCTAATAACATTTTGATCTATGTGAGTTAAAATCTGATAAAAGTTAATTTTAAAAAGACAAAAACTCAATGACATTCTTTTGTCACATTTCTGTCAGCAATGGACAAATTAAAAAGGCCAGATTGGGAGTTTTAAAACAGATATCCAACAATGAACTACTGTAAAAAAAATGTCATTCCCCAGGAAAAAATAAAATAAAGATAAATAAATAAACAAACAATTAAAAGGCTAAAAGAAAAAAATACTGATAATTTGGACATCACAATTGATAAATTTTTGATGGCTTATATGTCAGGGGCTAGTGTGTATAGGTGTGTATATTTACTAAGAAAAAGAGGTAGAGTAGGAGAGAGAGGGCAGAGAGAGGAAGAGAGAGAATGAAAAATGAGAACTTTATGTCTAATATTCTGCAATCAAATATAAATGGAAGAGTCACTAAAGCTGACTGTGCATTGTGAAAAAAAAATTTCAATATATTTAAAATTTTGGAAAATAATAGATCACATTATTTGATCAGATTCAATTTAAAAATTATTTTTAAGGATTAGAAAGCAAAAGCCTATAACTGTTCACTTGAAAACATTGAAACACATTTATAAGACACATTTATAAATATATTTAGTATAATATTAAAATCAAAATCCTAAGTAATTTAGAAAAGTATGTTATAATTTGAAAATTGTGAGAAGTGTATAGGTGTGTATATTTACTAAGAAAAAGAGGTAGAGTAGGAGAGAGAGGACAGAGAGAGGAAGAGAGAGAATGAAAAATGAGAACTTTATGTCTAATATTCTGCAATCAAATATAAATGGAAGAGTCACTAAAGCTAACTGTGCATTATGAAAAAAGAATTTCAATATATTTAAAATTTTGGAAAATAATATATCACATTATTTGATCAGATTCAATTTAAAAATTATTTTTAAGGATTAGAAAGCAAAAGCCTATAACTGTTCACTTGAAAACATTGAAACACATTTATAAGACACATTTATAAATATATTTAGAATAATATTAAAATCAAAATCCTAAGTAATTTAGAAAAGTATGTTATAATTTGAAAATTGTGAGATGCAAACAGATGTGTACTCAGTAAAATTTTTATTCAAAATATAGATTGTACAAGGAATAAGGTACAAAATAAATAAATGAGCATATAATTGATTGCCAGGAGCCAGCGTGAGGAACCCCGCCCATGTCAAAGTTCATGAGGAAAGAAGCCCGACAAAACGCAAAGGCGTGATCTGGCTTCAGGGGTTCCCCCTGAATTTTCCTGAACATCTACCCCCAAAACCAGAGTCAGCCTGATTTTATTGTACTGTGCTTTGCCATTCTTCTGACACTCTCTGGAAAAATTAACTTAGAGCTCCAGTTAACAGTCTCCTGCATATAAGAGTGTTTCAATCCAAAAACCCCTCTGATGCCTCTCTAACTTGTCTTACCTGGACTTTTACAACTATGCATGTGATTGTTTACAGCTACCCCCACCCCACCCCCCAACTGTGAGAGACACAGGATGCCTAAAACATAAAGCCTTTCAAAGAGTTAAAAGGTATTAGAGTACCACTGGTGTAAGATTTCACTGTTGAGCCAATGCTTGTTGCTAAGTCCCATATCTCTTATCCACTGTGCACCTGGGTGCACATTCCTTAACATAGTTAGAATGTATGAAAAAACATGTGTAGCCTTGAAACTGACCATGTCAGACTTTTGAGCTAATTGGTTCTTTCTTTGTTGTAACTGGCTGCACCTCTGCTTCTTGAAAATGTAACTTTGTTTGATATTTTCTGACCCATATCTCTTATCCACTGTGCACCTGGGTGCACATTCCTTAACATAGTTAGAATGTATGAAAAAACATGTGTAGCCTTGAAACTGACCATGTCAGACTTTTGAGCTAATTGGTTCTTTCTTTGTTGTAACTGGCTGCACCTCTGCTTCTTGAAAATGTAACTTTGTTTGATATTTTCTGAGGCTGACATAGATTAGAAATATGAAGAAAAAACATTTCAAGGGAAAATAAGTTTTCTGGCTGAGCAGCCTTTATCAAAAGTTCAGTTCACTTTAGTCGCTCAGTCGTGTCCGACTCTTTGCGACCCCATGAATCGCAGCACGGCCTCCCTATCCATCACCATCTCCCAGAGTTCACTCAGGCTGACGTCCATCGAGTCCGTGATGCCATCCAGCCATCTCATCCTCGGTCGTCCCCTTCTCCTCCTGCCCACCTGACATGTTTATTTGTTTTAGACCAAGTTGATACTCTTATAGTTTGGATCATCATGCCTATCCTTTTAGTTACCATCTTTCTTTCATTTTGATTGCTGTTTGCTTTGTTTTCCATATTAGATAGTTACCCCTTTTCGGAAAGTCTGCTGACAAAGAAGCCCTTTGTTCCTGACTACATCTCACAATGTTTCTCTCTCTCTGCTACAGGAGCACTGTGGACGATGTTTTAGTGTCGCTTACAATTCTGCTACCACATATACATCATTGGCCTGAAGGCATGGTAGAAGAGGCACTGTCATAGAACTGGGGCCTATGCAACTTGCAGTTTATCAACAGCGTATACCTGTCAATTATTTAAAAGCTTCCACTGTGCCTTATGCTAATTTTAAAATATGCTATCTGCTGTGAGTTTGGGGGAACCAAGGAAACTCAGCAAGTGTATCCATTAAAGATTGGACTATATACCATGCAGGGCAGACTGTTAAGATGAGAGGCTTCAAGAAATGATAGATGGCCATTAATGTAAAAGGCGAAAGCATAAGAGCTAATTCAATTTTTATTGGGCAAAATAAAATTGTTTCATTTGTTTCTGGTGCTCATGAAAATGCTGGAAGACTTACTCTTAAAAACCTCGATATTTACCTTGACGAACATGCGCAAGTATTTCGCATTTGTGCTTATTTGTATGGTCAGGGGGAAGAAACGGGGAGAGAGTCCATGTATTTCTTCCTAGAGACTACGATTTCAAGTTTCAATTAAAATGAAATGAGCGGCATGATTATCACTGTAGAACAGGCTGTAGGCAGCAGCAATAGGCCTCCTTTCATTGCTATGGCAACCGTACTGCATTGTCACGGCTACCTTGGCGCTACATGTAATTGTCAGTGTGTGAGCTAAACTGATAATACACAATCAAAATACCCCATAAGCCGAAAGCACATTCTGAGTCTGAAAGAAAACCTAGAGCAAGCGAGGTGATTCATTATTTTTATACACAGGGTCTGGACTGACACACATATTGTGGCGGTCTATAAGTTTTGCTAGAAGGGGAAGGAAAACAAACCTGCATGGCACTCCCTGGACTAAATACCACCCACAGTCAGGGAGGATGAGCCTCAAACGGTCAGGGGCCCTGATGGAGCAGGAAACAGCACAGAATGCAACGTGGATGGGGCTCGTGAAAACAACTGGCTCCCCTTCTGAAGGGAATCACCCCTGCGGAGCTTAGAGTAAAAATCTAGGGTACAGAGTTGGCCGGAGCAGAGTATGTGTGCACGGCGTTCCCTGGGTGTCCTCTTCACCACTGCCAAACTGCCAGTTATATTTTGCAGCAACCAAATAAAAGTATCTCATGCAGACATCAATTTCAGCCAAGGATACCAGAAAAGCAATCATCAAGAGGACCAGACTCCTCCATGTTTTCCACCCAGTCCTGCCCTTCTTTTCAAATCCTTAAACTGGCTGTTGCCCAACTTCAGTGTGTGTGAGAAATACCTGCAGGGCTTGAGAAAATTCAAATTGCTAAGGTGCCTCCCTCAGAATTCTCACTCAGTAGGTCTGAGGTGGGTTCCGAGAAGTTGCTAACACTGTTCATTCCCAGGCCACACTTTGAGAACCCACTCCAGTACTCTTGCCTGGAAAATCCCATGGACGGAGGAGCCTGGTGGGCTGCAGTCCATGGGATCACTAAGAGTCGGACATGACTGAGCGACTTCACTTTCACATTTCACTTTCATGCACTGGAGAAGGAAATGGCAACCCACTCTGGTGTTCTTGCCTGGAGAATCGCAGGGACGGGGAGCCTGGTGGGCTGCCGTCTATGGGGTCGCACAGAGTCGGACACGACTGAAGCGACTTAGCAGCAGCCTGAAACTTATCTCAGCAGTAGTTTCGCTGTTTGTAAATAATAATAATAATCTCTTTTCTAGTAGAGTAACAATGCAACTAAAATATGTATGTTTTGGAAGGAAGAGGCAATAAGAAGGTTGCATTAACACTGAATAAACTTGGCTCAAGAAAAAAAAAATAGATGGGACTTTTATTTATTAGTTTGTTTTCTTGTCTTCTGTACATGTCTTACTTAGGAACTCGAGAGAGATTGACCACCACTGAAGATAAATAAGGAAGAAGAACGTCAGGTGTACCAGAATATATGAAATCATAGGAAATCTGTGAAATCATAGAGCAGTACATCTTTTAGACATGAAGACTAGCCTGAGACGTGAGGAGTACAACTTTGGGGTGAAGGAAGACAAGAACTGCCCCCCACCACCCAGATGGGTCTCTTGACCCATTGACCCTTACCACTGGCCTCATTTTGGGAGTAGCTGCTCAGACAAAGCCTTCCTTTTAGTAAAGAGTAAGTGGAACAAAGCCAGAAGACTGGTGTTGGGAGGGTCCTTCAAAGAGGAAAAAGGTGAGAGGTAGGACATGTCTGAAGTGGTTTGGACCTAGGCAGAGATTCACGCTTTGCCAGAAAGCTGCTGACTGAATGACCTTCACAGCACAGAATACAGTCACTTTATCTCTTGTTTTCCAGTGTGTGGTATGGTCAGAACATGTATGTTTTGGACAAGTATTGATAAAATACATGCCTTGAAATGTATACATACTCTTAGGGAATGATGGTGTTTTACTGTTTTTCCTGATGCTTACTGTTCTCCAAAGGACAGGATCTGACAGCATCTATTTAAATCAGGTTTCACTTGTTCAGATTTACTCTCAGTCTGATACATGGAGAAAAATCAGGGGTATGTTTCAAGTAATAGCTGTAAATTAGTAACAAAATCTACAGCTCAGTCAAGAGGCCACATAATTTTATGAAAGTAAATGCTGTTCTTCCATTCCTTTAAAATAATGTCTGTCCCACGTTGCCATGGAAAATGTAAGGCAGTTAACATTAACCTGAATTTAGTGGAATTTCAACCTTCACGATTGTAGGTTAATAAAACGGTATTTTAAAATATCATCCAATTTTTGAGAAAGAAAAGAGGAATTCACTGAGACACTTAAGGTTCACAAAATGAGCCCAGCATTAACCAGAGATAATCATTACAGTAGATTTTCTTTTCTTTAATCTTCCTTAAGTATGGTAACAGAATAGTGTCTCCCAAAGTGTGGTTCCTAGGCCAGTGGATCAGTTTCTCCTGGGACCGTCATAGATGAACATGTTCTGCCCTGCTCACAGACCCACTTCATCAGGAACGCTGGGAGTGGGACCCCGCGATGTGGGGTGCACAAAGCCCAAGAGACGATACTGATGTTCCACAGCGTCAGAGTCCCATTCACAGGGTGCCCCTTTCTTTGTCCCTGATCTCAGCTACGGGCCTTGTATGACACACTCTACAGAACACAGCCAGACAGTCATTTTTCAGTTATTCAGTTTCTGGAAATGATGGGCTATTGTTTTTTAAATCAGTCATAAAAATAAGGATCTCTATCATCCTTTATGTCATCTTTTATTATGTTTTCCCCTCTGTTCACACTTAATTCAATCGATATGCATAAAAAAATCAATGATAACAATCTTAATAAACCCATTTGCCACAAATTTGAAAGCAAACAATGACTATACTATTTTTCTCTCATTTTTGTCATTACAATTTAGCAATTCCAATCCCCTATGATGAAAAGGACATATTCTTTGGGTATTAGTTCTAGAAGGTCTTGTAGGTCTTCACAGAACCATTCAACTTCAGCTTATTCAGCATTACTGGTTGAGGTATAGACTCGGACTAGTGCAATACTGAATGGTTTGCCTTGGAAATGGACAGAGATCATTCTGTCATTTTTGAGACTACACCCAACTCTTTTGTTGACTATGAGAGCTACTTCATGTCTTCTAAGGGATTCCTGCCCACAGTAGTAGATATAATGGTCATCTGAGTTAAATCTGCCCATTCTAGTCCATTTTAGTTCACAGATTCCTAAAATGTCGATACTCACTCTTGTCATCTCCTGTTTGGCCACTTCCAATTTGCCTTGACTCATGGACCTAACATTCCAGGTTCCTATGCAGTTTTGTTCTTTACAGCATCGGACTTTATTTCCATTATCAGACACCTCTACAACTGGGCATTGTTTCTCTTTGGTTCTGTCTCTTCTTTCCTTCTTATTTCTCCACTCTTCTCCAGTAGCATACTGGGCACCTACCAACCTGGAAAGTTCATCTTTTAGTGTCCTATCTTTCTGCCATACTATTCATGGGGTTCTCAAGGCAAAAATACTTGAGAAGACTTGAGGGTGTATACCCTAATTAATGTAAATGCACATTTCCTGGGATTATTTCATAAAAAATAAGCCTTTGTTTCATAGTAACTTCTTTAATGGAAAAAAAATTTCTTATTCTCTTGGTTAAATCTTAACCCACTGTTGTATGCATTTCTCTATCCTAAACACCTGTTACACATTCCAGGTTCCTATGCAGTTTTGTTCTTTACAGCATCGGACTTTATTTCCATCATCAGACACCTCTACAATTGGGCATTGTTTCTCTTTCGTTCTGTCTCTTCTTTCCTTCTTATTTCTCCACTCTTCTCCAATAGCATACTGGGCACCTACCAACCTGGAAAGTTCATCTTTTAGTGTCCTATCTTTTTGCCATACTATTCATGGGGTTCTCAAGGCAAAAATACTTGAGAAAACTTGAGGGTGTATACCCTAATTAATGTAAATGCACATTTTCTGGGATTATTTCATAAAAAATAAGCCTTCGTTTCATAGAAACTTCTTTAATGGGAAAAAAATATTTCTTATTCTCTTGGTTAAATCTTAACCCACTGTTGTATGCATTTCTCTATCCTAAACACCTGTTACATCCTCTATGATCCAAGAAAGCAAAATCCTGTGCTGGGAAAAGGGAAATCATCTGACATCATTCAGAGGAGGATTAAACTGAAGAAAATGAAGTAGGAGTCATCTAAGCATGAGTTTTAGTTTTCAAATAGGAAGTAGGAAAATAAAATAAGAAAAGGATTATTGTGATGACGATATTGGCTTAGGGAAAGAATCCATCTGCAATGTGGAAGACATGGGTTCGATCCCGGGGTTGGGAAGCTCTCCTGGGGAAGGGAACAGCTACCCACTCCAGCATTCTGGCCTGGAGAATTCCATGGGCCACAAAGAGTCAGACATGACTGAGTGACTTTCACTTTCACTTATCGAGAGCTGGACTGTGAAGAAGGCTAAGCTCCGAAGAATCGATGCTTTTGAACTGTGGTGTTGGAGAAGACTCTTGAGAGTCCCTTGGACTGCAAGGAGATGGGATTTCTTTGGAAGGAATGATGCTAAAACTGAAACGGTAGTACTTTGGCCACCGCATGCAAAGATTTGACTCATTGGAAAAGACTCTGATGCTGGGAGGGATTGGGGGCAGGAGGAGAAGGGGACGACAGAGGATGAGATGGCTGGACGGCATCACTGACTCGATGGATGTGAGTCTGAGTGAACTCCGGGAGTTGGTGATGGACAGGGAGGCCTGGCGTGCTGCGATTCATGGGGTCGCAAAGAGTCAGACATGACTGAGCGACTGAACTGAACTGAACTGAGAGAAAGGCCAAAAGGTTCAAGTGGAATCTAGGGTTTGCCCCATTCTTCCCCTGACATGTTTATTTGTTTTAGACCAAGTTGATACTCTTATAGTTTGGATCATCATGCCTATCCTTTTAGTTACCATCTTTCTTTCATTTTGATTGCTGTTTGCTTTGTTTTCCATATTAGATAGTTACCCCTTTTCGGAAAGTCTGCTGACAAAGAAGCCCTTTGTTCCTGACTACATCTCACAATGTTTCTCTCTCTCTGCTACAGGAGCACTGTGGACGATGTTTTAGTGTCGCTTACAATTCTGCTACCACATATACATCATTGGCCTGAAGGCATGGTAGAAGAGGCACTGTCATAGAACTGGGGCCTATGCAACTTGCAGTTTATCAACAGCGTATACCTGTCAATTATTTAAAAGCTTCCACTGTGCCTTATGCTAATTTTAAAATATGCTATCTGCTGTGAGTTTGGGGGAACCAAGGAAACTCAGCAAGTGTATCCATTAAAGATTGGACTATATACCATGCAGGGCAGACTGTTAAGATGAGAGGCTTCAAGAAATGATAGATGGCCATTAATGTAAAAGGCGAAAGCATAAGAGCTAATTCAATTTTTATTGGGCAAAATAAAATTGTTTCATTTGTTTCTGGTGCTCATGAAAATGCTGGAAGACTTACTCTTAAAAACCTCGATATTTACCTTGACGAACATGCGCAAGTATTTCGCATTTGTGCTTATTTGTATGGTCAGGGGGAAGAAACGGGGAGAGAGTCCATGTATTTCTTCCTAGAGACTACGATTTCAAGTTTCAATTAAAATGAAATGAGCGGCATGATTATCACTGTAGAACAGGCTGTAGGCAGCAGCAATAGGCCTCCTTTCATTGCTATGGCAACCGTACTGCATTGTCACGGCTACCTTGGCGCTACATGTAATTGTCAGTGTGTGAGCTAAACTGATAATACACAATCAAAATACCCCATAAGCCGAAAGCACATTCTGAGTCTGAAAGAAAACCTAGAGCAAGCGAGGTGATTCATTATTTTTATACACAGGGTCTGGACTGACACACATATTGTGGCGGTCTATAAGTTTTGCTAGAAGGGGAAGGAAAACAAACCTGCATGGCACTCCCTGGACTAAATACCACCCACAGTCAGGGAGGATGAGCCTCAAACGGTCAGGGGCCCTGATGGAGCAGGAAACAGCACAGAATGCAACGTGGATGGGGCTCGTGAAAACAACTGGCTCCCCTTCTGAAGGGAATCACCCCTGCGGAGCTTAGAGTAAAAATCTAGGGTACAGAGTTGGCCGGAGCAGAGTATGTGTGCACGGCGTTCCCTGGGTGTCCTCTTCACCACTGCCAAACTGCCAGTTATATTATTTTATGTGTTGGACTACGTTTAATATGTAAAGCAAATTAGTCATTAATCAATTATAGCATTGCTATTATTATATTTCTCCCTTCCTCAAAAGTATGAAAATAATTTCATATACATATATGTGTATACACATATACATATATGTACATGAGATCAACGCTCAGTCACTCAGTCATGTCTGGCTCTTTGAGGCCCCACGGACTGTAGCCCACCAGGCTCCTCTGTCCAAGGAATTTCCCAGGCAAAAATACTGGAGCGGGATGCCATTTCCTACTCCCGGGGATCTTCGGGACCCGGGGATCAAACCCGTGTCTCTGAGATCTCCTGAACTGGCAGGTGGATTCTTTACCACTAGTGCCACCTGGGAAGCCATATATGTGCATACACCCGTGTGTATATAAATTATCCTCACCCAGCAAACACACCCATATACACTCACACACATGTTACACATAAATGTACATGCCCACATTCGGTTTTACAAAGCGTCTCTCAAATCCTAGAGCCAAACGTAATGAAAAGCCTTCAGAACCATTGGGTTAAGAGTTCTGCTCTCTGGATACAGATATACTCAAATCAGAACATTAGAGGCCACTGACCAAGCCCTTAGTAAACATAAGGTATTTTTCTAGTCCATTTACTCAATGCATTTTTACACCAATTCAGGCATTATGCTGATTGGCAATACAAAGACAAATCATGACACGATCTCTGCCCTCATGAAGGGTACACTTGAGTTTGAAAATTGCCATCCATCATCCATCGCTCAATAACCATTTTTTTGTCTTATACTATCACCACATTTCTCAAGGTAAATTTTTCTTCTGCTGTCTGCCCCCGTCTTCTTCTCTGACGATACACATGACCTGTGGGTGATTTATTGTAACTCTTTCCCATAGTCCCACTATTCTGTTGATTCTCTAAGTGTACTATGACCTACTCTACTCAGAGCTCCCTTCTTCTGGAATGCTTACCTGTGCTGTGCTACCATGGACCACAGTCACCACCACCACCATCTTATATCTAAATTGTGTGCTATTCTTTCTCTTCTAGGCTTTACACAATTATTTCATATGTGTGTGGCAAGTGCTGAAGCCCGGATTAAAACTTTAAAGTTAATTTCTTTCAACGGTGCTGTCAACAGCCTCCAGGTGGCTCAGTGGTAAATTATCTGCCTATCAATGCAGGAGGCACAGGAGATGTGGGTGACCCCTAGGTTGGGAAGACCCTCTGGAGATGGGAATGGCAATCCACTCCAGCATTCTTGCCTGGGAAATCCCTTAGACAGAGGAGCCTGGTGTGCTACAGTCCATGGGGTCAGAAAAAAGTCAGACATGACTGAGTAAATGAGTGCACACACACACACACGCACACACACAAATTCCCTCACCACAATGCCCCAAACTTATTTTCACATTGCATCCAGCTCATTCTTCTGATTCTGTAACTGAGTAGAAATACCATGATCCAGCCAACTGAGAGTCATTCCCTTCCATCACATGGCATGTCCTGCAGATTTGACTCCTTAATTGCTCCCACCTTTGCCAATTTCCCTCCATTTCCCCAGCAGATGTGTCTATCAGGCCTCCTAACCATGACCTCACCATTACTGTTTCTTTCAAGTACAGTAGTCACGCTGTTGCCTGAGTGATCTTTCTGAAGACCTGACTCTGATATGAGTTTCCCCAGTTTAAAGTTTCCAGAGACCCCCTCGCAGCTTCCAGGATGGAAGCCTAGCCTTTGGGAAGAAGACCCAGCCCTTCTTCCCCCAGCTCACCTGCTGGCTGAGGTCCTGCTCTCAGCTCTCTCCAGGATCTGTCTCCCCCATCACCCGTGAGCACCTTTGCACAGGTCTTTCTGCCATGGCCAGGGTCCATCACCCCTTCTCCCCTCTCACCTCTAATCACAATGAAGCCTTTGGCTCAGGCATCACCTCAGCCTTTCCCCCTGCTACTGCTTCCTCAAGTTTACCATTAGAATGTTCTTTACAGGGTTACATCACAGCTTCATGACAACCCAGGACAAGTAGACAGAACAGGTGTTATTTTTATTGCCACTTTACAGAAGTGGAAACTGAACCTTGGGGTATTTAAGGAAACTGGTTAATATAAGATGTAAATCAAGAGACTTGATCTCTAAACCCTAGTAGTGTTTTTCTAGGCAATTTCTTTCAGTTTAAGATTGAAAGATGATACCATATCCGGCCTCTGTACCCCAACAATGAATTAAAATTCAGAGACAGGGTCTGGGGTGAAATAGAAAAGAATAACTTTATTGCTTTGCAGGCTGCATGCCTGTGTGCTCAGTCATATCTGGCTCTTTGCGACCCCATGGACTGTAGCCCAGCCTCCCAGGCTCCTCTGTCCATGGGGTTTTTCAAGTAAGCATACTGGAGTAGGTTGCCATTTCCTTCTCCAGGGTTTCTTCCCGACCCAGGGGTCGAACCCAAGTCTCCTGAGTCTCCTGCATTGCAGGTGGATTCTTTCCCACTGAGCCATCAGGGAAGCCCCATTGCTTTGTGGGTTAATGCCCTCAAAGCCTCAAAGCCGTGTGTCCCACCCTGGAGGGGGTAGTGAGAAGTGTGACAGTCAAGGTTCAAATAGGGCGTGCCCAGCTCAAGGACAGTCTTCTGATTGGTGGGTGGTGAGTGAGAGTCAGCATAACCAGCTTCTGATTCCAACAGGTCTGGGATCTCCGTGCCTGTGGACAGCAGTTAACTTCTCCCACTGCTAGTGGGGGTTTCAGCATCTGCAGAGCATCTCAAAGGTTGTGTGTGTCCCTTGAGGGGGAAACCAAGACCTGTCCCAAGTCTGCACTATTGTATCGACTGCTCCTCCCTTGTCTCTGCATCCCCTCCCTTCCCTGATTAGCACCCGTTTGAACCTGTCCCTTGAAACAGTGAAGATCCTGGAGGCTGAATGAAGCCTCTTTCCTGTAATTGAGAATTGGGGGACACAAACACTTTTGTGCCCATGAGCCCCACAGTGTCCTGCTGGGTTTCAAAGGTGCCCTGGGCATTCTGGGGTCGCAAAGAGTCAGACACAACTGAGCGACTTCCACTTTATTTCACTTCACTGGGCATTCTGCCTTTCCTTCCCCATGCTCTTCCTGAAGAAGGGCCATGTGCTTCTTACTGCATGCCCTTAGTTGCTCTGGTAAACAGGGAGTCAGGGGGCAGCTCCTTTTGTGCTTGGGCATGCTCTGTTCTGCTTCGTCTCTTCCTGGGCAGGCAAAGAGGTGGAGAGGAAGGAGGAAGAATCTTCCATATACTAGCTGTGTGACTTTGGGGAAGCTCCCTTAGCCAGGGAGAGGATTGCCCCTCAGGACTGCCAGGGTACTGGCAAGCTCACGCCACACGCTTGCTCCAATTGTTACCATCCTGTTTATGTGGTTTCCTTTCCTTCTAAGACTGTGACTCCCTTAAGGCAGAGACCGCATGCCCTTGGCTCTCAAGGGCTCGGGTACTTGCGGGTACTGTGTGAAGAGTTTTATGACACGATGACTCAGATATTCAGTGAATGTTCTCCACCAGCTTTGCTTTTCCCATTTTTCTCTAAAATATACTTTATGGTTTTACTCTGCTATTCCCTAGTCCCAACTCCTTGCCTGTAGCTGGAATAATGCATATAAATGGCGAACAAATATAAAAAAATACAAACATTCAAGTTTGTCTTCNATGACTCAGATATTCAGTGAATGTTCTCCACCAGCTTTGCTTTTCCCATTTTTCTCTAAAATATACTTTATGGTTTTACTCTGCTATTCCCTAGTCCCAACTCCTTGCCTGTAGCTGGAATAATGCATATAAATGGCGAACAAATATAAAAAAATACAAACATTCAAGTTTGTCTTCTTCTACCCCAAGTTCCAATGAACCATTTAAACATATATTTACAAAATGCTGAAATCTTAGCTTCATTCCTTCTGCTGGAAGTTTTAACATTCAGCATATTTCAACAAATGGAAAGGACAGGATCTGACAGCATCTATTTAAATCAGGTTTCACTTGTTCAGATTTACTCTCAGTCTGATACATGGAGAAAAATCAGGGGTATGTTTCAAGTAATAGCTGTAAATTAGTAACAAAATCTACAGCTCAGTCAAGAGGCCACATAATTTTATGAAAGTAAATGCTGTTCTTCCATTCCTTTAAAATAATGTCTGTCCCACGTTGCCATGGAAAATGTAAGGCAGTTAACATTAACCTGAATTTAGTGGAATTTCAACCTTCACGATTGTAGGTTAATAAAACGGTATTTTAAAATATCATCCAATTTTTGAGAAAGAAAAGAGGAATTCACTGAGACACTTAAGGTTCACAAAATGAGCCCAGCATTAACCAGAGATAATCATTACAGTAGATTTTCTTTTCTTTAATCTTCCTTAAGTATGGTAACAGAATAGTGTCTCCCAAAGTGTGGTTCCTAGGCCAGTGGATCAGTTTCTCCTGGGACCGTCATAGATGAACATGTTCTGCCCTGCTCACAGACCCACTTCATCAGGAACGCTGGGAGTGGGACCCCGCGATGTGGGGTGCACAAAGCCCAAGAGACGATACTGATGTTCCACAGCGTCAGAGTCCCATTCACAGGGTGCCCCTTTCTTTGTCCCTGATCTCAGCTACGGGCCTTGTATGACACACTCTACAGAACACAGCCAGACAGTCATTTTTCAGTTATTCAGTTTCTGGAAATGATGGGCTATTGTTTTTTAAATCAGTCATAAAAATAAGGATCTCTATCATCCTTTATGTCATCTTTTATTATGTTTTCCCCTCTGTTCACACTTAATTCAATCGATATGCATAAAAAAATCAATGATAACAATCTTAATAAACCCATTTGCCACAAATTTGAAAGCAAACAATGACTATACTATTTTTCTCTCATTTTTGTCATTACAATTTAGCAGTTAAGATCTGCTGTCTCTTCCCAGAGTTTACCCACCCCTCAAATGCTTCAAGATCACTGTTTAAATGTAAACGCATCAGAAGGAAAAGACACCTGAGAGAGTTTGTTTTCTCCAGTGAAACAATTTACTCATAGATTAAGTTTAAATAATCCCTCAGAAACCCTAGATTGCAGCATCAGGTACTTGGGTATTTTTTTTCCCCCACATTCATTAAAATTAATTTGTGTATTTTATGACACGAAAACTTATCAAAGCATCTTAACCGTGAAGCTAACTAAATAAATATCCCCAGCAGTCCCCACACTTAAAGAGATTATTTATTTTCTCTGAGGGCTGATAAAAGTTCTGATGGCACATTTTCTAATTTTAAAACCATTTTCATTTCACACTTCTGAAAATCTTGAAGTCAGGAGTGAGCTGGTGGGTCTGTTTGAAGTGTGATTCACACTTTATGTTCTCTCCCCCCAACAGCTCATGCATATTTATAACGCCAACCAGACTTCAGGTTTTAAACATGCCAAAGAAAGGGACTATTTTAGAGAATAATAAATAAGTGTGCTGTAGTTATGTGGCCGGGGAAGGCAATGGCACCCCACCCCAGTACTCTTGCCTGGAAAATCCAATGGACGGAGTAGCCTGGTGGGCTGCAGTCTATGGGGTTGCTAACAGTCGGACAGACTGAGCGACTTCACTTTCACTTTTCTCTTTCATGCATTGGAGAAGGAAATGGCAACCCACTCCAGGGTCCTTGCCTGGAGAATCCAAGGGACGGGGGAGCCTGGTGGGCTGCCGTCTATGGGGTCACACAGAGTCGGACACAACTGAAGTGACTTAGCAGCAGCAGCAGTTATGTGGCATTTTCTGTCCAAAATATCCACTCTTTTTACAAATTTGAACTCACAATTTTCAAAGATAAATAATAGAGAAGTCATCCTCACCTTCATCTTATTCTACAAAAGGCTTCATTAAAATAATATATTTTTTTCTCTACAGCACTTTCAATAGTAACTTTCTACTTTCCTTTTTCCAGGTTTATAATACTATTTCACTTAATAATCACAAACTTACTAATCACTCATTCACTATTTCACTTAATAATCATTTATTCATTTATCAGCCAGTCAATCCATCCGCCTCCCCACCCAAAAAGTAATCCACCAGTCAGTCAATAAATACCATTACAAGGATGCTGTGATAAAGCCAAGTATAGTCTAGAGAGATACAAGCAGAGAATCCCATCTTTCTCAACTGAGAGTACATAAGTTATTTGAGATTACATGATAGGTATATAAGTTATCATATCAATATCAAAAGTGCCACAAGTGATAAATAGATGAAGTAATAAATAAGCAAATACTTAACTTATTCCAGATATGGTTTTAAATGGCATCATGAAGGCAGTGGTGTTTTAATTTTATGTAAAAAGATAAAATGGAATTCACTAGGCTGAGTTCAGTTCAGTTCAGTCACTCAGTCGTGTCTGACTCTTTGCGACCCCGTGAACTGCAGCACACCAGGCCTCCCTGTCCATCACCAACTTCCAGAGTCCACCCAAACCCACGTCCATTGAGTGGGTGATGCCATCCAACCACCTCATCCTCTGTCATCCCCTTCTCCCCCTGCCCTCAATCTTTCCCAGCATCAGGGTATTTTCAAATGAGCCAGCTCTTTGCATCAGGTGGCCAAAGTATTGGAGTTTCACCTTCAAAATCGGTTCCACCAATGAACACCCAGGACTGATCTCCTTTAGGGTTAGGTTATGGGGCACAATAGGCAATTCAGTCCAAACATGAGCGAAGTTTCCAAGGCACGGAGAGGCATAGCCTCTTGAGGCTGAGGGATCACCAGCTTAACGCTGTGGGCCAGGGGCTTCCTATGGGAGTGCACTTTATTTCAAGGCATTCTAATCCAATTTATTTAAAACATCAAGCAGGTTCAGGAAAGCACACTCTCAGGTTCAGATTCAATGCCTCTTACTGATTCCTAAAGCTAACCGGAAAGTATGAGAAAAACTTAAAAGGGTCATAGGATCGGATTTGCTTGTAGCTGTGTGGCAGACAGATACTAGAGGAGAGAGGCAGAGAGCAAAAGAACTGGTTAAGAACAGCTGTGGGACCTCCCTGGTGGTCCAGTGGCTAAGACTCTGTGCTACCAATGCAGGGAGTCAGGGTTCGATCTCTGGTCAGGAGACTCGATCCCGCATTCTGCAGCTAAAGATCCCAAGCGCCAAAACTAAGACCCAGTGTAACCAAATCAAAACAAAACAAATCAAAATAGAACAGCTGTAACAACCCGGTTCCTGTTAATACTTTCATTCATTCATTTGGCCAAGTGATATTACTGAGTTCTTAAGATACAAACCCCACCAAGCTAAGCTCAGAATCAGATCACGGATTATCTTAATGGGAAGTCCGTGGGTTGCTTTCTGTCGGATGTTTTTGTTTTCATCTTCCTTCAGTTGGTACACTTCTTAAAGGCAGCAGCAACACCTCTTTTAAACGCAGTCATGTGCTCGCCCAGAGCACTGCTACAGGGCTCTGTGCACACTCTGTGCGGGCCACAGATGTGTGCTGATGACATTCAGTTTCACGACTGCAACACTGTTTTGTAACTTAGCCAGGAAACAGAAGTGCTGTGATTCAAACAACACGCCATCCCACTATCCTCACTGCCAGCAACACAGCCCAGAAGCCAAATCTTTGGGCCTGGGAGTGAGCCGGCTGGGGAAATTCTGGGACTCCATGGCAGGCACTGCTAACTTTGTTCTACTCGGAAGCAGCCTACACTTTCCAAGTACCCAAGTCACGCATCAGAGTAACGCGGCATCATGTAGTCCTCTCAGCTTCCCCCTATAAGGGGCTGGACTCGTTTCTTAAGTGAGAAAATGTATAAACGTACCAAAAACAATATAGGTTTTTAAAACAGTTTTTATTTATTTTTTTGATTTATTTATTTTAATTGGAGGCTAATTACTTTACAATATTGTAGCGGTTTTCCCATACACCGACATGAAAATTATTGGATACCTTCCAGGTGGCACAGTGATAAAGAAACGCATACCAATGCAAGAGGCTCAAGACACGTAGATTTGATTCCCTGGGTCAGGAAGATTCCCTGGAGGAGAAAATGGAAAACCACTCCAGTATTCTTGCCTGGAAAGTTCCATGGACAGAGGAGTCTGGTGGATTATAGTCCATGGGGTGGCAAAGAGTTGGACTCGTTATTAAGAAGGAGAACTCTATTAAACTTACTGCTGCCGCTGCTGCTAAATTGCTTCAGTCGTGTCCGACTCTGTGTGACCCCATAGACGGCAGCCCACCAGGCTCCCCCATCCCTGGGATTCTCCAGGCAGGAACACTGGAGTGGGTTGCCATTGCCTTCTCCATAAAACTTACTCTTCGTATTTATATTAAATAGAATATAAAGCACATACAGTAAATTCTTTACAAGTTTATAAATTTTCCTCTTAAAATAATGGGTGATAACATCTCATTAGAAACTGTTCCAAGTGAAACCTTAATCTTCTGTCCTTTATCCTACACTGGCACTGTTGTACCCAGTTTATTTGCTGTGATTTCTTGATCTTGTTTCAGCTCTTTAAAAAAAAAAAAAGCTAAATTCTAAGTTATTTTGTTTATATACCTATCTAAAGTTTGATTTATTTCCCTCTTTCACATTCCAAATTTCCCTACAGCTTCTCTTCCCTCCATCTCTTGACAACTCAGATTAACAACTTGTTTTATTCTTTTCTCTCCCTATTATCTTATTTCTTCACTTAACAATATATTGTGGAAATTCTTCTAAGCCATGTGGTTTAGATCAAGATAGATCAGGTTCATTCTTCTAAGGACTGTGGAACAATCTCTAAAAGAAATCTATTATAATTTACTCGACAACTCCATTTTCCTATTTATAAACATTTCTCCTTTTTTAACCCCTGTAAATAGTCACAAAAACTCTTACATGTATGTACTAGGATACTGATATTTTTATTTCTATGAGATAGACTCTCATAGTTAGGATTCCTGAGGCAAAGGGTATATGTATCTTAATTTTAACAGAAACTGCCATGCAGAAGTTAATCTTTTATTTAAAGAAAAAAAAAGCTATAATAATTTTTTTCTGTATTTTAAACAGCAGTAGGAGTTGGCACACTTTAAAATTTATACTAATCTGATGAATATAAAGTGATATCTCATTGTTACCTAAATTTGCAATTCTTTGATCACACAGGAGATCACACATTTTTTTCATGGGTTTAAAGGCCATCAGAACGCTTCCTTTTGTAAAGTGCTTATTCATATTCATCACCCATTTGTCTCCTAGGTTCTTTTCTTCAGTTATCAATTGGCAAAGCTTCAATGTATAATCTGCTTTTGTTTTGGGGAGGCACTGCTAGCCACCTATCCGTAATTAGTATTGCTCTTCTCCCCATAAAAGAACTCTAACATTAATGTTGAAATATGCCCAGATTACAGAAACAAAACAAACAAATAAACAAAACCAAATTGCTTTAATCAATCTCACTTAGCAGCTGGGACAGACACAGTTATGGTGAAAGAAATAAGCTGACATCACAAGGTGAGACTTCTGGACAATTCTGAAAACTGCGAACTTAGCTGGTATATACTTTTTGCTTTCACCCGTCCAACTTTTTCCTTCCTAGAATTTGGGTCAAATCCTAAAGGTGCAATAGCCTTTTAGAGAACAAAAAGTGACAAATATAGGAATGAAAGTCCATGGTTAGGACAGCTGCTTAGGGGTTATTGCATAGAGCTATTGTATGAGCTTTGAATGGCCACCTTTTGACTTCTTACGTAAAAAACAACAAAGTTCAGACCCCCTAACTTGTTAAGGCATGGTTATTTATGCTCTCAGTTACAGCTATTTATAATCCTGATGGACTTATTCAATTACAGCTTTTCCCAAATATATCATTTATATATTAAAAGTATTAAATCTTTTACTATAAGTTTTTACTGAAAATTCTTATATATTGACTATTTTCATTTTATATTATAGCATCTGGGATTCCTGTTTTGGTTAGAAATGTTCCAACCAATCATTTGTACAGATAGTATACACATTCTTCCAATATGTTTGGTACTTAAAAAAAAAAAAAAAAACTTTAAGGCTTTACTTCGTTAGGAGTTTGTTTTGTTTATGAAGTGAGACAGATACCCATAGGGATTTTTTTCCATACGGATGGTGGGCTGTCTTTCTACCATTTGTCAAATAAACACTTTGGATCTATCCACTGAATTGTGATAACAGCTTGGTAAGCAATTAAATTATTTGGTACTTAAAAAAAAAAAAAAAACACTTTAAGGCTTTACTTCATTAGGAGTTTGTTTTGTTTATGAAGTGAGACAGATACCCATCTGGATTTTTTTCCATACGGATGGTGGGCTGTCTTTCTACCATTTGTCAAATAAACACTTTGGATCTATCCACTGAATTGTGATAACAGCTTGGTAAGCAATTAAATTGCCATGTATGCTGGGGACGTTTTCTGGCTACTCTTCACTTTCTATAATCTACTTGTCGATTTCTATGCCAGAACTACATTTTTTTTTTTTTTTACTACAATGGTTTAATACTGGACTTATAAAGTACAGCCCTTCCTCAAAATCTTTTCTTAGATTTCTTTTTGGCTATTCTCAGATATAAATGCTTTCGTATGAACTTTAAGATCACTCTAGGTCACCAAAAAGCCACCAGAAGGAGATTTGATTTGGAATTGTAATGGGGAATCACTGATACTAAATCATCCCACCAAGGTCATAGCCTTTTCTTTGGTCAAATACTGCTTGTTCATTTCTATAGTCTAAAAAATATATGTGTGTGTGTTTTTTTTTTCCCACATCCTGTTAAATATATCTCTAGATATTTTTGACTTTGGTTATCTTTTGTGAGTTGTCTGTATCTAGTTGTCCCAGGCAAAATAACAAATACATATGGTGGCTCAGAGGTTAAAGTGTCTGCCTCCAATGCGGGAGACCCGGGTTCGATCCCTGGGTTGGGAAGATCCTCTAGAGAAGGAAATGGCAATCCACTCCAGTATTCTTGCTTGGAGAATCCCATGGACTGAGGAGCCTGGTGGGCTGCAGTCCATGGGGTCACAAAGAGTCAGACATGACTGAGTGACTTTACTTACTTATTATCTTTCTTTTCCTCTTTCCCTTCTATAGAAATTTTCTTCTACAAAAATACTTATTCTTCTACACAAGAATAATTAACCCAGATGTTAAAGGTGAGAAGATAACTTAAAATTGCCCCCATCAGTAAAAAAGTTCTTTCCTACTCTCACCGTATCAGAAGGGAAAGTACAAGGGAAAGAGGGAAAAAAAAAATCCTTCCTTTTTTCTTTCTCCTGCCCTTCCTTCCTCTCTTTTGGAGATATTCAATATTTTTAAAAGTAAATGCAATACAAGAACAACAACAAAAAGATGGATTAGAACAAATATAAGGCAAGAAAGATAAATTTATCTATTTTTACTAATATTTTAGGTGGTGGTGTTTTCCTCTCCATTCTACAAATAAAGGCAAGTGAAGCTCAAAGTTAGGGGTCTGGTAAGTATCACAGTCAGGATTCAAACTCAGGGCTGTATGTTTCCAGAGTTGTCACCTTTTTCCTAGCATGATACTGCTTCTCTATAGCAATTTCCCACAGATATTGTTTCATTTATACTTGCTTTTTACATAGATGTACAAAGACTAATTAATTCAGATATTACAGGTGAGAAGATAATTTAAAATATGCCCCCATCCGTCAAAGAGTTCTTTCCTGCTCTCACTGTATTATATCTAGATTGTGTCCTTTTATTTGTAGGATTGTTGCAAGATAAAGAGTTTTTCCCTGGTTTTAGATGTACTGGGATATTACATTGACCTTTCTTTTACTCCTGTAAGTTACAGTTGCACATTGCAGAATCCATTCGATTTCACCACAACTGGGGTTATTTTTCCAGTGGGACAAAAAAAAAAAAAAACCTAAATGAGCAAAAAACTATTTTCTCCAAAGAACAGGAACTTAAAACTCAGATGCAGGGCCATCTCTCTTGATTATAATTTTGTTTCCATACATTTTCAACAACAGCAAAAAAAGGAGACACAAAAGCAAAACTACCTGATACATCTGCACCCATATAAACATCATCCTCACTCTTCTGATCAGGCATGCATCAAAAAGCCCTGTCTACATTTAAGCGTAAGATGAATGATCACTGAGCTTTCTCTCGGGTTCTATAGGATGATATCATTATGCATGATAGCGAACTAGTTACAGAACTGAGTGTCACCAAAGTATAAGCAGTATCTTTCAGTGACTTTGCTTTTGTTAAGTGCAAGGGAATGTAACTGAAAGGGACCGAATAAAGGGACAAAGTAGCTGATTAAATAGCTAATGCCACCAGGGGGACAATACATCAAAGAAATATGTGAGGCCCCTCCAAGTTAATGATTATTCAAGAAAGGAGCTTTGCTTAACCACAAAACCAAGCAGTCTTGCTTAGCAACAAGATAATGCAACAGGAGCATGAGAGATGCCCTGAAACAGTGTGGCAGAAGGCAGCAGGGCATGAGCCCCACAGCCTGCCAGTGAGTTCAGTATGTTAAGATATGCTCTCTGCACACATCAGTTCAGTTCAGTTGCTCAGTCGTGTCCGACTCTTTGCAACCCCGTGAACTGTAGCACGCCAGGCCTCCCTGTCCATCACCAACTCCCGGAGCTTACTCAAACTCATGTCCATTGAGTTGGTGATGCCATCCAACCATCTCATCCTCTGTCGTCCCCTTCTCCTCCTGCCTTCAATTTTTCCCAGCATCAGGGTCTTTTCCAATGAGTCACTTCTTTGTATCAGGTGGCCAAAGTATTGGAGTTTCAGCTTCAGCATCAGTCCTTCCAATGAATATTCAGGACTGATCTCCTTTAGGATGGACTGGTGATCCCCTTGTAGTCCAAGGGACACTCAAGAGTCTTCTCCAACACGACAGTTCAAAAGCACACACAAAACACACACACATACATACTCATTTCTGGACCTAGCTTGACCATGTAGAGACAAAAAACTTTCCTGCCCAACCTGGAGGAGAAACTGATGATGGAAGCATGACATCTATTAAAGAATGGCAAAGAAAGTCTTCTCCTCGCTCCCGACTTTTCCTTTGATTAAAAACTGCAGCCCACTAAGCTTTGGGGTGTGGCATCCTCTTGTCTGTCTGCTTGTAAGCTTCACAGGCCACTGATTCGAATAAAGCACTTTCTGTCCATCACTTTGCCACTCACTGAATTCTTTCAGCATTAGACATAATGGACTGGAGCTCTTTGGAGCCCCCTGAAATGCCACCTGATGGTTTCAGAGACTCACTCCAGTGACAGGGTAAGGGAGAAGTCACTTAGTCATTGCTGGGCACTCATTTTAACTACTTTCTATAAGTACTACTATCATAACTTCTAGTGACTTGACTTCGAAATCCAATTTTCCTCTGTTCCAAAAGAAAGAACATTTTGGGTATACCACTCTCAAGGAAAGGAGAAGAACAAATGTACTCAAGTTCTTCCCTCTACCTGCCCCTTCTTCAGTGGAGAGCAAAAGAAAAGGCAGGTAAATAAAATAAAAGAGCAAAATAAAGGCTTAATTAATGTCAGGATTAAAACACAGATCCTGCTTCTGTGCCTGGGGGAAGTCAGTGTATGTTTTTTGAAGTTTAATTTCAAGGGCAGAGTAGAACCTTGTAGAGTTTTTCCTATTAACTGGGCCCTAAGGGAGGGGTCCATATGTTTAAACATCTCCTGAAAGGGTGATTTGTGTTCCCTCTCCTCCTCAGAAATATACATTAAAAGAAAAGTAAATCTCTCCTTGGAATATTATTGTTTTGAGATGTTCCAGTACTTGATTTGTGACAGCAGATACAAGGAGTCACCAACTGATATGGCAAACTCAAGCCACTGGGTTGATTCAGACATTAAGAAAGCATAATCTTCTCTTGAAATTCTAACTACTTCAAATTTCTGTATCATAACGAACACACATTCTTTTTAGATACTTGGTATGACTAAAACAGCTATTAATAGATTCTGGAAATGTAGAAAGAAATGTGGAGAGACAGGGAAAAATCCACAGTGGGAAAAAGCAGGGTAATTCTAAATGTACTTCCTGCTGAACCTTGTACCACGTGTGTGCTCTCGTGCGCTCGGGCACACACACACACACACACACACACACACACACACACACACACACACAACCAGGTAGTGTATTCTCTGCATATCTTTCCCATGCTATTTGGTGATGAAGACTGATTTTTCACCTCAGTCTATCCTTTAAGAATCAGTTCAAATTTCAAGACCTCCACAAATATCTGTCTACGCAGCTTCCAGAAACCTTTGTTTTCCTCATACCTACAGGGCCTATTGTGCTTCCCTGGTGCCTCAGATGATAAAGAATGCTCCTGCAATCCTGGAGACCTGGGTTTGATTCCTAGGTTGGGAATGGCTACCGACTCCAATATTCTGGCCTGGAGAATTCCATGGACAGAGGAACCTGGCAGGCTATAGTCCATGGGGCCGCAAAGAATCAGACCTGCCTGAGTGACTTTCACTTTCAAACTTTGATGGGACCTATTGTGAATAACATCCATCTGACATAAATATGCAGCTATGAAAATGGCTACTTTACTTGGAGTTCTAAAATAATAAGGAAACTAAAAGACCAACCCCAATCCCTCATTTTGCATATGAAAAACTTGTTAGATAGGTTAAATAATTTGTCTAAGACACATTGACAACTTTAACTGGTTATCTCTTCCCCACAACTATATTGCAGACTCATAGAACACAGAATAAAAGTATTTTTTCTTTAGTTGTTTTTTTTTTTAATTACTTAATTGCAGGATAATGACAGTTTGTGTTGGTTTCTGCCATTCATCAACATGAGTCAGCCATAGGTGTACATATATCCCCTCCCTCTTGAGCATCTCTCCAACATCCCTCCCCATCCTACCCCTCTAGGTTGTCACCGAGCCCCGGTTTGAGTTCCTTGAATCATACAGCAAATTTCCACTGGCTATCTATTTTACATATGTTAGTGTATATGTTTCCACGCTACTCCATCCCAGAATGAGAGTCTTATATTCCATATATCCATCGACCCTTGCTGGTCCTATTCCAGTCACTTTCTCATAATAGATGTTCAATAAATATGTGTTGATTGAAGGCTTAACATTAATCTTGAAGCAAATTTAATTTAATCTGGTGCAACCAAAAAATCTCTCTTGAATATGTAGTATACAACGTATTGTTAAGTGAAGAAGTCTACTGTTTTCAGAGAGCTTGAAATCTTGCATAAAAGATATGCTGGTCCAGCTGTGTCTACCTCGGCTAGAGTCCTGGATGTCTTATATACATTTAGGACTGGTCTCTACTGGATGGTAAGTCAATTCTAACCAAGGAAGAGTGTATCCTTAAATCACAGTCTCACGGGTTGACGGGTTTGCAATGACTGTATTTGGAACACTGGATGGGTCTTCAGTTATTATACTTCGGAACACATTGGCCGCCTCTCACTGGTGTATTTTCCCTATCTCTATTTACTTTCCTTCTGGGACTGTAGCCTTCCATGACATCCACAATTATTAGATGAAACCCTAAAAAAATATTTTCAACCTCCACCACTTCAAAGTATGCTTACAAAGGACGTTTCAAAGTGTGCTCAATCAGTGAGCCAGGCACTTTACATAGATTACTTGATGCAACAGTCACAGTAAACCTGAGATGTCAGGATGCATATATTTATTTTACTGATGAAACACTGGAATCTCAGATGACTAGAGCATCTTTCTCAAGGTCCTGAACTTTACTAAATAGCAGAGGCAAGAATGAAATACAGGGATGTGCTGCTATGCTGTGCTGTGCTTAGTCGCTCAGTCATGTCCCTGTCTCTTATACACATCTCAAGTTCTTCCCTCTACCTGCCCCTTCTTCAGTGGAGAGCAAAAGAAAAGGCAGGTAAATAAAATAAAAGAGCAAAATAAAGGCTTAATTAATGTCAGGATTAAAACACAGATCCTGCTTCTGTGCCTGGGGGAAGTCAGTGTATGTTTTTTGAAGTTTAATTTCAAGGGCAGAGTAGAACCTTGTAGAGTTTTTCCTATTAACTGGGCCCTAAGGGAGGGGTCCATATGTTTAAACATCTCCTGAAAGGGTGATTTGTGTTCCCTCTCCTCCTCAGAAATATACATTAAAAGAAAAGTAAATCTCTCCTTGGAATATTATTGTTTTGAGATGTTCCAGTACTTGATTTGTGACAGCAGATACAAGGAGTCACCAACTGATATGGCAAACTCAAGCCACTGGGTTGATTCAGACATTAAGAAAGCATAATCTTCTCTTGAAATTCTAACTACTTCAAATTTCTGTATCATAACGAACACACATTCTTTTTAGATACTTGGTATGACTAAAACAGCTATTAATAGATTCTGGAAATGTAGAAAGAAATGTGGAGAGACAGGGAAAAATCCACAGTGGGAAAAAGCAGGGTAATTCTAAATGTACTTCCTGCTGAACCTTGTACCACGTGTGTGCTCTCGTGCGCTCGGGCACACACACACACACACACACACACACACACACACACACACACACACAACCAGGTAGTGTATTCTCTGCATATCTTTCCCATGCTATTTGGTGATGAAGACTGATTTTTCACCTCAGTCTATCCTTTAAGAATCAGTTCAAATTTCAAGACCTCCACAAATATCTGTCTACGCAGCTTCCAGAAACCTTTGTTTTCCTCATACCTACAGGGCCTATTGTGCTTCCCTGGTGCCTCAGATGATAAAGAATGCTCCTGCAATCCTGGAGACCTGGGTTTGATTCCTAGGTTGGGAATGGCTACCGACTCCAATATTCTGGCCTGGAGAATTCCATGGACAGAGGAACCTGGCAGGCTATAGTCCATGGGGCCGCAAAGAATCAGACCTGCCTGAGTGACTTTCACTTTCAAACTTTGATGGGACCTATTGTGAATAACATCCATCTGACATAAATATGCAGCTATGAAAATGGCTACTTTACTTGGAGTTCTAAAATAATAAGGAAACTAAAAGACCAACCCCAATCCCTCATTTTGCATATGAAAAACTTGTTAGATAGGTTAAATAATTTGTCTAAGACACATTGACAACTTTAACTGGTTATCTCTTCCCCACAACTATATTGCAGACTCATAGAACACAGAATAAAAGTATTTTTTCTTTAGTTGTTTTTTTTTTTAATTACTTAATTGCAGGATAATGACAGTTTGTGTTGGTTTCTGCCATTCATCAACATGAGTCAGCCATAGGTGTACATATATCCCCTCCCTCTTGAGCATCTCTCCAACATCCCTCCCCATCCTACCCCTCTAGGTTGTCACCGAGCCCCGGTTTGAGTTCCTTGAATCATACAGCAAATTTCCACTGGCTATCTATTTTACATATGTTAGTGTATATGTTTC
Source organism: Oreotragus oreotragus (assembly GCA_006410675.1). Classification (NCBI taxonomy): domain Eukaryota; kingdom Metazoa; phylum Chordata; class Mammalia; order Artiodactyla; family Bovidae; genus Oreotragus; species Oreotragus oreotragus. The sequence goes on from SJYX01011914.1 coordinate 439,509, forward strand.
CACGCTACTCCATCCCAGAATGAGAGTCTTATATTCCATATATCCATCGACCCTTGCTGGTCCTATTCCAGTCACTTTCTCATAATAGATGTTCAATAAATATGTGTTGATTGAAGGCTTAACATTAATCTTGAAGCAAATTTAATTTAATCTGGTGCAACCAAAAAATCTCTCTTGAATATGTAGTATACAACGTATTGTTAAGTGAAGAAGTCTACTGTTTTCAGAGAGCTTGAAATCTTGCATAAAAGATATGCTGGTCCAGCTGTGTCTACCTCGGCTAGAGTCCTGGATGTCTTATATACATTTAGGACTGGTCTCTACTGGATGGTAAGTCAATTCTAACCAAGGAAGAGTGTATCCTTAAATCACAGTCTCACGGGTTGACGGGTTTGCAATGACTGTATTTGGAACACTGGATGGGTCTTCAGTTATTATACTTCGGAACACATTGGCCGCCTCTCACTGGTGTATTTTCCCTATCTCTATTTACTTTCCTTCTGGGACTGTAGCCTTCCATGACATCCACAATTATTAGATGAAACCCTAAAAAAATATTTTCAACCTCCACCACTTCAAAGTATGCTTACAAAGGACGTTTCAAAGTGTGCTCAATCAGTGAGCCAGGCACTTTACATAGATTACTTGATGCAACAGTCACAGTAAACCTGAGATGTCAGGATGCATACATTTATTTTACTGATGAAACACTGGAATCTCAGATGACTAGAGCATCTTTCTCAAGGTCCTGAACTTTACTAAATAGCAGAGGCAAGAATGAAATACAGGGATGTGCTGCTATGCTGTGCTGTGCTTAGTCGCTCAGTCATGTCCAATTCTTTAGGATCCAAAGGACGGTAGCCTGCCAGGCTCCTCTGTCCATGGGGATTCTTCAGGCAAGAATACTGGAGTGGGTTGTCATGCCCTCCTCCAGGAGATCTTGCCAAACCAGGGATCAAACCCAAGTCTCCCATGTTACAGGTGGGTTCTTTACCTGAGCCACCAGGGAAGCCCAAGAATACTGGAGTGGGTAGCTACCCCTTCTCCAGGGGATCCTCCCCACCCAGGAATGACACTGGGGTCTCTTGCACTGCAAGTGGCCTCTTTACCAGCTGAGTGACCAGGAAAGCTCGAAATACAGAGATATCTGGCTTCAAAGATTCTCCTACTTCTTCTTCTTTTTTTTTTTTTTTTTTTTACGTCCATTCCAAACGCTCTTCCTAAGAAAAGTTACAAAAGCCAGTCAATGCCAATTTTATTAATCCTCAGGTCTCGGCATTAAAAATAGAGAATTTTCTTAAAGTTTGGGTCAATATCAATTTTAACTTCTCTAGACTAATAAACTTAATAAAACCAAAAAAAAAATAAGCATCTTACAAGATAAGATGGCATTCTGTCTTCATTTCTCAATTATTGCATTCACAACACCAACACCAATATTTCTGATTAATTTCCATTTTCTATTGTGAGTCACACAAAAGTCTGTCAGACAAACTTTTGTGTGACTCACAATAAAATCTTTGGGAAATCTGCCCATTGTAAACAATGTAGCAATAAGAGTGAAGAGGAAAGAGGAAGCAAATTAGGATGGATGTGCGACCCTCAAGCTGAGAATGAAGCAGCTTGATGAAAGACTATTTGTAATACCTCTTAACTCTAGTCTAGAGTTCTAGGCAGTTCCTGTTAATCCCCAACACCCCACAACTACAAGGGAAACGCTTTCAGAACAACCCAGGATCAGCGGCATATCCCTTGAATTCTTTCCAGATGTACGTGAATTAGAAAGGACTACTTTAATATAATAATTCAGGGGGGCAGGGGGAAGGACAGAAGTAAACCAGTACTGGTATTAAAGGCAGCTGCAGAAGAAGCTGTACAAGGGTGTGAATCTTTACTACTGCAGCACATAGAACATTCTCTGCCTGATCCCCAATAGTATTGTGTCGGCCATTTGTAAATCATTTTTAATTGTCTTATTAAGCAGCTTAGAGTACAGCAATCAAAAGCTTGTGGCATTGTGAGACCTGGCACAGCCATCGGGCATGGATCAGTGGTCAGGATAATGGAAGATGCAGGATTATATAACCAGTTACGGTCAGCAGGGAAGGCGATCTGGAGAGAAAGCAGTGCATGGTTGATTTTGAAGAGATGCTAATCTCAGACAATATGAAACCTGACATTATGGTTCCGGGGAATAAAGACCCCTCTCCACACATACATACACATCAGCCACGTGCAGTCTGATGACTGCATTGGGAGAATCTAACTGTCAAAAGCAGTGATCTCTTTTCAAGGAGAAATTCCTCATGCTGCATCCTGACTCATGACATAAAGGCTATTTGCAAAATAGGCCCCAAAGGTTGGAATTGTTTTGGAGGAGATTCCCAGAAACTACATCAGGAAGTTGGCTCTTGATTTAACGAGAACATATCAATACAACATGGCATGAGAGTTAAATTTTTGAGTCAAGATTCCGTGAAGACAATTTTCTGAGATGAGTGTCTCATGTCACAACTTTGTGACTCACAGTTATGACATCTGTAGACTTAAAATAGGTAAAAGATCAGTTCTCATTCCTCTAAAGACTTAATTGTCCTACAATGCCATAAAGCATCCCAAGGAAAAGACACAAACTCTTGAATTAATTATCATGTCACTGTAGGCACTAGCAAGAGCCAACAGTTGTGGTCAACAGATGAGGAGCAGAGCAAACTCATGATGAGCTCCTAGCTGAGGGATCCTTGAAATAAGTTATTCTTCACAAACTATTTCTTACTAGACAATAACCACTTTTAACTCAGCCACCAAAAATTTGGCCAAAAATGAGGAGTGGGAAAAGAAATAACTTAGGTAATTAATGGCAATACATTTATAAATGCATATTAAGATAATTCTAGTTTAATGCAACATTAGTGGGGAAAAATTGTCTAGTCCCCTGGATTTATAGTTCCCCAGTTATATGCTGTGACATAAATACTGTATAACTTTCAATTTTTTTTCTAGTCATAGGCAAAAATATTTTAAGTCTGTTTCCATATGCATCTGGTCTTATCCAGACAAAGAAAGCATAAAAATTTCAGTAAAGACAGTGTTGGTCAAATGTTGCAATAGTCTTAGAAATCTTATGATTACATACTATGTGTTTTTCTGAACAACAACTCTATTTATTTTAGCTTGAGATTTTGAAATAAGTCTAATTAGAGATACAGCATAAATAATCTAATTTTGAGAAATATGCTTGGATAAGGGATGGAGAATGGGAAGAACTTCCCACACAGGTATTCTTTCTCATTTTCATAAGTGATAACTTCTTTCCCCCTGATATTCCTCTTTAGGTTTAACCAAAGGTGTAGCATTTCAGAAGCAGTTTGGTAAAATTTCCCTGAAGTTTCTCCATGGAAATTATAATGATTTCACAAGTGGCCTTATTCCCAAATATCTCTCAAAGTAATGTTAAATAAAAGTAAAATTACAATGATTTAGCCACACCAAAATACAAAACTGATTAAATACATCCACCTTTCCAACGAAAGTGGAGAAAACAAAGAAGGACATACATAACTCACTTATTTTGCTGTTAGGATTTGTTCAGACCTTGCTGGGGAGTCCAGGGGGATCTTTAGACTAGATAAAGTTCTTGCACTTGGTCTTGCTTTATCAGAGATGTGTACCTACACTAAAGGATCAAAAGTTGTGTCACATCAGCAGACATATCAATTATAGTTGAGAGATATGTCCTAGAAGTGATGAGTGACAGATCTAAAGAGAGATGCAAGACACTATACAGGGAATTTGCTCATAAGATTAAAATAAACTGGTGAGTAGCCGGGAGGGGCAGGACAAGGCTGAAGTGCGTAGGTTCAAGGTGAGTATTTCATGTAGTACTGACTGAATGGATCTACTATGGCTGAAAAGCTTTAAAAAAGTCGCACAGTACTGGAGAGGGATAACAGTGATGTTGCTTCTGTTGTTGCTTTTGGTATTTTACATAATAACTATTTTTAGACAAAGTCTACTCTTAAAAAGAAGAGGAAAGGGGCATGGTTTATCCTTGTTCTGCCATTTTCTTCAGTTCATTAAATGAAAGAAATTGATTTGGCAGAGCTAATTTTGTAATTAAAAAGCTTATCATGGTTTTCTACAGTGAGTTAAGTAAACAGGCAGTAATTCAGTTACAGTATTTACACAGCTCATGCCAGGGAATGTCTGCTCACTAAACTGTGGGGAAATGAGAAGGAGGTCATATAAGATGGGGATAAAGAGAATGTATCAAGGGCAAGAAGGAATTCAGATGTGACAGGTCATTACTGTATTTCTTATGTTGGCACCAGGTCAGGAAGTTAGCTATTTGCATCTCCTTTGAGGGAGAGAACACTGTGGCCAGTGGCTTCATTAGACTGTGACTCCCATGAACGCTGACTCATCTCCCTTGAGAAAGAAGGTTAGTAATCTACCTGTGACCAAAAGATGCCAAGTTTTCCATTCTCATAAAAGGAATTATTTTCCTTATGATCCCAAAGAGTTTCCTGGGAATTACTATTCATCTACATTCGGAGAGAAGCACAGAAACTGCTTCATGAATCAGGGAAATGATGAAGGAGAAGTAAGGTTGGTAGTTGAGAAGATAGTTGAAAGTCTATCAAGCCTCAGTGGAGGCAGAAGAGAATTGCTCAAAGGATATCCTCTCAAGTCCTAATAAGTTTATTTGGGGGAAGAAAGTGTCAAAAATAACTAGGTCCAGCATTGATCAGGACCTCTCTTTGAAATGTCCTCTTAAAGATGAAATTCATAATGATCCTTATCCCTGATTTATGAAGTTTGAATACTGACTTAAGAGTCAATATTCAAAGAGAGACAGAGAGACCGGTGGACAGATGAAGGGAAGAAAGGAAGAGAGAAAGGAAGACACTGGGAAAGGATGGGAGGGGCAGAAGGGAGTGAGAAAAGAAGGGGGAAAGAGAAGGGAGGTGAGGTAAGGCGAGATGGGGAGAGAAAAGACTAGGCAAGGGGCCACAGTCTTAGTACCTCAGCACCTGACTTTGTCTTTTGATTTGGTAATTGAAGTAATGATCAAGCCCAACACCACTTGCCTTAAAAGGAGAAGCAAACACATCACCTCAAATAATGCAGTTGCATTGGGTACGACTATTCAAAACTATGACCTAAATCAAATCCCTTATGATTATACAGTGGAAGTGAGAAATAGATTTAAGGGCCTAGATCTGATAGATTGAGTGCCTGATGAACTATGGAATGAGGTTCGTGACATTGTACAGGAGACAGGGATCAAGACCATCCCCATGGAAAAGAAATGCAAAAAAGCAAAATGGCTGTCTGGAGAAGCCTTACAAATAGCACTGAAAAGAAGAGAGGCGAAAAGCAAAGGAGAAAAGAAAAGATATAAGCATCTGAATGCAGAGTTCCAAAGAATAGCAAGAAGAGATAAGAAAGCCTTCTTCAGCAATCAATGCAAAGAGATAGAGGAAAACAACAGAATGGGAAAGACTAGAGATCTCTTCAAGAGAATTGGAGATACCAAGGGAACATTTCATGCAAAGATGGGCTCGATAAAGGATAGAAATGGTATGGACCTAACAGAAGCAGAAGATATTAAGAAGAGGTGGCAAGAATACACAGAAGAACTGTACAGAAAAGATCTTCACGACCCAGATAATCATGAGGATGTGATCACTAATCTAGAGCCAGACATCTTGGAATGTGAAGTCAAGTGGGCCTTAGAAAGCATCACTAAGAACAAAGCTAGTGGAGGTGATGGAATTCCCGTTGAGCTGTTTCAAATCCTGGAAGATGATGCTGTGAAAGTGCTGCACTCAATATGCCAGCAAATTTGGAAAACTCAGCAGTGGCCACAGGACTGGAAAAGGTCAGTTTTCATTCCAATTCCAAAGAAAGGCAATGCCAAAGAATGCTCAAACTACCGCACAATTGCACTCATCTCACACGCTAGTAAAGTAATGCTCAAAATTCTCCAAGCCAGGCTTCAGCAATATGTGAACCGTGAACTCCCTGATGTTCAAGCTGGTTTTAGAACAGGCAGAGGAACCAGAGATCAAATTGCCAACATCCGCTGGATCATGGAAAAAGCAAGAGAGTTCCAGAAAAACATCTATTTCTGCTTTATTGACTATGCCAAAGCCTTTGACTGTGTGGATCACAATAAACTGTGGAAAATTCTGAAAGAGATGGGAATACCAGACCACCTAACCTGCCTCTTGAGAAATCTGTATGCAGGTCAGGAAGCAACAGTTAGAACTGGACATGGAACAACAGACTGGTTCCAAATAGGAAAAGGAGTACGTCAAGGCTGTATATTGTCTCCCTGCTTATTTAACTTATATGCAGAGTACATCATGAGAAACGCTGGACTGGAAGAAACACAAGCTGGAATCAAGATTGCCGGGAGAAATATCAATAACCTCAGATATGCTGATGACACCACCCTTATGGCAGAAAGTGAGGAGGAGCTAAAAAGCCTCTTGATGAAAGTGAAGGAGGAGAGCGAAAAAGTTGGCTTAAAGCTCAACATTCAGAAAACGAAGATCATGGCATCCGGTCCCATCACTTCATGGGAAATAGATGGGGAAACAGTGGAAACAGTGTCAGACTTTATTTTTTTGGGCTCCAAAATCACTGCAGATGGTGACTGCAGCCATGAAATTAAAAGACGCTTACTCCTTGGAAGAAAAGTTATGACCAACCTGGATAGTATATTCAAAAGCAGAGACATTACTTTGCCGACTAAGGTCCGCCTAGTCAAGGCTATGGTTTTTCCTGTGGTCATGTATGGATGTGAAAGTTGGACTGTGAAGAAAGCTGAGCGCCGAAGAATCGATGCTTTTGAACTGTGGTGTTGGAGAAGACTCTTGAGAGTCCCTTGGACTGCAAGGAGATCCAACCAGTCCATTCTGAAGGAGATCAACCCTGGGATTTCTTTGGAAGGAATGATGCTAAAGCTGAAACTCCAGTACTTTGGCCACCTCATGCGAAGAGTTGACTCATTGGAAAAGACTCTGATGCTGGGAGGGATTGGGGGCAGGAGGAGAAGGGGACGACCGAGGATGAGATGGCTGGATGGCATCACGGACTCGATGGACGTGAGTCTGAGTGAACTCCGGGAGTTGGTGATGGATAGGGAGGCCTGGTGTGCTGCAATTCATGGGGTCGCAAGGAGTCGGACACGACTGAGCGACTGAACTGAACTGAACTGAATTCAAAACTATCTTTGACAATTACTGCCTTGAGATAAACCACAGGGCTGACCCTGAAAGTTAGATGTTCCTGGACTTTGAACTATAGGCTACTCTTTACCTACTGTTTCTACTTATCTTGCTAAATCCCATGGGATCCCATTATCCTGCAGTGCCTTTATTACTTTATTAGTTCAGTGCCGTTATTCCAGGACAGGTCAAGGGATTCCAGTCATTTTTCTTGGCATCCTGTATCCATTCTCATCAAGGCTCAAGTCATTCAGTACCATGGACAGCTCTTTCCCCCACAAAGTAGAGATGGGCTACCAACCGGAGGCTTAGCTCTGCCACCTTAAATCACACATGGAATGTATCCCAGAACACAACAAATACTTGTCTTTGTTCAACTGAGAGGATTTCAGCAGTGAGTGAATGGTATCATCTACACCCTTGTGATTTTAAAGATATTTCGAAATACAAACTGCACATTCTTTACCACACATACAGCTACATTTGTCTTTTCAATCTTTCTAAATGGGATACTACTAAAATCAATTCAAATAATCACTATGTGTCAAAGATATGCCCATCAAGATATTTCTGCCTTGTGAGCTACATTGGAAAATGCTGATGGAAGCAATTGGATGTCAAAAGTCTCAGCACAAATTCTTTGAAATTCTAGATGGTATAAATTTCTGGAAACTGGGCATACATAAATTCTTCCCTGTGTCAGTATTTTATAAATATTTCCTGAAAATCTATTATGTTATGTATCACAGCTGAATAAGAATATGTCCAAAGAAAATAAAGTTTTAGGAATTGCTCCATGTATCCCTTTTCATCCTCCCATCTCCAAAGTAAATTATGATGCTGTTAATCTCCAGTTATAGAAATCCAAGTGAATGCATTATACAAACAGGAGAAACAACAATCTTACACTGAGTAGGCATTTCAAGTTGTATGACTTAAAATTAAAGGTTAGGATAGTCTCCTTATCCACAGACATAACTGGTACCCCTTGTATCACACTGAGTTTCCCTCCCGAGAAACCAACCACAAAGTGTTACTGAGAACATCCACATACTGGCTATTTGGAGACGAAAGGAAGTAATTAATTCTCTCTGATTAAAAAAATGGTCATGACCTTTTCCAAAGCTCTTCCACACCACTGCCTACTCGGTTCCGCCTTCTCTTCTTGAGTTGCCCAGCCTACCACCCTGTGCCATCTGCCACTTTCTGCCTATAACACGTGAAGCCTCCAAAGTATCCGAATATCATTTTAGATCCTGTTTTTCAGGTTAAAAGCAGTAAATTGCAGATGGCAAGTTTTTTTTTTTTTTCCTCCCTTGATATTACTGAAAGCTGGGGTAATTTTGTCATGAGTCACATTAAAAAAAGAACAAGTGATGTTATCCAGCACCTACTCAACATGAATATGTGCAAAGAACAGCTAACTACCCGGTCATCCATTGAGCAAGGAGGGAAAGATTTTGCTTTGCTTTAAGGTGACAGATTTTTGGAGTGAGGCAGTGTATGTAATTCAGTGTGCCCTGTAAGCACAATCAGAAACTATGTGTGAAAATGCGAGTGAAAAAAACAACAGACTCAGTGGAGCAGCTCCAGTGGGCTGACTTATGCTAGGCCCTGCGTAGAACCGACTCATTATAAAAGCTGGGGGGAGGGGGGAGAGCCAGGTCAAAGCAAAGGCTTGAGGGCAATATGGCAGAACACTTTTACTCAGGGTCTAAGATTAAGAATTTATTTAAGAAGATTTTTGTTTTACCCTTATATATGTTTATTTCAAAGTTCTGGTTTTAAAAAGTCCAGCTTCGACTTAACTGCTTAATTTTAAGAAGACTTGAACTGTTTCACTGTTTGAAATGAAACCAATTTCATAAGCACCCTCAAAGGAATACTATTACAGAAGAAGTTAAAGTTGACAAAGAAAAGCTTTGGGTAATGCTGGAGCCCAAGAAAGGAAGGTGTTGCCTCAATGTCTTTTAACCAGCTATGGGAATTTACTCCAAGTCATTTCACTCCACTGAGTCTCAACAGGTTCTAAAGAGGTCCGTGCTGACAGCACTTAGGATTCCTGGTAGCATTATAGCCTAGAATCTATCTCTTTTTAAGGGATTTCATTTTGAAACCTCTAGTAGATGACATCTGAAAGTTTCTGCAGTCTTGAACTCTACAATTCACTTAAAATAACCCATGGATGAGTCCATACCATGTCCACATTCTCCAGATAAACTTTAGCGCAGAGTGTAAGACATGAATGCAGATGAATATACCTATTTAATTATGCTGCTATCTATCCTCAAAGCGGGGCACTGAGGACTGTTAAATCAACACATCTAAGACACAGAAACAAGTGACAATAGAAAAGAAAGGTACTTACAAAGCAGGTAGGTGAAACAAGGAAATTTCATTAATAATCACATTAAACCTTATGTTCCAATGAATTTTGTTTACTTGTTTGAGTTGTAACAGTAAAAGCCTTAATCAGCTTCATTCATCATGAAAACAGACAGGTGTTTGTGGGGTTCTCAAAATAATTTATACCAAATTTATCTCACCATAACTAACACATTAATCTCACTATTAAATATGCAGAAGTAGTATCTTAAAGTAAATATATCAAAGGGTCAATTAGTAATAACTTCTGTGTTTTAGAAAGGTGCAGGGTATCTTATTAGTGCCTCTCCAAAATGACTTGAACATTTTTCTTTGAATACTGGTTTTGACCATAGGCAAGTAGGATGGAATACTTCTGAGAGAGACTAGATCTAGAAAGTCTAGAAAGTCTCCAGGCATAAAAGAGAAGAATAAACTAACATGATCTGAGTAAGAGCAGAGTAAGCACCGGACAATAGTGACGTGATGGAAAGGGAAACAGAAAGTGTTATCTTTTCAATGCAGCCAGAAGCACAGCTTACAAAAGAAGACCTGCTTCCAGAGTGTCTTTACATAATTGCTACACTCTTCTGAAACTTAGCCTTTGCATAGCAACTGTTCAGGAAAATATTATGAATATAGGCAATTTCCAAGTGGCCATGAGAGAAAAGCTGTGCTTGCTAGGTTCCATCGCCAACACCCTTCTCCTATAAAATCTTTCTCAAGTTTTTTGTTCTAAGTCCTTCACTGTATTTTCACTTTCCTCTGCTTCCATCATCCTTTCCAACAAAGCACACCAGGCTGTTTTACAGATCTAACAGGTAAGAATTACAAATGGTGCTGCTGATGTGAATTTTGAGTCAATGATCCATCAAATGATGGCACTTATGTCTTGGGGCTCCAAAAGGCTTCAGGAGAGTTTGCCCAGTAGTGACAGGGCAACTCTTACAATCTAAATGAGGAATCTCTGAGTATCATATCTTCTGGGTCATGTCACTACATCATATAGAAAGATGAGGATCTGTTCTTTTCTCTAATTAAACAAAAAAAGTGAAGCATAATACCAGCTTATGCTGGTGAAAAAAAGATGCCCCTGGAATCCTGGAAACCTCAGATTAGCCAAAAAGCAATCAGTGTTGTCCATCCCTTTTCTGATTTTCACAGTGATTCCAGGCCTGCTCAGGCTGATAAGGCTTTCATTCACTTCCAAAAGTCACAGTGCTTGATCAGTACCTTCAAAAATATCTTTCTTTGGGAAGACAATCTGCTAGAAATTTAGCTCCACTAACTGAAATCAAAGTAAAAACATTTAGATACATACGTTATAATGCCATCTTAAAAAAAAAAGCATCCCCTGCTATGCCTTGAAAATCAAGCTAGATTTTATTATAACCTAAAGAGTTCTAAGTCTGTCCTCTCTAAGCAGAGAGAGGAGCTTCAATAAAGGCGGATGTGGCAACGGTACCACCACCAGAGCATCAATAACAGACATCAATTCACAGCAAAATGAGCAGAGAAGAACCGCAAGCTTAGGCAATCCTTAGCCACAGTTCTTCATCAGGAACAATTGTGCAAAGTCTGCTGTTTTCATTTGGCTGTTCTGGGTCTTTGTTGAGGTGCTCAGGGCTCTAGAGTGCCCAGCCTCTCTAGCTGTGGCACAGGCTTAGTTGCCCCATGGCATGTGGGGTCTAAGTTCCCTGGCCAGGAATCGAAACCAGGTCCCCTGCTTGGAAGGCAGATTTTTAACCACTGGACCACCAGGGAAGTTGCTGATAACCATTTTGATTGTCACAGTTAAGGGGTAGGGCTGGCGTCTAGTAGGCAAAGCCTAGGAATACTGCTAGACACCTTACAATGTACAAGGCAGTCATTTCCAGTAAAGAATTATCTGGCCTACCATTTCGACAGTACCAAGGTTGGTCTGCCATAAAGGACGTGGAAATAGGAATGAAGTAATGATCAAAGGGCATGGAGTGAAATTGTGGCAGGAGCCACTGCTGGCAATTTTAAATAAAATCCTCCCCACTTGGGTTCTGCAGACTTCTGGGATTTTTACTCTTCCCTGGCTCTATGAATGCCCTCGGAAACTTCCTCTTAAATTTATCTTCCAAGTTTTGTTAATAAAATAACATCATATTAAGGAACTTAAGTAAAGCAATATGAAGGAAAGAAGGGAGGGGGGGAGGGGACGAAATGGAAGAGAGAGAGGGAGGTTGAACATTCATTTGAAAACAAACGAAAACAAGAAAGATCAGCAAAATGTATTTTGTTATTCTTGGATATTTGCTTATTTACTTTACCTCCTGAACCTAAATCCAAATGGTAAAGTTCGCTGTTTCAATGATACAGAAACTTCAGATTGTCAATTTCAGTGAGGCAGATGATTAGCATACTTAAGAAAAAGTAATAATAATTAACTATATTGTCACCCAGCTTATTTAACTTCTATGCAGAGTACATCATGAGAAACGCTGGGCTGGAAGAAACACAAGCTGGAATCAAGGTTACCGGGAGAAATATCAATAACCTCAGATATGCAGATGACAGCACCCTCATGGCAGAAAGTGAAGAGGAACTAAAAAAAAGCCTCTTGATGAAAGTGAAAGAAGAGAGTGTAAAAGTTGGCTTAAAGCTCAACATTCGGAAAACAAAGATCATGGCATCCGGTCCCATCACTTCATGGGAAACAGATGGGGAAACAGTGTCAGACTTCATTTTTTTAGGCTCCAAAATCACTGCTGATGGTGATTGCAGCCATGAAATTAAAAGACACTTACTCCTTGGAACAAAAGTTATGACCAACCTAGATAGTATGTTGAAAAGCAGAGACATTACTTTGT
>SJYX01011914.1:463535-494153 GCA_006410675.1 Oreotragus oreotragus
GAGAGTGTGTGTGTGTGTGTGTGTGTGTGTGTTTGCGTGTGTACGTATTAGGGGCAGGGAGGAGTTTAGAAATTCCAAGCTGATTCCAAACAAACACACTGATAAAAGTTCATGGTATTTCCATTTGGTTATCAAATGCAGAGTGTGAGATTCAGAAAAGGAATTTGAACTACAAATAAGAAAAGAATGTGATCCAAGACAGTTGTTACTGGTCTCCAGCCAGCTGACTACAAATAAACTTCAAAAACATTCTATCTCCATCCTTTCAATACCTTAGCACAGTAAATGATTGTCTAGTCAAAGAAGGGAAAAAGAGCACAGTGTCTGTAGAAAATACCTATTCAAAATAGCAGGTCACTCAGAGCTAAAAATAGACCCAAATACACACTATGGAAAAATAAAAGTGGTTAGAGAAAAAACAATAGGAATGAAATAAGTCTAATTATTAGCAACGTTGTTTTGAGAGAATAGGAGTAGTTACCTTTTTTCCTTTTAGTTTTCTCTATCACTCATTTAAAAAAACATATGAGTGTGCTTCTTTTCTAGTATGAAAACATAAAGTAATATTTTTGAAAGAAAAATAAAGCACGTTGGCTTCCAAAAGATACCAATTAGAAACATAACATGGCATAAATTCACTGAGAGCACTGGTAATGCCAGTGGTAAAGAACCTGCCTCCCAATTTGCATTCTTCAGAATTCCACTTCAAGAATTGGACCTGACCTTGATTAATACTGAACTGATTTCCACTCCTGAACAATGGCGCCCAGGAATAAAATTAAGCAATTACCATCAGGAGTCTCCATGAGCAAGCCAGAACCCATGGTTTGTGACGTGGATACGTTATATAGTCATTTCAACATACAGAAGGACGAGGGTTAGAATGGTTCACAGCAGGCCTGCTTGTCCGCATCTCATGTGAGAACAATTATGTTTAATGAAAGCAATGTGCTATTTTAGGGCACGTCCCCACCCCCACCCTGGAAGAGAAATTTTAGAAATAAATAGCCACCCATAACCTAATCCATTCTCTCCCCCAAAATAAATCATAATCCTAAGAAAGCTGGTACTTACTCACATCTACCTTTTCATTCCGTTAGTCGTCATGCTAAGACTTTTTAAAAGATTCCCTTTTGACCCTTATCCAAGATAGTGACACCAACAAATGGCTATGAAAGGCGCTACCAGACCGCAGGTGGGTGCACACTGGGCTTGAGGTTCGGGACTCCGGAAATACCCTGACCTCTCTGAGCTCCAACTTGTCTCCTTAGGCAGTGTTCTGCCAATTCTTGACAAGCTCCAAGGTTTTTGTAAGAATCACAGGAAGTAATACTTACAGAGACACTTGTGAAATTACAGTGCATTATTACAAAAGATATATGTGAGGCTTTCATCTGCTAATGTGGCAAGGTCAGGGAAAATACGGAACAAGACGTGGGGATTGAGAACAATGGATTCGGAGATTCTCGTGTTTTACTTGTAAGGTACCAACTTCTGCACTTCATATATTGAAGCAAAGGTGACATCTGGACAGCAAAGGTGACTTCCTCCCTGGTCACATCAAAAAAGTTATCTCCGCTACCTGTCTCCTGAGATGGACAGGGAAAAGCATCTAACATAAAATCACATATGTCTCTGCATCTGAAGTCTTCTGGGCCACTTTGCAGTGACCATCCCTCTTAATTCTGTTTGAAAAGGCATTTTTTAACCAAGTGATAAAAGAGGGACGATTCAGAGCAGTAAATCTTCACAACAAACCAGGTTCACAAGGTATAGAAGTGTCTTTCCTCCTGTCTAGAACTGAGCAAAATTACATCAGTGTGCTGCAGAAACAGGCTTTTCCAAGTACTCTTCCCAGAGTCAATCACTGCAACTTTCACAACTCTGCTTCTGAACCCCTGCAATGATGGAACGCAGTCCGTTGACTATTAAGATATCCCTCATCTGTTAACAGAAAAGCTGCTAAATTGCAACTCTGAGCAAATTTACATGGAAATCACCAAGGAAACTCAACAAACAAGGAGGGAATTACCAAGGCGAGCCGCATGAGCGTCTAACTTCTGGTGCCCGTGGAGAGGCTGACCTCGGGGCACAATCATCAGTGCCCGGATGAGGAAAATCAGCCAGGGCTCCCCTTGGCTGCTCCCACCTCTCACACCCATTTGGACTTAATTTCCGTCTGGCTTGCTAACCCACTGGTCCTCTCGGAGCTGTCACTCCCTCAGACCCCCTCGCAAGGCTTTCTGCAGCTCCCTCTCCTGTACAACGGAAGGGAGTCTGGTCTTAATTAGTTTCACACCCCCCCAAAGGTTAATTGCTCAGTTGTCTCTGCTCCCCTCTGTCTCCGAAACTGCTCCTCACTGGTGTTCAACTCAGAGAAGCGTTCAGTGAAGTGTGTCAGGAGCAAACATCCCACAGAGTTCCTAAGGGCTGGGGCTTCCTCTCTTCCTGTCTCTATAAATGCCCTTCCTCTTTCCTGGCATCCAGATGAGCGATCTGGGTTCAGACGGGCTGTTCTTTCCTGAAGCGTGATCCCTGCTTTGCTGTCCTGAACTCCATCCTTCCAGGAGAAGACTGAAGCCTTCGTCTACCTGGGCTGAGGGTTCCATTCAGGGTTCTGGGTGGAACTCACTTCTCCAGACTCTTTGAAGCCTGCCTTCCAAAGACTTTCTGACCTCATGGTTGCCACTGTCTGCAAAGTCTACCCCCTGCCAACTCCACACTCCAGGAGAGTCAAGTCCTTTCCTTCTCGTATGATCAGGTCAGATATCATAACTCTATGCAAAATGAAAATAAAATAAAAAGTGAATGCCCATACCATTCCCGTGCCTCTGGATTTGTCACTTTGTTCCCCAGGACTGGCTCACCCCCTCCCTCTCCCCTCCCTAGACCACAGTCCAGATCATTCTTCAAGACCATGTCAGTCTTCCCTCCTGTGTCGGTGCTGTCTTGCCATCTGTACTCTGATACCACAAGGGAGGCCCAGGCTCTGAAATTTGGTAATTTTCTGTAGTGGTTAAGAATACAGGCTCTGGAGTTCAACAGCCTGGGTTCAGATCTTGAATCTACCACTTATAAACTGTGAGATGGCAGTTGAGTTACTTGAGTTTTCTGAGTCACAGTTTCTACACCAGCAAAAAGTGGGTTATGAGGATTAAGAAAAGAATAATGCATGTAAGACAAGTACCATAATAAAACTCAATAAATGGTAAACACTGTAGCTGTTACTTTGTATCACTCATGTGCCTCGTTTAATGAAGGACACAAACTGGAAATTAAATATCTGTTGTTTGATTCAACCTTTCTATCTTCCCTTCTCTAGCCCGCCCGCGCTNTACCATAATAAAACTCAATAAATGGTAAACACTGTAGCTGTTACTTTGTATCACTCATGTGCCTCGTTTAATGAAGGACACAAACTGGAAATTAAATATCTGTTGTTTGATTCAACCTTTCTATCTTCCCTTCTCTAGCCCGCCCGCGCGCGCACACACACACACACACACACACACACACACACACACACGCAAGAACTCATTCTCAGAAAAGACCTGATTAATTTCCTAACCCTCTTCAATCCAAAAGAACTCCTCTGTAAAAAGTACTGCAAAGAATGCTGCTGAGATCTCTGTAAGTAACCTAAATAGAAATCTTGTGAAAATAGTAAAGTATTCTAGAAATGTGAGACCCCTACATGCGATAACTACCCATTAGTTGTACCTGGTAGTCCTGCCCTATGTGGGAGCTGCAAGACATATGTGAGATGAAAGGGGCAGCTTCCGGTGGAAAGAAAGCACATTTTCCATGAAGAGCTGAATTGGAACTGTGCCTGCATTGTTTACTAGTTGTATGAATTCGTACCAGTTAAGTAACTAAACTGTGCCTCAATTTCCTATTTGGTAACATTTGGGAACAACCTCACTAGTTTATTGAGATAACTAGCACCGTGTAGGTATAAATAAATCTTGGCTGGCTTTTCCTCACCTTCCTAGCACACGATTTCAGGAGAAAGTTTGGGACCACAAAACAGAATGGCACTCATGAATTCTTAATTGACAGGTGCCTTTTACAGCAGAAGAGAATTGTGAATAGCTTTAACAAGTATCCTAGAACAACTGCAAAGGTAAAGACACTAGATTTCCCTTGTGAGGAAGATCTACCTGGCTTTTTCTAGAATCATTTAATGGTAGTTTACTTGCCTAGTCATATCCAACTCTTTGCAACCCCGTGGACTGTAGCCCGCCAGGCTCCTCTGTCCATGGAGGTTTCCCAGGCAAGAATACTGGAGTGGGTTGCCATTTCCTGTCCAGAGGATCTTCCCCATCCAGGGATCGAACCTGCCTCTCCTGCACTGTAGGCAGATTCTTTACGAACTGAGCCACCAGAAAAATCCCCGAATCATTTGATGCTGGTTATAAAAACAATTTAGCATGTAAATGTATCCCTGTAGGGTCTGAAATGGCCCATTAAAAACTTCACATACTACGCAGGGATCACAGCATTCATACCATGCTGTCATCTGCGGGGTGAAAAAGAGCATCATTACTGTTTCATCTATTCTCAATATCAACAATAGACAAGGGACTATACAACTACAGGGGATGTGAATTTTGGTCTCTGATGCTGCAGTTAGGCCTGTGATCTTCCAATAACAAGTTTCACAATAAAAGGAGACAAAAAGAGGTTATTTTTAAATGACACAAGGGAGATTTTGAAAAGAGATCTGAAGATTCAAAACTGCAGTTATATGCTTTACCCAAATAACCACATATGAATCAAGACTAAGATTAAGGTGCAGGGTTGCCTTATGTATCTCAATGGCTGTACTAAGCAGTCACGAAATACTCAAGAGAACTCTAGAATCATGCCCCCTTGATGAGCAGACAGGGCTTTCAATTTTAAATGATTCATCTGAAACGAGTCTCCCACACAGGAAATTGCATGAGACTTAATTCATTTACCTAAAAAGGACAAAGGATTGACTCAAGCCAAGGAGAATTCAAACATAATTCTCTAGGCTTTATGGCAGAAACGTCTAATCACCTAATTTTGAGGTTCTAAGTCCATTAACTCTTGCTAAGATTTTCAAAAGAAAAAGAGAGAGACAGAGGAGAAAGACGGAGGGAAGGAAAGAAGGAAGGAAGGAGAAAAGAGGATCGAGGAAGGAGGCAGCAGGGAAAGGGAGGGAGACGTGAAGGAAATAGAATGAGATGAAGAGAAGGGAGAAGAAAGAACACAGAAGACCAAGGAGGCAACACATTCCTAGATCAGGAGAAAAAAGGAGCCATTAGATCAGAACGGATCGAGAAAGTGCCACGCTTCCCGGACTGCTCAAAAGACTTTTGCAGAAAAAACTTTACTAGCTTTGTACCTGAACATCTTTCCTGGCCAGGGCTCAACCAGTATGTTCAGGCACCATCAGCTTGCAGAGCAAAAACTACCCAATTAGCAGGGTTGGCAGTTCAGAGGGGCACGGGAGATGGCAAATATACCGCAAACATCTTCCTTTTGAGAAGACCTGTGGCATTTTTAGGGTGACGTCAGGAAACAGTCCGGGAGTGCCCTCGCTTACGGATGTTTGCCACTTGTTCACCCCTCTCCCAGGAGGCACATGTCTGATTTCATTGCTAGGGATGAACCTACCTTCCATCAGAGTGCAGTTACACTAAAAACCTTTAACAAGAGCGCTTTGCCTCTTCTGGGAGTTGGAGGTTGACAAATGTGTGAACTAGAGGGGACGGGAATCTCTGTTAAAATGGAAAGTCCACGCTCAACCTAGGATCACTTAATGTGTGTCAAACATATAGTTTCAGGGCTAGATTTTGCCCCTAGAGATGCTAGTCTGCAATTTCTGTAACATGAACTAAACTTTTAACAACTGAAAGGATGTGTCATCGGCATCTTTCAGGCTCCTAAAGAATGAGGGAATGTTTTCTATCATCAGCAACAGCATCAAATAGCTATTATTCCACCTTCTCCCTTCACTCCACCCTTAGGCGTTCAAATTAATTTCCTTTTTTAAATTATTATTTTTTTAACTTTTATTTTAATTGAAGGATAATTGCTTTACTATGTTGCATCGGTTCCTGCCATCCATCAATGTGAATCAGTCATAAGTATACATATGCCTGCTTCCTACTGAACCTCCCTCCACCCCATACCCCATCCCACCCTTCCAGGTCATCACAGAGTGCTGAGCTGAGCTCCCTGTGTTAAACTGCAACCTCCCATTGGCTATCTATTTTACACATGGTAATGTACATGTAAATGCTATCCCACCTTGAAGGCCAGGAACGGTGGTGGTAAGGAGATACCCCCTGTCCAAGGTAAGGAGCAGTGGCTGTGCTTTGCTGGAGCAGCCGTGAAGAGATACCCCACACCCAAGGTAAGAGAAACCCAATTAAGATGGTAGGCATTGCAAGAGGGCATCAGAGGGCAGACACACTGAAACCATACTCACAGAAAACTAGTCAATCTAACACCCAAGGTAAGAGAAACCCAAGTAAGATGGTAGGCGTTGCAAGAGGGCATCAGAGGGCAGACACACTGAAACCATACTCACAGAAAACTAGTCAGTCTAATCACACTAGGACCATAGCCTTGTCTAACTCAATGAAACCAAGCCATGCCTGCAGGGCAACCCAAGGTGGGCGGGTAATGGTGGAGAGGTCTGACAGATCATGGTCCACTGGAGAAGGGAATGGCAAGCCACTTCAGTATTCTTGCCTCGAGAACCCCATGAACAGTATGAAAAGGCAAAATGATAGGATACCAAAATAGGAGCTCCCCAGGTTATTAGGTGCCCAATATGCTACTGGAGATCAGTGGAGAAATAACTCCAGAAAGAATGAAGGGATGGAGCCAAAGCAAAAACAATACCCAGTTGTGCATGTGACTGGTGATAGAAGCAAGATCCGATGCTGTAAAGAACAATATTGCATAGGAACCTGGAATGTCAGGTCCATGAATCAAGGCAAATTGGAAGTGGTCAAACAAGAGATGGCAAGGGTGAACGTCGACATTCTAGGAATCAGCGAACTAAAATGGACTGGAATGGGTGAATTTAACTCAGATGACCATTATATCTACTACTGCGGGCAGGAATCCCTCAGAAGAAATGGAGTAGCCATCATGGTCAACAAAAGAGTCCGAAATGCAGTACTTGGATGCAATCTCAAAAACGACAGAATGATCTCTGTTCGTTTCCAAGGCAAACCATTCAATATCACAGTTATCCAAGTCTATGCCCCAACCAGTAATGCTGAAGAAGCTGAAGTTGAACGGTTTTATGAAGACCTACAAGACCTTGTAGAACTAACACCCAAAAAAGATGTCCTTTTCATTATAGGGGACTGGAATGCTAAAGTAGGAAGTCAAGAAACACCTGGAGTAACAGGCAAATTTGGCCTTGGAATGCGGAATGAAGCAGGGCAAAGACTAATAGAGTTTTGCCAAGAAAATGCACTGGTCATAGCAAACACCCTCTTCCAGCAACACAAGAGAAGACTCTACACATGGACATCACCAGATGGTCAACACCGAAATCAGATTGATTATATTCTTTGCAGCCAAAGATGGAGAAGCTCTATACAGTCAACAAAAACAAGACCAGGAGCTGACTGTGGCTCAGATCATGAACTCCTTATTTCCAAATTCAGACTTAAATTGAAGAAAGTAGGGAAAACCGCTAGACCATTCAGGTATGACCTAAATCAAATCCCTTATGATTATACAGTGGAAGTGAGAAATAGATTTAAGGGCCTAGATCTGATAGACAGAGTTCCTGATGAACTATGGAATGAGGTTCGTGACATTGTACAGGAGACAGGGATCAAGACCATCCCCATGGAAAAGAAATGCAAAAAAGCAAAATGGCTGTCTGGAGAAGCCTTACAAATAGCACTGAAAAGAAGAGAGGCGAAAAGCAAAGGAGAAAAGAAAAGATATAAGCATCTGAATGCAGAGTTCCAAAGAATAGCAAGAAGAGATAAGAAAGCCTTCTTCAGCAATCAATGCAAAGAGATAGAGGAAAACAACAGAATGGGAAAGACTAGAGATCTCTTCAAGAGAATTGGAGATACCAAGGGAACATTTCATGCAAAGATGGGCTCGATAAAGGATAGAAATGGTATGGACCTAACAGAAGCAGAAGATATTAAGAAGAGGTGGCAAGAATACACAGAAGAACTGTACAGAAAAGATCTTCACGACCCAGATAATCATGAGGATGTGATCACTAATCTAGAGCCAGACATCTTGGAATGTGAAGTCAAGTGGGCCTTAGAAAGCATCACTAAGAACAAAGCTAGTGGAGGTGATGGAATTCCCGTTGAGCTGTTTCAAATCCTGGAAGATGATGCTGTGAAAGTGCTGCACTCAATATGCCAGCAAATTTGGAAAACTCAGCAGTGGCCACAGGACTGGAAAAGGTCAGTTTTCATTCCAATCCCAAAGAAAGGCAATGCCAAAGAATGCTCAAACTACCGCACAATTGCACTCATCTCACACGCTAGTAAAGTAATGCTCAAAATTCTCCAAGCCAGGCTTCAGCAATATGTGAACCGTGAACTCCCTGATGTTCAAGCTGGTTTTAGAACAGGCAGAGGAACCAGAGATCAAATTGCCAACATCCGCTGGATCATGGAAAAAGCAAGAGAGTTCCAGAAAAACATCTATTTCTGCTTTATTGACTATGCCAAAGCCTTTGACTGTGTGGATCACAATAAACTGTGGAAAATTCTGAAAGAGATGGGAATACCAGACCACCTAACCTGCCTCTTGAGAAATCTGTATGCAGGTCAGGAAGCAACAGTTAGAACTGCACATGGAACAACAGACTGGTTCCAAATAGGAAAAGGAGTACGTCAAGGCTGTATATTGTCTCCCTGCTTATTTAACTTATATGCAGAGTACATCATGAGAAACGCTGGACTGGAAGAAACACAAGCTGGAATCAAGATTGCCGGGAGAAATATCAATAACCTCAGATATGCTGATGACACCACCCTTATGGCAGAAAGTGAGGAGGAGCTAAAAAGCCTCTTGATGAAAGTGAAGGAGGAGAGCGAAAAAGTTGGCTTAAAGCTCAACATTCAGAAAATGAAGATCATGGCATCCGGTCCCATCACTTCCTGGGAAATAGATGGGGAAACAGTGGACACAGTGTCAGACTTTATCTTTTTGGGCTCCAAAATGACTGCAGATGGTGACTGTAGCCATGAAATTAGAAGACGCTTACTCCTTGGAAGAAAAGTTATGACCAACCTGGATAGTATATTCAAAAGCAGAGACATTACTTTGCCGACTAAGGTCTGTCTAGTCAAGTCTATGGTTTTCCAGTGGTCATGTATGGATGTGAGAGTTGGACTCTGAAGAAGGCTAGGCACCGAAGAATTGATGCTTTTTAACTGTGGTGTTGCAGAAGACTTGAGAGTCCCTTGGACTGCAAGGAGATCCAACCAGTCCATTCTGGAGATCAACCCTGGGATTTCTTTGGAAGGATTGATGCTAAAGCTGAAACTTCAGTACTTTGGCCACCTCATGCGAAGAGTTGACTCATTGGAAAAGACTCTGATGCTCGGAGGGATTGGAGGCAGGAGGAAAAGGGGACGACCGAGGATGAGATGGCTGGATGGCATCACGGACTCAATGGATGTGAGTCTGAGTGAACTCCGGGAGATGGTGATGGACAGGGAGGCCTGGCATGCTGCAATTCATGGGGTCGCAAAGAGTTGGACATGACTGAGCGACTGAACTGAACTGAACTGAATGTAAATGTTTCAGTGCCTCTCTCTCAATTTGTCCCACCCTCTCCTTCCCCAATGTGTCCACAAATCTGTTCTCTATGTCTGCATCACTATCCCTGCCCTGTATATAGGTTCTTCAGTAACATTTTTGTAGAGTCCACATATATGCATTAATACACAATATATGCTTTTCTGTAAATTAATTTTCTTTCAACACAGAAAACATTAAAAAAAAAAACTTGTGATATTTAAAGCCTTCATAGAAAAATTTGAATATATCTGCTCACCCCATCTGGAGGAAAATATACTTCAAGAGAAACAGAACTGCATACAGAGGTATCTGCATGAGTTTTCTGACACCTATATCTAGTTAATACAAGTAATCACATAGGGAGGAAAAATACAACTCTTTGAAAGGTAATGAAAAACCACTGTATCAAATGCCTCTAAAGTTAAAGGAAATCTCCCTGTAAAAAGGGAGCAAAGTCACCATAACTCCTCTAGGCTTCTGGACCTTAAAGCAATCACCCAGCTAATATTTATTCCACAATATAGACAAAAGTCTCCCTCCTGTCAGGGGAAGAGAATGAATTGTTTTCCCATAATGGTGTTTTCTTTTCAATCAATTTCCCTTCAAGCTTGATTTAAGAAGGTACCGTGTCAGAACCTCAGCCTGGTGGATGAAATCTGGGACAGTTTCCCATCAAAGGTGAAAATTATGAGAGGCAGACCTGTGGAGTTCAATCTAGATGCTGCAGTACACCCCCCTCCTCCTTCTCACTCACTCACTCACTCTCCTTTTCTTCTTGTCAACTAGAAGTGTTCGCAGCACTGGAAAAAGCTCACGGGAACAAAAATGAAAAAGGCTGAGATAAGCCCAAGAACTGGAATAGAGACAAGGACATCCTCCAGGTATTTCTCCCCATTGTCCTAAGTACATTCAACCTCAGTCCAATTCACCCACCACGTGTCGGGTTCTACTCGGTGTCAGGCACCAGTGGGCTGGGCATTTGATAGATGAATGACATGGATTTAGCTGTCTTTGCCCTCAAGGGGTTTACAGTCTAGGTAAACTACTGAAATGCAGTGTTAAAGGCTATTATAACTACTTTTACGTGAAAATACAAGAAGTGCTCCTGTAACAAATAGGGCAAATGAATAGATGGCGTTCTTCTAATTAAATCTAACCTGTATTTTTCTCAAAAGGACCTTATTAAGTGCTATCCCAGCTATGGCAACACTTATCCACGCATCTGTCTAAGCCCGTCTTCTCCATTTCTCTTATTCTATATCTTTCATCAGGTGCTAAGCTCTGTTGCACACATCCACGTCATTCTCTCTGGCATCTGTTCCCTCTCCCTGGCCCCCATGGCCACTTCCTTCACCTCAGTTCCCCTCATATCACTCTTGAAATTATGCAATGGCTTGACTGCAGTTTGAACCACAAATCTAGCCATGGCACTCTTCTCCCTAAAAACATCTCCTGCAGCTCACATGCTACCAAGTCATCTTCAAGCTCTTGAGCCGAGAGCACAGGGCGTTTCACCGCCAGACAACAGCCACATCTGCAGCCAACGCAGTGTGACCACATTGGGCTGTCCACTGTTTCTCATTCCTTAATGCTTTTGCTGAAACGGTATCCTCTTATCTGTATTGATTGCCTAGCCACCATTTAGTACTAAATTCAAATGGCACCTCTGCCCCCTCCACAGGAGTGTTCCTTGAAATCCCAGGAAGAATTCCTTTGCTTCTCCATGTGTCCTCACATACTACTTTATATGTACTTTATCTTATGAGACGATATTCGTAACAGACACTGATGTTGGCTGAAAATTAAAGCAAGGCAGATTGATTTATGAAGAATTAATAAAATTGCGCTTAAAGGACCATCCTAAACATATACACCCATTGAGACCACCAGTAGAGGCTATTGAGAATTACACCTTGGCTGTCACTTCAGAGAAAAGCAATTTTAAAATATTAAGTAAATGCCTTCTTTTCAAGACAAGGCATGAGTTCAAAATCAGGAAGAAGATACAAGAGAGATCTGACATTTCATTTTTTTAAGAATATTTCAAACGAAAAAAAGAGTCACTTAAAAGTTTCATAGAGGAGAACAAGCACTGGCCTCAAATATTGGAGTTCTTAGTTCAAGTACCTATAATACTGTTCAGTAATCCTGAGACCAGAGACAAGCCAGGTAACCTCCTAACCTCTATTAGTCTGTTTTCTTTTAATAAAATGGGGATTAAATTATTTGCCCTGAAAACATCAGGGGATGTAGAAAGGATCAAAGTGTAATAACGATAGTAGCTTACACTTATTGAATACGCACAAGGAGTCAGACACAGTGCTAACTGCATGCCACGAATAATCCCATTTATTAGTGCCAAGAGGAAGTTAGGCTACGGTAAGATGGGAACAAGGGGACGCTTATTGACAGAAGAAGAGGACAGAAAAGCAAAGGCTCTTGGGAAAAGAAGGTATAATCTATTTCCAAATCAGCACAGACAGCTTAACTATTAGACACTCCAATGGCGGCAGGACTCGACCACTGGGGTGAGCTCTGTTGCCGTACTACGTATCATTCAGCACTCCACGCTCAGAAAACTGACCTCCACAGAAGGCATCAGCAAAGTTGAAAGATATGCCTGTCACATTTGATAAAAGGGAAATTTGCTGCCTTTTACAAAATTTGTTAACTTTTTCCTACTAATGCTTCTCTTAAAGTGTTTATATTTTAAGCATAAAAACATAAACAATATACTCATAATATATACAAAATATATACATCTGTGTATTTCTGTCTCTAGGTCTGTCGGTCCGTATTTTCATTCAGGACACACCTGCTGAGATGTTAAACAGGGAGGACAAGTTAAGGCCCTTTGACAATGGTTTTATTAATATTTACTGAAACTAGCTGTCCAAGGCAGAGGGAAAGGAGAGGAAGGGTCAACATCAACTTTCCCTGTATTTCTACTCTGCAGATCTGTCTCTCCTATAGCACAGTTTTCTTTGTATAGGTGACTTGTGTTCACTCTGCTTTTTTGACAACAAACCAGTACTAAAGCTCATTTAACTTCACAGACACACACTCAGATGTGATCATAACAATTGCAACATGGCATCCTTATGGCAAAATGGAGTGATTACTCACTTAAGCCTCAGAAGTTATAATGGGAATGAGCCAACGAGTGTCCCTAGTGGCTGCAAGTGTTCTCACCTCATTAGAGGACACCCTAGATGGGAAGAGAGGCACATAGGATATGATACCACTTGCTCACAAAAGGCAAGGAAAAGGTCAAGCTTTCTAAATCTCTCAAACCCACTATATGTGTCCAAACATATGTATGTACTGAGAATGCATAAAATCTCAGACTAGCTCAAATCAAGGTTTTCCGGTTCATGTAAGCATTGTATGTCCAAACCAAGCATCTATCATTAATTTCTTAGCTCTATCAGACACAGTCTGCACAAAAATTATTTTCCCATGACATTTTCATAGCCTCTTTTCCCTGTCTCCAACCCAAGTGTGAAGAGATAGAAACTAACAGATAATGAAACAAATGGATTTTGGTTGAATGACAAACAATTTTACTGCCTTTTTAAAGATGACAACAGATATAGCTTCCAAATAAGAACAAAAGAGTTTGCTTTTTCCCCACATCATTTCCTGTGCTTCTATTGCCAATTGTAAATATGTGAAAGTGAATTCGCTCAGTCGTGTCCGACTCGTTGCAACCCCGTGGACTGAAGCCCACCAGGCTCCTCCATCCATGGGATTCTCCAGGCAAGAATACTGGAGTGGGTTGCCATTTCCTTCTCCAGGGGATCTTCCTGACCCAGGGATGGAACCCAGATCTCCCACATCGCAGGCAGACGCTTTAACCTCTGAGCCACCAGGAATATGCATATGGAATTTGCACAAGCCATTTTTCTAGGAAAACCTTTGACTGTGCAACACTGACAGTATTTAATTTTAAGCTAGACTTAGATGCAAATTTGTGACCTGAAGTCATGGTAATTATTATTTTTAATTTTTATTTTGAAGGCTAATCAGATATTTCTTAAAAAAAAAAAAAAAAAAAACTTAGGCTATTTAAGGGGATTCCCTGATGGCTTAGTTGATAAAGAATCTGCCTGCAATGCCAGAGATCCTGGGTTTGATTCCTGGATTGGGAAGATCTTTGGAGAAGGGGGGACAACCCACTCCAGTATCTGTGCCTGGGGAATCCCATGGACAGAGGAGCCTGGCAGGCTACAGTTCTTGCGGTGGCAAAAGTCTGACACAACTTAGCAACTAAACCACCACCACCACTAGAAAGTCTTTGAAATTTAATCATCAATTAAAAACTTTAAAAAAACTGTGAAGATAGTAGATTTTGAAACAAAAATAGAATTCATAAAGCTAAAAGGGGGCTCAAATGATCCACTGGTAGTACCAGAGATTTTCTATATATTCATTTATACATGTGAACTTACAGAACAGATATAACACTGGAATCTTATTTTTTTTTTATATTCAACATGACATGAGAATAAAATTTCATTTATAAATTTAATTGATTTATAAAGTGAATCTATAAAACCAATGCCTAGAATATGGATGTATTATTTACGAGGATTTTTCTTCCTTTCCTTACAACAGAATACATTAATTAGGTCCCATGGCAGGACACATTCATACAGACAGGCCCATATATCCAGGTCTCTGTTTGACTTACTAACCAAAGGAGCTCCTAAAGCATTCTGAGATAGGACAGAGAAAGTGAACGTGAAAGTCGCTCAGTCATGTCTGACTCTTTGCAACCTCACGGACTATACAGGCCATGGAATTCTCCAGGCCAGAATACTGGAGTGGGTAGCTTCTCCTTCTCCAGGGGATCTTCTCAACCCAGGGATTGAACCGGGGTCTCTTGTATCACAGGTGGATTCTTTACCAACTAAGCTAAGAAAATACTTCTTCAAAAAGCCAAATGAAACTAATTTGTTTATTTATGAAAGTCATTAGGTGACACCACTCATGGAGATCCGTGGTTACACATTCACCACTCGAACTACATCCATATGGAAAGGTTACTGGACAGGTAGGTATCTCAGAATTCTTTATAGTTTTCACTTTAATTATGTCATTTCTCATTCGAAGGTGCAATTTAGGAAACAATCACAGAGCCATCAGCCTCGAAAGTTGGAAAGAAATAAGAAACCGCAGGCTTATAAACGACTTCGAGAAGGACAGCACTTTACCTGCAAAGTGTCCATTAAGTCATCCCTCACTATCCCTTGCCCTCTCCTATGGAAATTCACTCCCTATATAGCTGATCTTATTCTTTTCCGCTTTGGGGCCAGTTCAACTTTGTACACTATTTGATGAAGGGAAAAAAAGGTAGTTTTTTGAGCTTGAGTTGCAGTTTGGAATATCATTTTTGCTTCTTATTTCAGACCACGGTCATATATCTAGGACTATTCTTGTTCCGATGTTTCAGTAAAGTTCTAATGTTAATCACTACCTCCTGCCTTCTTAAGTTCCTTAGTGATTTTAACATGATACATGGTCATTCACTTTCCGTCCAACACGGATAATTTACAACTTTGATACGGTCTTGAGCCTATAAATCTCAACTACGCAATGACCTTCTGATTTAGCCTACAAAGTCTCACACTTTTGCCAAGAACCATTCTACTTCAGAGCATCTTATGTTTTCAGTAACCCTAGTAACTTTGGGGATATAAGAGTTATGATACTTAAAAAACAATGCAATATGTCCCAGCTTTATTCTTTTCCTATGTTTTATGCAGATATACTTTAATTTAAAATAATATCTCTAAAAGAATTGCCAATATTTTCTAGATTTTTAAGTGTTTAGCAAAGAACTTAGCTTCTGAGAAATGTTACCTCATTGCTTTCCATGCAATGATCCAAAGGATGCCAGGGAGAGAGACTGGCCTCCAATGAAAGCAAAATGCCAAAGTGAATTTCCAAGGGAAGAATTTTCATGGTCCCTTTTTGAACTAATCCTTTCAGGGACTTCAGGTATTACCTTCTCCTGGCCTATACCGTGGTTCCAGAGGGAAGACATTTAGATGAAAAAAGGGAAAGCAGGCTATGATACTCTGGGCAAAACCATTGAGCCTGGCTTTCTCTGTCTAAGAAATGAGTAATAAGTATCTTGCAAGGTCTTTGCAGAGGGACAGGAAAAAATAAATGTAAAAGCATTATTATAAAATGGTAAAGTACCATAAAAATCTGAATTATTTTATTAGAACCAGTTTATATAACCCCAAATTTCTGTTATTACTCACTCTTCACAAGTGGCTGAGATTTAACATTAGTTGAAGTGCTCTGTATGAGTGTTCACAACTCTAGATATTTGTGTTATGTCTCAGGTTTTCAGGTGGAGTGTATATGTGTAGGGGTGGCGTGCATCACTTTTCATAATCGATTCACACCAAAATGCTAGCTTTCAAGAGGCAGAGCGATGTATGTAGGCAGTTGTTGTTTTGACAGTACACAGTTACTAGGATGATAGGCAAGCTTTCTGCAGGAACAGAACACTCTCCCGTCACCTTCCTCCAGATGAAGGCCAGAATATTGCAGAAATAACAGATGGAGACAAGCTGGGACCTAACTGAAGATCTACCTATTGAGAGTAGCAAAGGCCTGAGAGCTCCAAGGTCAGACTTTCCTCGCCAACCAGGCAGCATGCAGAACCCAGGACATACAGAGCAAAAGAGACTTACTTCTCACTGGGTTGGGAGAATCTTTTCAACCTACATGGTCCCTACATGGCCCCAAGGGGTAAAGGCAGGTTAAGGAGTATGATGAGAACACAGCCTTGCCAAAGTGTCCTAGCATGTAATTCTTCTGTGGTTCTCGGATGGCTCCTGGGACCTCTGAGATTTTGTTTCTCTATCCCAATTCCTGGTATTTCACAACAGTATTAGTGCTCAGACTGTGGGAGCAGGACTCTAGAGATCTTTTGAACACTTTGGTTTGTGTTTTAGTCCTCATTTTTGCCTTTCTATCCTAAGAATTTCTTTATACTTACCCTGTATACTTTAACATCCTAGGATTTTGTCAATCAATTTCAATAAAGCTGGAAATAAATTTCTTGTTTGTAATTTGGCTAAGTGAGCATAGACAACCCCTGGAGAAGGCAGTTCAGTCAGAACTCTGTTGAGGGTTCCACATGCAGGGATTCAAACATCCATGGATCACTATTGATACTATGTATAAAATATAGATACTATGTATAAAATATTTTCCAAATCCTGTTATCTCTTAATCCATTCAGTTTCTCCTAATGGGGTTCCCCTTAGAATGTGCAAACTACTACGGGAGCCTGAGGAGTCCGGAAGAACAACAAACTCCATCACTTGTTCATTTTGAGTCCTTACAGAGTTGATCATTAAAGAGAGAGAGAGAGAAATTAAAAAATGAAAAACACAAAATACCACAGTCTGTTTCTAGGTTAGCAGCAACATGTCTGCAGAGGACACTTTAGGTGTGGACTGACGACCTTGGACCTATTTGGTTGAAGGTTTCTGGGAAAGGCAAGAACAGTGTGTTCCAAACAGTATGAATACATGTGTCCAGGGACTGCGGAATGAATTACACCTTTAGGGAGTATGGCAGAGGCCAGTGAAATAACCTCGGACACCATCCTTCAGTGATTTTATATGGGATATTACTAATTCCTAGAATTTATGCCTCTGGAAACTCAGCTCATTGGCTTGGAAACAAAGACTTTTGTCCTGCCCTGTGGCTATAAATTCAACTCCAGACAGGAGTTGGTGAATGTATCCTTGGAGGAAAAAGAGACAAAGACAAACAGACAGTGCCTGATAAAGGGAATAAAAGAAGAGGGTAAGTAGTAGCAGCAGTAGGAGGAGGCAGGGCGGGACCGCCGGCTGGAGATGGCTCTAACTGAACACAGCTCCTTTCATATCAAGACTCCATCAACAATGACTTCTGTGATCTTGGAGAACTGGCTTGACTTCACTGAATCTCTGTTTTCTCATCTCGAAAATATTTCACAGAAACTAAATAACTGATGTAGGTCACCTGTACAATTAAAATATCTCTCAAAGGATCAGTTCAGTTCCGTTGCTCAGTCGTGTCCGACTCTTGGCAACCCATGAACTGCAGCACGCCAGGCCTTCCTGTCCATCACCAACTCCCGAAGCCTACTCAAACTCATGTCCACTGAGTCAGTGATGCCATCCAGTCATCTCATCCTCTGTTGCCCCCTTCTCCTCCCGCTTTCAATCCTTCCCAGCATCAGGGTCTTTTCCAATGAGTCAGTCTTTGCATCAGGTTGTCAAAGTACTGGAGTTTCAGCTTGGAGACCTAATGTTTATTTAGATCTTTGCTCCTTGAATTTAACAACCACTTATTTAGCTTATAAATCAAATGCAGAGTCACCAACTGTCTTCTTAACATTAAAAAAAAAAAAGGTTTCTTTGGGACTTCCCCGGTGGTCCAGTTGCTAAAACTCTGAGCTCCCAATGTACAGGGCCCAGGTTTGATCTTTGGTCAGGCAACTAGCTCCCACATGCTACAAGTAAAATATCCCACATGACCCAGTGAAAATCGAAGACCCTGTGTGGCTCGGCTAAAACATCCTGTGTGCTTCACTAAGACTTGGAGGAGCCAAATAAATAAGTAAATTACTTTTTAAAGTTTCTTTTTTATAGGAGGAAAAGGAATAATGTGGATTGCCAGAAAACACATCTCTTAGTCCTCTGTATTACTCCTATATTTCAGAGATCTGGACATTCGCATCAAAGTAAGCCTGAAAGTTACCTTAGAAACTTATTTTAGCAAGCCCCTAAGTGAACAAGGATAATAATATCAGTTGTCATTTATATTCTGCTGTCTTTCTTAATTTGTATGACTTTTTATCTTTCAAACCTCCCTGGAAGAAATCAATAGGATTTATCAAAGTAATTACTATTCTCATCATATATATATATATATAGAGAGAGAGAGAGAGAGACAGACAGACAGACAGACAGACAGACAGACACAGACAGACAGACAGAGACGAAGAGAGAAACCAGGGGAAGGAGGGATTTTGTGACATTTTCAAAGTCAAAAAAGTACTAGAGGTAATACTAAAAGTCACATTTGTTTTTCCTAAGCTGTTTATGTTTTCACAGGGCTACATACATACACTATACCACACAGTGAAAAAAGTAAATCTTTGGATAACCGTGATCAGGAACAAATCTGTTCTAAACTCGCCCAGAGTTGAAACATGTGCCTCATTCCATATCATGCACTACTCATATCCATTTCTATCTTGTCTCAGTCGCTGACACATATGCAAGATGAAGTGAATTATCAGTGGCGTTTTAGCCTGAGCAGCAGAAACTATCCACTGGGCGTTCTGAAGGAAACATGTTAAAAGCAGTTCTAACCCTGGGCAGCAGGGCGAGACAGGGATTCCACAAACAGTGAAATAGATAAAACACCAAGTCTATCATATACACAACATATCTGCGAGGGTTACCAGCAGTCCAAGAGAAGCTAGAGCAGAGGACGAGTCTGAGGACCAGAGAGAGCTGGAGTTTGTTCTCATTTCTGCTAGTGGGCAACTTGAAGCGAAGACAACAAGCCTCCCTGAAACCCAGTTTAATTGTCTCTAAAATGATGATGATGAGATGATTCCTTTATATCTCCTTTGAAAAGATCATTTGAAAATGCGGGAAAATGATAAATTACCTGGAGTTTTATACACACAAGCAGCACAGAATTCAAGCTACTGCTCCCTCTCCAAAGCCTCAGAGCAGCTGCAATTTCTCTGCGGGAGTGAGGAGGAAGGCATTATGTAACGCTGCATCTGCCCTGATGGACCATTTCTAAAAAGAGCTCCACTGAAGGGCCTAGCTAGCCTCCTTCCACACACGGGCAGGGCTTTGTTCTTCCTTTTAACTGAAATTAAATTGCTGCCTGAAGAACAGAGGATATATTTAGAAGGCAGATTCTTCCCATTTTTTTAATCTGCTTTAAAATTTTCTAATTGAGACTCATATTCCATAAAATTACATAGCAGTATGAAGAATTGGGGAAAGAGGCAGGAATAATGTTTTTTAAGTCTTTCTGACCTTTTCCCCATTTTCTCATCATAGCAAATACATAGCCGACCTTTTAGGTTTGTTGACAGTATGCACTCACCCCCATTCCATTCAGATATTGCCTTTCAAATCCTCCGCGGCTAACACTCACAGTCAATTCATTAAATCCTTTTTAATGTCAAAAGTATGCAACACAACTGAATTTATACCCAAATTTCCAGTAAAGACTTCCATTTTCTATTTCTTTACTGCTGAACGGTGACCAGGATATGATGGTACACACGCTTCCACTGAGGATGTGGATAAAAAATATGAATACGACTGGTGTCATACATATTTTTATTCTTTCAGTAAATACCTTATTTGGAAAACCTCTGATATATTTGGAAAGTCTCAAACCAATCTTATAACAAGGCTTTGGGGAAATTATATATATATATAGTCGCTGTCTTCAAGTCTTCAAGGAGTTAACAAGTAGTGATGAGAGTTAGACAAATACAAAAGTTCCTTTTCTTGTAAACTTTCATGGAAAAGAATCAAATCTGGTCAATGTGGTCTGCAAACATCACAGGGTATTAAATGTAGTCCCCAGTCTTGGCTGGGCTCAAGTCAGTCTGGTCTGAGCTTATAAACCAATACAAACATCTAGAGGGGTCAGGCAGTAATGAAACAAGAGCTAAGACAGAGATAAGTCAAGAGGAAGAGACAGTATCAATGAGAAACACACAGTTTATGCCTCGGCCTAAGAAGACGGACTTAGTTTCGGCGATGAATTGGTGTCATGCTGTAAAGAACAATATTGCGTCAGAATCTGAATTGTTGGGTCCATGAATCAAGGTAAATGGCAGGGGATGGAAAGAGTGAACATCAACATCTTAGGAATCAGTGAACTAAAAATGGGTGGGAATGGGCAAATTTAATTCAGATGCCAATTATATCCACTAATGTGGGCAGGAATCCCTTAGAAGAAATGAAGTAGCCCTCACAGTCAATAAAAGAGTCCAAAATACAATACTTGGGTGCAATGTCACAAACAACAGCATGATCTTGGTTCGTTTCTAAGGCAAACCATTTAACATCAGAGAAATCCAAGTCTTTGCCCCAACCACTAATGCCAAAGAAGCTGAAGTTGAACGGTTCTATGAAAACCTATAAGACCTTCTAGAATTTGTCCTTTTCGTCATAGAGGATTGGAATGCGAAAGTAGGAAATCAAGAGATACCTGGAGTAACAGGCAAGTTTGGTCTTGGGGCTCAAAATGAAGCATGGCAAAGGCTAACAGAGTTTTGCCAAGAGAATGCACTGGTCACAGCAAACACCCTCTTCCAACAACACATGAGAAGACTCTACACACAGGTATCACCAAATGGTCAATACTAAAATCAGGCTGATTATTTTCTTTGCAGCCATAGGTGGAGAAGCTCTATACAGTCAGAAAAACAAGACGTGGAGCTGACTGTGGCTCAAATCATTAACTCCTTTATGCAAAATCCAGGCTCACATTGAAGAAAGTAGCAAAAACTAATAAGCTATTCACCTACAATCTAAATAAAATATCTTATGATTATACAGTGGAAGTGACAAATAGATTTAAGGGATTAGATCTTATAGATAGCGTGTCTAAAGAACTATGGACGGAGGTTCATAACATTGTATAGAAGGTGCTGACCAAAACAATCCTAAAGAAAAGAAATGCAAAAAGGCAAAGTGGTTGTCTGAAGAGGCTAGACAAATAGCTGAGAAAAGAGAAGCTAAAGGCAAAGGAGAAAAGGAAGGATATATCCATGTGAATGCAGAGTTCCAAAGAACAGCAAGGAGAGATAAGAAAACATTCTTAACTGAACAATGCAAAGAAATTGAGGAAAACAATACAATGGGAAAGACTAGATCCTCTTCAAGAAAACTGGAGACAGTAAGGGAACATTTCATGCAAGGATGGGCATGATAAAGGATAGAAATGATGAGGATCTAACAGAAGCAGAAGAGATTAAGAAGAGAAGAAAGAATACACAGAAGAACTGTACACAAGGTTTTAATTACCTGCACAACCACGATGCTGGTCACTCACCTAGAGCCAGACATCCTGGAGTGTGAAGTCAAGTGGGCCTTAGGAAGGATTACTACAAACAATGCTAGTGGAAGTGACAGAATTCCAGCTGACCTATTTAAAATCCCAAATGATGATGCTGTTAAAGTACAGCACTCAGTACATCAGCACGTTTGGAAAACTCAGCAGAGGCCACAGGACCAATAAAGGTCAGTTTTCATTCCAATCCCAAAGAAAGGCAATGCTAAGGAATGTTCAGACTACCATCCAGTTGTGCTCATTTCACAAGCTACCAAGGTCACACTCAAATATCCTTCAAGCTAGGCTTCAGCAGATTGTGAACTAAGAACTCGAGGTGTACAAGTTGGATGGAGAAAAGGCAGAAGAACCAGAGAGAAAACTGCCAAAATTTGTTGGATCATAGAGAAAACAAGGGAATTCCAGAAAAATGAAACTTCTGCTTCATTAACTTTGACTGTGTGGATCACAAGCTAGAAAATTCTTAACCAGATGGAAATCCCAGACCACCTTACCTGTCTCCTGGGAAACCTGCCTGCAGGTCAAGAAGCAACAGTTAGAACCAGACATAGAATAATGGACTGGTTCAAAACTGGGAAAGCAGTATGTCAAGGCTGTATATTGTCACCCTGCTTATGTAACTTATAGGCAGAGCACATCATGTGAAATGCTGGTCTGGGTGAATCACAAGCTGGAATCAAGATTGCTGGGAGAAATATCAACAACTTCAGATATGCAGATACCACTCTAATGGTAGAAAGCAAAGAAGAATTAAAGAGCCTCTTGATGAAGGTGAAAGTGGGGAGTAAAAAAGCTGGCTTAAAACTCAACATTCAAAAAACTAAGATCACGGCAACCGGTCCCATCTCTTTACTGCAAATATAAGGGGAGAAATTGGAAACCATGACAGATTTTATTTTCTTGGGCTCCAAAATCACTGCAGATAATGACTGCAGCCATGAAATTAAAAGACACTTGCTCCTTGGAAGGAAAGCTATGACAAACCTAGACAGCATATTAAAAAGCAGAGACATCACTTTGCTGACAAAAGTCTGTATAGCCAAAGCTATGGTTTTCCCAGTAATCATTATAGATGTGAAAGTTGGACCCTAAAGAAGGCTGAACACTGAAGAATCGACGCTTTCAGACTGTGATGCTGGATAAGACTCTTGAGAGTCTTGGGACAGCAAGGAGATCAGTCCAGTCCATCTTAAAGGAAACTGACCCTGAATACTCATTGGAAGAACTGATGCTGAAGTTGAAGCTCCAATACTTTGGTCACCTGATGTGAAGAGTCGACTCACTGTAAAAAGATTCTGATGCTGGGAAAGACTGAAGCCCGGAGAAGGGGGAAGCAGAAGATGAGATGGTTGGATGGCATCACTGATTCAGTAGACATGAGTTTGAGCAAACTCTGGGAGAATGTGAAGGATAGGGAAGCCTGATGTACTGCAGTCCATGGGGTTGCAAAGAGTTGGACACAACATGGCAACTGAACAACAGCAATGAATTGGTGTTAGTCAATACACACGGCAACACACTCCAGTATTCTTGCCTGGAGAATTCCATGGACCGAGGAGCCTGATGGGCTACAGTCCAGGGGGTCGCAAAGAGTCAGACACAACTGAGTACCTAACACACACACATAACTACATTTAATTAAAAAAAGACAGTCATCAGGATTTTTAACATGAAATTTTAAATCGAACTGTCAGTATGATGGACACTGTGATGTACTGCCCAGATCTCCGTGCAACTAAGGACACACTGTCCAGCTTGCTGGGAGTGCTACCTACAGAGGGCCTGAGTTGTCAGCCCCTTCAGGGTTAGCCTCAGGAACAGAGAGCACCTTGCCCAAGATCATGCTCTTCCCAGGAGGAATCAGTGACTTACTGATGCATGAGTGTAACGGCCTGGCCATCGATAACAGGATGATCTGAAAGCCAGTTCAGCTCCAGAGCTCCTCGTGGGTGGGATGAGGCTACTGCTGGGTGTGCGTCGCCGCTCAGCAACTCTAACTGCACCATTCTACTCTGTCCCCTCCCATCCACAGCTGGCAGCCCCCCAGGGATCTTCTATAAACCCTGTGGCACAGTCAACTCTAGCTCAGACTCTGCCCTGGGGAACCCAACCTCTGACTCTTAGCAACTGCTGGTTTCTTATTTTGTTTTGAGCATTACTAACATGATAGATTGGAGAAGGAAATGGCAACCCACTCCAGTGTTCTTGCCTGGAGAATCCCAGGGACGGCGGAACCTGATGGGCTGCCGTCTACGGGGTCGCACAGAGTCAGACCCGACTGAAGCGACTTAGCAGCAGCAGCAACATGATAGATATCAAACAAAACCAACTTAAAGTGCCTGGCCTAACATAATAAAGAGCGTAGCCTAGAGCCATCTGATGGAAATACAATGCAAAGCAAATACATACTTTTTAATGTTCCAGTAGCCACATTAAAAAGTAATAAGAAAAATGAATTTAATAGTATATCTTATTTAACCCCAATGTCAAAATACCATCATTTTAAGATATAATAAAAAATTTAAAATATTAATGAGATATTTTGCATTCTACTTTTAATATTAAGTCTTCAAATGCCAAATTATTTTATGCTTACAGCACATCTCATTTCAGAAACAATTTTTAGTAAAAATATATGATCTGCATAGGAATTCCATAAAATTTACAACTGTAAAAGCAGATTCACATGCCCAAGTTGTTCTATAC
Organism: Oreotragus oreotragus; assembly: GCA_006410675.1. Classification (NCBI taxonomy): domain Eukaryota; kingdom Metazoa; phylum Chordata; class Mammalia; order Artiodactyla; family Bovidae; genus Oreotragus; species Oreotragus oreotragus. Next base: position 488,154 of record SJYX01011914.1, read on the forward strand.
ATACTTAAATACTTTCTAACAACTGAATTGAACACTGGTTTTTATAGCCAAATTTAATGAATTAAAATTAGACTGCATGAAAAATCCATTTCTTCAGTTGCAGGAACCACATTTCAAGTACTTAGCAGCCACATGTGGCTGGTGGCTTTTATGCAGTGCAGATACAGGCTGTTTTCCTTTTTTAAGTACCTTAATGGATATTTTGAATGCTATGATATCCAATCAGTGCAAAAGTAGTGAATAAAATAAGTGAAAGAAGGGTTATGTTAACAATGAAAACAAAAGTACAACACATGTTTTTAATGAAAGTGGTTACACAAGTATATGATATGCAATCGTTCATTTGACAATAAGAAAAAATCTGAATGACGACGTATAAATCAAGCAGTGTGTAAAAGAGCTGTCTTGCAGTTGACAATCTTCAATAAGAGATGGACAAGAGGAAATTGAAAAATTATTGATTCACATGACTAGATTAAGGTCATACAGCATGCTACCATACTGAGGTTAATTCAGGAGATGGCTAAGAATAAAGAACATAAAAGGCAAGCACAGGGAAAGGGACGCTGATGAAGATCTGGCTGCAAGATGTGGCAGAGTCCATAGTCAAGGAGTTTATGCAATGAGTCCAAGTTTAACCATATGGGGATTATGCAGCATCAGTCTGCTAGTGAAGTGGTGAGGACAGGAGCCGGAGATGCTAAGAAGATGCCTATGTGTTCACAAAAATCATGAAAGAGGGGAATGACCACTACAAAAGATGTTTGATAAAGACAAAAACACAGTCTATTTTCTATCAGTCCATCTGAAAAGCACGTATTTGAATATCTACAATATCACTAAAGTGCTGGGTCTTCCCTGGTGACTCAGACAGTAAAGAATCAACCTGCAATGCAGGAGACCCAGCTTCGATCCCTGAAGAAGGAAAGGGCAACCCACACCAGTAGTTTTGCCTAGAGAATTCCATGGACAGAGGAGACCCAGGTTCGATGCCTGGGTCAGCAAGATTCCCTGGAGAAGGAAATGGCAACCCACACCAATATTCTTGCCTAGAGAACTCCATGGACAGAGGAGCCTGGTGGGCTATGGATCTGCACTCTGAGTCCTTGGGATTGCAAAGAGTCAGACATGACTGAGTGACCAACACTTTCACTGTCCTCAATTTGCTTACATCCCTGTTGGAAAAGTATACAATTAATTCACTGGTAAATAAGCAAGACAATTTTTTATACTGATAAGGGCTGAGAAAATGACATAATAAGCATGACCGGAGTCTATGAGTCACATTAGCTATGGTGACCAGGAAAGGCCTTTCTAAGAAGGCTACATTGAGATGAGATGAGATCTACAAGCAGAAATAGGCACCCAGAGGAAGATATGGGGAAGAGTGTGCCAAGTAAGGCTTTGACTGCAATAGATTAAGTACTTGGCCTTAATATACAATTTTAAATTGTCCTTGTATGTATATGCTTTACCCTGAACAGCAATATTTTCTTGAATAAAATCACTGCAGTCACTTTTGAGGCATTGCATATAACTCATATTCTTGTGGGGGTGTACTAAGCAGGAAAAGGATGGCCATCTCATGTATCTCACTAAAAACTTTAGGGAATGATTGCTTAAAGTTTCCCCAAACGTACAAACTTATAGACTGACTCAGTGACTGATTCTCTGCAGTGTTTACCTACTTCCAGGGCCAAGATCCAAGTATTATTTATATTTCTTCTTGGAAATTTCCCTTCCAGCAGAACAAATGGCAAGATGATCATATATGCCATAAGAGTTTCTGTTTTAGGGGGGTCCCGCTGTTAGGGCAGGCTGTATTAACAGCATCCTCTTTTACCCCGTATGGTGTCCTAGTTTGGAGATAAACTGGGTATGGTCACTCTAAATGCTACCCCACTGATTACACTGGGAGGCCAGAGGTTAGCTCTCTCCATACATTCTCTGGCGCAGAAGCATGCACGGGAGTATCCTGTACCCACATGTGCTCCCAGGCAGTTTCCATTTGCCAGAGGTTAAAGATAAATAATGACAACGATGAGCAAACCGTGTGATTTATACTAAGCACTGCGACTTGCCCTGATGCAGGCTAACGTACTGTCTCTGAGCAAGCTCATCTTTGTTTGCCTGCCTCCCGACCTTCTCAGCAAAGAAAGCGTCTTGATTTGATAATGCCTGATAGCAGGCACTGAAGACTCCCGGGTTTGTTGATTCTACATCTGCCTCTTCATTTCATTTAGCTTGGTTTTATTTATTTATTTTTTTGTTCCTCAACTAAGAGAGCCAGCATGACCCTTTGAGCCTTGTGTTTAGAGCTGAAGCAATCGATACTGATTTCAAGCAACATGGGAAAGCCCCAGACCTACATTAGAGCTGCAAGCAGGACTTCGGATTGGAGCCAGATGCTAACGTGTTCAGGAGAAAAGATGTGTTGCTCACACAGCGGTGTGACGTAGGGGTGGGGCAAGTGGAAAAGAGAGCTGTCCCATTATTCGGATTAGATCCTTAAGACACAATTTAGAAATAGTGAAAAACCGAGAGAGGAATTAGCGGAGGGAACTAAGGGTGAGAAAAACAAATCTTTCAAAAAAGAAAAGAAGAAAAAGAATTTTCTGGCTGGAATGCACTTTTCTCCATCCACAATTTTGCTTCCTTGGCCTGTTCTGCTTACTCATTCTTTATACACCTTCTTTAAACAGAATCACCACTGAAACCCCTTCCCTGACTTATACCCCAGCCTCCAAGACAGAACTGTGTAGCCCTGTCCACTTCTACAGTCCCAAGGAGATTCTGTTAGAGATTACATGAAACATTTTCAATGTTGTATTTATCCATCTGTCTGTCTCTCTAGATTGCAGGGTCCTTGAGAGGAGATGGTTTCTTACCCATCTCAATCGTCTCAGCCTAGAACTCATATCCAGCAGCCACTCGATAACTGTCCTCTGAATTTAACTGAAACCCACAAATAATGATGCATTTTAGGTCCTTCTGTTGAGGGAGGGAAGGAATGAATAACTGGGTGAATTGTAGCACTATTATATGGTTGTTTTATTACACAGCTATTTCCTAGCAGACAGACCAGCTCTAAACTCTACATGAGAGATTCAATTTAGGAGAAACAATGGAAAATTGGAAAACCCATCTTGACAGTAAACATTGAGATGAATAATGAATAAAGAAGTGGGCTTTTCTTTTCTAGGCGTGCACACGCACGTGCACAAATAGGCATACGGAATCACTTAGCTGCAGCCCCAGAAGAAGGGAGAGGAGCACACCAGAGGGCTTTTCCCACGACGAGTCCACCCTCTCACTGGCATCCTAAATAAAGGTGAATTATTGCACTCATTATTTCCGTACTTGGTGGGGCGACGACAGAAGCTGAAGATACACTGAAAACTACTTTACTTCCTCCTCCGCTGTGAACTTTGCCACTGAAATTATATTTTCATTCCTTCCACGAAAATTATGTTATACTTATTCCTGGCTTTCAAAAAGAAACAGAAAAATAGGTATTTTCATACAACAGAGATGCCTTTTGAATGCGGTGTGTGGGGGAGTGGTTTAAATAGATTTCAGAAGTCTAAGAATTTCACAGGCAAGCAACTTGAAGAAGTAAAGTGATTTGACCCCAATGGCATAAAATCTGGTGTGGACGGCACACAATAGGCCATGGTAAAAATAAAATAAAATAAAATAAATTTGGCAAAAATGAATGAATACTAATGAATAAATGAATGGCCAAACCATGGCTAGAAACATCAGGACCATTCCAAATAAAACTATTTCTGCTCCTCACACTCATACTAACACTGGGTCTCTTTTGTTTTGTTTTCCCCCTTGGCTGTGCCTTGCAACTTGCAAGGGTCTTAGTTCCCCAATCGGGGACTGAACCCAGGGCCACGGCAGTGAAAGCTACGAGTCCAAACCACTGGACCTCCAGGGAATTCCCTGAGTCTACTGTAGTCTTAACAAGATATTGATCTTTGTTGAATTTACAAAGAACATTAAAATCTCTCTTCAAAAGCTATTCTCAATTCCTTTCCTTCTCTAATCCCATTTAGTATCTGGAAATGGGGGACCATCACAGCCCAGTTCCCGTGGGGGGAAGTCTCCCAGTATCTGTATTATTCGCAGCACTTCCTTCCTCTCCAAGTCCTCCAAGTCAGAACATGCCTCTGGCCAGTGTCTTTTAGCCAAGCTGCCCCCAGACTGCAGTGATGCATAGGGTTTTCCTCAAAATGTCAGAGAGCTCCAGTCAACTCTTAGTCTGCTTCTCACTATTCTGTTTCCTCTGCCAGTAACCCCAAACCCTTGGCAAATCCTTTTTGATAACAACCAGATTGAAATTTCATTTCTGCTTCTGTGCATGACCACCTGCACATATCTGCCAGCTATGATGGGTCAAAACTTTTCACCAGAACCCAGAATACACTACGATACAAAAAGCCGCTTTGGAAAAAATGGGCCAAGAGAGATAAAATGAATAGCATTTGTCTTAAAACACACTAACCGAGGTGTTAAGAGGCACCAGCTTTGTGGTATGGTATGCTGAAGCTACCAAGTGAAAAATACTAAACACACATCCATACACAACCTTACCTTGAGTGGTTCTGACATGTGTAGATTTCATTTACCATGACTGAATCAATAACTTCAGAGAAGGAAATGGCAACCCACTCCAGTATTCTTGCCTGGAGAATCCCAGAGACAGAGGCGACTGGTGGGCTGCCGTCTATAGGGTAGCACAGAGTTGGACACGACTGAAGCGACTTGGCAGTAGCAGCAGCAATTAATAACTTCAACATCTTGATAACAGAGTTTAATTTTCAGTTACAGGAATAGGTAGGAGACACTGAAGGTCCGATACCAGACTGGCACAATAAATTAATACTGCATTAAAGTGGTTCACATGAATTTTTGGTTTCCCAGTGTACATAAAAGTTATGTTGACACTATACTAGAGCAGCAGCATCACCTCTAAAGGAACTGCACTTACCTAAATTAAAAACTAATGTATTGCAAAACAGTGCTACACATAATCTGACAACACAGGGCTGCCACAAACTCAGTTTATAAGAAGCACAGTTATCTGGAAAGCATCACAGAGAGAAGTGCAATAAAACAAGGTGCATCTGAACTGCAGGACACTAACGGCAGCTACCCACAGGAGTGTAAACTTCACTGCTAGCTCCTCAGTTCACAATCACTACATGAAGCACAGACGCACATTATGATCCATGACCAATCACGTAAGTTCTTTCAAAGTCGGACAGTGAATGTTCACAAGATGTCTATTATTCAGTTCATGCACAGAGAGAAAGACAGGTAAGGTGTCGCCTCCTTTCTCTCACTGACGCACTCATGTGACATTTTGTCATAAAACTGGATAGTCAAAGTAGAGAACCGGCCATCAAAGAAAAAAATGAAGAGGCTGAAAGTGAAATTTAAGTTGAATGTAAATGAAATTCTGGAAGAAATAGCCAACCATGTGAAAATGTTGCGACTGCCCCTCAAGAGAGGTTTCAAGATCTGCACGCAGCCAGAAAGGTCTCCCTGAAATCCATAGGTGATCCTTCCCTCATAAGTGAGCGCTTGCAGCTCTATCCCTTACACCAGCAAAGAGGCACATGGTTTACTGTTGATTTACGTCACGCTAACGGGCTCGTGATCCCACGTTTTTATGACAGAGGTATTAATGTGGCCGAAGGAGGCCTGAAAACAGACTCACTGTTGTCTTGAAAAGACACTCTGAATACAGTCCTGTTCCTCACTTTTGGATTCACTGCTCTCACAGTGATGACTCTAAAGCAGGTAAAAGCATCACTTGGTACAGCAATCGTGCAAAAGCTTTTCTTCTTGACATTGTTCTGAAAGATCTATGAGCCCATATTTCCCCGGAACTGCATCTCCTCTTTGCTGCATCCCACCTATACAGCTCGCAGAAGAGAGGTCATGAATAGAATGCAAGTGACAAGTCTTTTGCTGTTAATCCCCCCC
>SJYX01011914.1:497607-517990 GCA_006410675.1 Oreotragus oreotragus
TATATATATATATATATATATAAAATTTGGGGGACAGGATAGCAAGTTGCACAAAAAATATTAGATTTTTGTAAAAGAAGTTATATCTTGAGACAATAAATCTAATTAGTGGTTAAAAAAATAATCTCAGCCAACTGACCAGCAGCTGAGATTCGGTTGACCTTGAGAAGCTACTACTATGTAATATATTAGCTGGATATTAATCTCTAATCCTCCTGGAAAACATAAAAATGAGTCCAGAAATAATGATAAAATGAGTCAAACTTTACTGATATAGATTTAAGTGTAAAAGTTTAGTGTAAAAGGTCTTTTAAGGTATTTAAAATGTTCTTAAAAATCAATACCAAACATGGAATTAAAATGTAAGAGTAGCTGGTGGCTCAGGTGGTAAGGAATCCACCTGCAATGCAGGAGACCCCGGTTGGAGAAGGAAATGGCAACCTATTTCAGTATTCTTACCTAGGAAATCCCACAGACAGAGGAGCCTGGCAGGCTGCAGTTCACGGGGTGCCAAGGGTCGGACATGACTTAGCAACTAAACCACCACCACAATCACCTTGTAGGGCTCTCCAGGTGTGAGTCAGTGGCAAAAGAATCCACCTGCCAGGGCAGGAGACGCAGGAGACACCAGTTCAATCCCTGGGTCAGGAAGCGGGAAGACCCCCCCTGGAGGAGGGCACAGCCCCACTTCAGTCTTCTTGCCTGGAGAAATCCCAGGGACAGAGGAGCCTGGTGGACTACAGTCCACAGGGTTGCAAAGAATCAGACGTGAGTGAGGAACTGAGTGCGTGCACACACACACACACACACACACACACAATCATAAAGAAAATTTAGTTTTTAAAAGTTTGCATTTTAGATGCATAAGTTAAATAAATGGAGCATCAAACAAAGTACAGAGAGTAATGACTGCTCTTAACCCACAGAGGCCCTTTAGATCCCAAGACATCCACCAACACAGTGTTTCCATTTTGTCATATTCCAAAGCATTGCACTTTTAAAGATGGCTTTAAATCTTCCAGGACTAAAATAAACAAAACCCCTTTAAGGCAACTTACCCTATGGATAGGGTTGTGGGTATAATGAGGTGGTAATTTGGGTTGTGAGCAGAGTTTATAACATTATGCAAAGTTTTTGCTGCTCTTCATTAAGAAAAATAAAACATCTATACTTTAATCAAATGTGCCCATTATAACAGGCCAGGTCATGCTGCTGTAACAAAAAAGCCCCAAAGTTCAATGGCTTAACATAAAGATAAAAAGGTCTATTTTTGTCTACTGTGGGTGGACTGGAGGTGTTGTCAGAGTGCTTACTCCAGGAGCGAGGCAAACAGAAGGGGTACTATCTGAAGACCACTAATAGGCTTGGAGAGCAACTAACTTTCACTTTTCACAGGCTTGGAGAAGGAGAAAGAGAGAGCTGTAGCGGGTGTCACACTTCTGGTGTTTAGTCACTAAGTCGTGTCCATTTCTTTAGTGACCCCATGGATTGTAGCCCGCCAGGCTCCTCTCTCTATGGGATTTTTCCAGGCAAGAATACTGGAGTGGGTTGCCATTTCTTCCTCCAGGGGATCTTCCTGACACAGGGATCGAGCCCACTTCTGCACTGGCAGGTGGATTTTTACCACTGAGCCAGCTGGGAAGCCCTCAGCTCAGTTCAGTTCAGTCGCTCAGTCGTGTCCAACTCTTTGGACCCCATGGACTGCAGCACGCCAGGCCTCCCTATCCATCACCAACTCCCAGAGCCTACTTACTCAAGTCCATCACATAGCCAAAACATGGAAAGCCAGAAATATATGATAAACTTTGTGTTGTGCTAGAATTTTCATGAGCAAAGTAAGGCTTTAAAGCTACCTGTGTTCTCTGAAAAAAAAAAAAAAATGACCCACCAAATTCTGAGATAGGGACTTGAAATGACTGTGGCCCCCTGCCAATGTCTGAGGGTGATTTGTGGTCCCCACTGGAACGGCATTTCACCATTTCTCTGCTGAATTTCCAGGGTCTCACCACCAGTCAGCCCCATCTTCTTTCCCTAATACACGTGCCCTGCATCTTTGGATTGGTTTTGCATCTTTGCTCAAGCAGATTTGAAGAAAAAGCTCTCCTTATTCACTGTGGTCACACCCGCTACATCCTGACCCCTCCACATAATACCTGTCCCTCTCTGAGCACACAGCCAGGCGGTCATATCATTTCTTCTCTAGGCACAACCCAGACCCTGGTGGGATCATTTCTGTTAGCTCCAGCAAAGGCTCCCCCTCCTCCTTATTTTCCTTTTCTTAAGGGCTCACCTTGAGAGGAACCATCCCTTTCAATCTGTCTGATGCTGACAGGTTAATAGCTAGAATATGACAAACGCCTAAAAAGATAGAAGTGCTGTCCAAGACCCGAAACACACTTTTTGTCATTGTTTGTTCTTTTGCCACGAGCCCTTCCTCCCTCCCATCTACCAGCTACCTCTGCTCCTTACATTTGCTGGTGTCGCTTTAAAAATGATCTTACAAACGTGTTGCTGCATACACTTTTGGAGAGTGTATCTCAAAAAAAAAAAAAGAAACTCCATAATTTCAGGAAATGTAATAAAATCCTTTAGGGACAGGTAATGGTGATTTTGTTTAAAGAATGTAGAACTCAGATCATGTTCACATGCCCATGGGTCTCTCTAATATCTTAGTGGTGAAATATAAACATGTTCTGATGGCTAATATCACTACTATTGTTTACAACTATTAACACATTAAAAGGAAAGATACCCCACATCCTTCTGTAGTGACCTTTCTTCCATCTAAGTCTTTTCCTCCATGCAGACATTCACAGGGAGCAACAAAAATATATATAATATATACATATTATGAAAAATGTATACATCTTATGAAACGTGTGTAACAGTCGAGAGACATGTAGGGAAAAGTAGAGAATTTACGAGAAATGTATAAATGAGACATGAATACATAAGATGTGATATATAATACACGGTATATACAATATTTCATATAAGAAATACATAAATACACAGTATATGAATGAAAGGGCAACATCAATGGATGAATAAAAAAGATGTGGTACATATACACAATGGAATATCATTCCACCACCAGAAAGAAGGATATCCTATCATTTGTAACAACATGGATAGACTCCAAGCACATTATGCTAAGCAAGATAAATCAAAGACAAGTACTATATGAAATCACTTATATATGGAATATTAAAAAAAAAAAACTACGAAAAAAATAAAATGGTAGTTACCAAGTGATGGTAGAGGGAGGGATAAGGGTGATGTTATTCAAAGATATAAACTTGTAACGAGTAATACATAAGTCCTAGAGACCTACAGTGCATTATAATGCCTATAGGTAATAATACTGCACTATAATTAAGGCTATGGTTTTTCCTGTGGTCATGTATGGATATGAGAGTTGGACTTTGAAGAAGGCTGAGTGCCGAAGAATTGATGCTTTTGAACTGTGGTGTTGGAGAAGACTCTTGAGAGTCCCTTGGCCTGCAAAGAGATTCAACCAGTCCATTCTGAAGGAGATCAGTCCTGGGATTTCTTTGGAAGGAATGATGCTAAAGCTGAAACTCCAGTACTTTGGCCACCTCATGCGAAGAGGTGACTCATTGGAAAAGATTCTGATACTGGGAGGGATTGGGGGCAGGAGGAGAAGGGGACGACCGAGGATGAGATGGCTGGATGGCATCACGNAAAAAAAAAAAAAATGACCCACCAAATTCTGAGATAGGGACTTGAAATGACTGTGGCCCCCTGCCAATGTCTGAGGGTGATTTGTGGTCCCCACTGGAACGGCATTTCACCATTTCTCTGCTGAATTTCCAGGGTCTCACCACCAGTCAGCCCCATCTTCTTTCCCTAATACACGTGCCCTGCATCTTTGGATTGGTTTTGCATCTTTGCTCAAGCAGATTTGAAGAAAAAGCTCTCCTTATTCACTGTGGTCACACCCGCTACATCCTGACCCCTCCACATAATACCTGTCCCTCTCTGAGCACACAGCCAGGCGGTCATATCATTTCTTCTCTAGGCACAACCCAGACCCTGGTGGGATCATTTCTGTTAGCTCCAGCAAAGGCTCCCCCTCCTCCTTATTTTCCTTTTCTTAAGGGCTCACCTTGAGAGGAACCATCCCTTTCAATCTGTCTGATGCTGACAGGTTAATAGCTAGAATATGACAAACGCCTAAAAAGATAGAAGTGCTGTCCAAGACCCGAAACACACTTTTTGTCATTGTTTGTTCTTTTGCCACGAGCCCTTCCTCCCTCCCATCTACCAGCTACCTCTGCTCCTTACATTTGCTGGTGTCGCTTTAAAAATGATCTTACAAACGTGTTGCTGCATACACTTTTGGAGAGTGTATCTCAAAAAAAAAAAAAGAAACTCCATAATTTCAGGAAATGTAATAAAATCCTTTAGGGACAGGTAATGGTGATTTTGTTTAAAGAATGTAGAACTCAGATCATGTTCACATGCCCATGGGTCTCTCTAATATCTTAGTGGTGAAATATAAACATGTTCTGATGGCTAATATCACTACTATTGTTTACAACTATTAACACATTAAAAGGAAAGATACCCCACATCCTTCTGTAGTGACCTTTCTTCCATCTAAGTCTTTTCCTCCATGCAGACATTCACAGGGAGCAACAAAAATATATATAATATATACATATTATGAAAAATGTATACATCTTATGAAACGTGTGTAACAGTCGAGAGACATGTAGGGAAAAGTAGAGAATTTACGAGAAATGTATAAATGAGACATGAATACATAAGATGTGATATATAATACACGGTATATACAATATTTCATATAAGAAATACATAAATACACAGTATATGAATGAAAGGGCAACATCAATGGATGAATAAAAAAGATGTGGTACATATACACAATGGAATATCATTCCACCACCAGAAAGAAGGATATCCTATCATTTGTAACAACATGGATAGACTCCAAGCACATTATGCTAAGCAAGATAAATCAAAGACAAGTACTATATGAAATCACTTATATATGGAATATTAAAAAAAAAAAACTACGAAAAAAATAAAATGGTAGTTACCAAGTGATGGTAGAGGGAGGGATAAGGGTGATGTTATTCAAAGATATAAACTTGTAACGAGTAATACATAAGTCCTAGAGACCTACAGTGCATTATAATGCCTATAGGTAATAATACTGCACTATAATTAAGGCTATGGTTTTTCCTGTGGTCATGTATGGATATGAGAGTTGGACTTTGAAGAAGGCTGAGTGCCGAAGAATTGATGCTTTTGAATATGGAATATCATTCCACCACCAGAAAGAAGGATATCCTATCATTTGTAACAACATGGATAGACTCCAAGCACATTATGCTAAGCAAGATAAATCAAAGACAAGTACTATATGAAATCACTTATATATGGAATATTAAAAAAAAAAAACTACGAAAAAAATAAAATGGTAGTTACCAAGTGATGGTAGAGGGAGGGATAAGGGTGATGTTATTCAAAGATATAAACTTGTAACGAGTAATACATAAGTCCTAGAGACCTACAGTGCATTATAATGCCTATAGGTAATAATACTGCACTATAATTAAGGCTATGGTTTTTCCTGTGGTCATGTATGGATATGAGAGTTGGACTTTGAAGAAGGCTGAGTGCCGAAGAATTGATGCTTTTGAACTGTGGTGTTGGAGAAGACTCTTGAGAGTCCCTTGGCCTGCAAAGAGATTCAACCAGTCCATTCTGAAGGAGATCAGTCCTGGGATTTCTTTGGAAGGAATGATGCTAAAGCTGAAACTCCAGTACTTTGGCCACCTCATGCGAAGAGGTGACTCATTGGAAAAGATTCTGATACTGGGAGGGATTGGGGGCAGGAGGAGAAGGGGACGACCGAGGATGAGATGGCTGGATGGCATCACGGACTCGATGGACGTGAGTCTGAGTGAACTCCGGGAGATGGTGATGGACAGGGAGGCCTGGCGTGCTGCGATTCATGGGGTCGCAAAGAGTCGGACACGACTGAGCGACTGAAATGAACTGAACTGAACCGATAATTACGTAAGATGATAAATATAGCTACAATGACAACTGTATTACAACGTGTAAATGTATCAAAGTAACACATTATACGCCTGAAGCTGACACAACGTTATGCATCAAATTCACTCAATGGTTTTTGTTTTAAAGCAAACTTTTAGAAACACATGTGGCTACCTGCAGGCTTCCCAGGCCATGCTAGTGGTAAAGAACCCAGCTGTCAATGCGGGAGACATAAGAGATGTGGGTTTGATCCCCGGGTCAGGAAGATCCTATGAAGAGGGAAATGGCAACCCACTCCAGTATTCTTGCCAGTGGACAGAGGAGCTTGGCGGGCTACAGTTCATGGGGTCACAAAGAGTCGGACACGACTGAAGCAGTTTAGCACGTGGCTATCTTCTGACTAATATTATATAAGTAATGTTCTAATATAGGAATGTTGTTTGCCTTATTGCTTAATATAGCTACAGTGCTTGGTGCAAGCGTGCATGCTCCATCCCTTCAGTCACGTCTGACTGTGCGACCCCGTGGACTGTCGCCCGGCAGGCTCCTCTGTCCATGGGGCTCTCTAGGCAAGAACACTGGGGTGGGTTGTCACGCCCTCCTACAGGAGATCTCCTCAACCCAGGGACCGAATCCATGTTTCTCGCATTGCAGGTGGATTCTTTACCCACTGAGCCACCTGGGAAGCCCCTTATGTAAATATAACAAACAATATTTTTAGACTGAATGTGAGAATCTCCAGTAGATAAATTATATGAATTACTACTGAAACCAAGTTTTCATTTTTTCCAGTAAAGACTACAGGTGTGGTGGGATGGGGATTGCAGAAATCTCTGGGAAGACCTGGATAAGAAAGAGAAAGGCAAGCTGAGGATGATAAAGACCATCATTTTTCCATTTGGTAGATCTTTTGCTGTTCCTTAACAAAATAGTAGGCATACAATGGGATGCTAGTGTGCAAAGACAGTCTCCCCAAAGTTCTGTAATTATTGCATTGGAAGTTATTGAGTTCCTGATATCTCTGACCTGATATTCACTTAAAGACTCTTCACATACTAGAGAAGCATCGATGAGGGAGACAGAAGTAGGGGTTACTCCATCAACATCAGTCATCAAAATAGCATCCATCCAAAATGAGGCAGGCTTCCTTGTTTTTACAATGAGGCAGCCCCTCTGGAACTGGGGCCAAGCCTCATATGCCCCCGCTCAGAGGAATCCTGAACATGCAGACAGTAAGTAAGCCAGACCTTTACAACTGTGGTACATGTACTGGGGTCAACCTGGCAGAATAAAATGCTGCAGTAATCTTGCATCCAGCCTAGAAAGGAAGCCATGCATGAAAGGGAAAGGGAAATCAGGAGAGAGCAAGAGGTCTGCAGGTGTCTCTGTAATAAACGCCCACAAAGAAATGCTTTCTTCTGTGTCTCCTTCTATTAGCCAGCTGCACTGCTCTTCTCGCTAATGGGGAACCTTCTCCACCATCCCCTGGAGGTACAAAGGTTGAATTTGCACCCAGATTTTAGATCCTCAGGAGGATGGGTCTGGCTTTTCACGTAAGACCAGGTTCGGAGAGTCACGTTCCGCAGCAATTGAGATGTGTGCTATTAGAGGAGCATCGGTTTGGTTGCTAGGCAGCCACCCATCTTCCGATCCTAATTCTACATGTTATGATATAGGTGACTTTGAGTATATTCCTTATCCTTTTAAACCTTTGGTTTCCATGGGATCATAAACGGTGTAATAACAGAATCTATGCAATAGGCTTACTCTACTTAAGATGGAATGCAAGATACTTATTCTGATGCTTAGAAAGTGCTTCAAGATAGTGCTTATTATTAGTACCATTGCTAAATGTCTTCTGGGGCGGGAGGTGAATTCACCCTTGCTGAGAGTCACCGAGAAGTAGAGGGGACTAGAAAACGAGACCCAAATTGTCAAAGAGAGTCAGTCTTAGGAAGCCACGCTCATGAAAGCAAAGCAAAGCACCCAAGAAGAGAACCGTCAAGACGCGGGCTTGAGACTTGAATTCCCAGAGCGGCAGCATGGGCGTCAGCGGGGAGCTTGTCGGAAATGCAAATTCTCACGCCCAGAGTCTCCTGAGCACCGAGCCCAGGAATCTGTTTTCACAAGCCCTCCAGGGATTCTCATACCTGGTAACATTTAAGCACCACTGATCAAGAGTAGCAAAAGTTTCACAGAAGTAAAAAGAGATGAATTTAGGAAAAGTTCAACTAATGTGATCATTGGAAATATTATTGGATTGTAGCATTTGGGGGACCACTTTTAGTAGTGTTATAAGAGAAAAAAAAAAAAAGGCAAATCGGGATGTGTTCCAGAAAGTGGGCTGTGAGGAGGTGGAGAAAGACACTGAAAACTACTTTTCTAAGTTAGTCGTGATGTGAAGACAGAAAATAAAGTCATTTAAACCTTTGCATTGTCAAGAGACATTCTGTTCTCCTCTAGAATAAAGGAGACGATCAATTCCATGGTCAGTGAAGATTTAGAAAAAAGATACAGAGGCTAAAGAGGATAGTTAACTGATTGAAGAATTCTGTTCTGCTGAGCAACTGGCCACTATATACTTACTCTGTTCAATGAATTCCCCCAAGTTAAACTAACCTACCGTACTACTTGGAGGAAGTCCAGGTGGCGCTAGTGATAAATAATTCATCTGCTAACGCAGGAGACGTAAGAGACACAGATTCGATTCCCTGGGTCATGAAGATCCCTTGGAGTAGGAAATGGCAACCCATTCCAGTATTCTTGCCTGGAAAATTCCATGGACAGAGGAGCTTGGAAGGTTATATATAGTTAATGGGGTAGCAAAGAGTCAGATACAACTGACCAGACACACACACCATACTACTTATGGATTTGGGACAAAGAGTAAATCTTTTTGTAAGCGTACAGAACTCCCTTCTGGTCAATATGGGCCATGGTGATCATTCTAAACCAGGCATGTTTTCTTCCTTCCCCTAACTTACAGGTGACATTTGGCAAAGCCTTGAATTTCATAAGTGGAGGGAGATGCTACTAGCATCTCGTGGGCACAAGCCAAGGATTCTGCTAAACCTCCTACAATGCACAGGACAGTCCCTCACAGCAAATAATTATTTGACCCAAAAAGTCAATGATGCTGACACTGAGAAAACCTAGTCTACTGGGAAAAATTCACTTTATGTTTATACTACATGAATTGTATGTAACGAAATCCTGCCTCTCTAGGTAGGAAATTTGCATCTCAATTCTAACTCTTATCTTTTTCATCATTGCTATTCTACTACATAGAGGAGCTCACTCACTTTGGCTGTAAATCTTATGATATTTCAGCTCAAGAAATTTACTTTTAACTTTATCACTGTGTACCGTGGTCTATCTTTGTCCCTATGCTAACAGATGTGCAAGGCTAGACACAGTTGCTGATATTTTATTCACTTGGGGCCTACGCGATATCTTTATTCAGAAAGTAAACTTTAAAGCATCCAGAGACTAGCCCAGCTTTCTCTACGGTACTGCATTTTACATTGTTTAAACTCTAAAATCTCAGACACGTGCAGACCACACTTCTGAAGGTGCTTATTTCACTTTTTTTAATGTACACATAGTCTGTTGAATAAGTCAACAAAGATGCTACTTCTTTATATTAATTCCACATCGCAGTCTATTCATCCAAAGTTTCAAGAAGCCAGACACAGAACAGAGAACTCTGCCAAAAATTACAGAAGGAAGGAACAGACAGCGTTCTGTTTGTTTGAAAGATCCATGGTCCACGATACTGCTGCCAGCCAGGCTTCCAGGCTGAAGTACCGGAGAATGCAGGATGGCACCCTTCCCCCAGCAGTCCACACCTACATGCTGGAATTCTTACAGCTGCAAGGTGCTGAGGACGATAAGCGATGCGAGTCGGGACTGGGAAGAAGCAGGGCCGCTTCAGAAAGAAGCACTATTCTGCAAAGAGTTACTTTGGAAACATCTCCTCTTAGAACATTTAAGATTAATGGTTGCGCGTAGGAAGGAAGAATCTGTTGATATTTTAGTCATTTTATGTACTCAGCGTATTTTTTAAAAATAAAATGATAAGACACCATAATTAAATGATTACTCAGAAGTGGACTATATTAGGTTTTGTGGGTATTGCTGAAAATGGACTGTAACTTCTGGGCATTCTGGCTTTGAAAGTTCTGAGCAGAGAACTAAGTCATGCATGCTGTGGACTACTTCTCCGTTATGGGGAAAAGGCTGCTGAGAACACTGTGGGTAGGTGACCTTCTGTCCCTTTCCTTCACAAAAGCATTGTTTCCCGCCCCCCACCCCCCAAACTGCAGTATAATTGCTTCACAAGGTTGTGTTAATTTCTGCTGCACGGTAAAGTGAATCAGTTGTATGTATACACACATCCCCCCACTTTAGACCTTCCTCCCACCACCCCTCATCCCAGCCCTCTAGGTCTTCAGAGAGCACTGAGCTGACCTCCCTGTGCTGTATCGCAGGTTCCTACTAGCTAGCTATTTAATACAAGGCATCGGTCTCAACCTTGTAATCTGTATCATCCTCCACGTACCCTCCTCCTACCGTCCACATGCTCTCTGCATCCACATCTCTGAATCATTTCAACAGCTGCCCATTTATTTTCTCACCCAAACTCTTTCTTTTCTAATGTTTTCTGAAGACCTCCGATTATGTAATAAATTACACAGTTAAGTCCTAACATCTTAACATTCGTTAATGCAATTTTAAGCAGTGATGGTAAGTCTAGATTTCAGAGCCATAAGAAGCTGGTACTAGCCACCATCTGGGGGCAGGCAAACAGGCACAAGCAGGAGAGAGCCAGTGACGAAGCTTCACAGTGGACAGTGAACACCTGAGATTTCAGCTAAGATGGTCTTATGATTTCAAGTACAGTTAGTTCAGTTCAGTCACTCAGTTGTGTCTGACTCTTTGCGACCCCATGAATTGCAGCACACCAGGCCTCCCTGACCATTACCAACTCCCGGACTTCACCCAAACTCTTATCCATCGAGTCCGTGATGCCATCCAGCCAACTCATCCTCTGTCGTCCCCTTCTCCTCCTGCCCTCAATCCCTCCTAGCATCAGCGTCTTTTCCAATGAGTCAGCTCTTCACATGAGGTGGCCAATGTACTGGAGTTTCAGCTTTAGCATCAGTCTTTCCAAAGAATACCCAGGACTGATCTCCTTCAGAATGGACTGGTTGGATCTCCTTGCAGTCCAAGGGACTCTCAAGAGTCTTCCCCAACACCACAGTTCAAAAGCATCAATTCTTCGGTGCTCAGCCTTCTTCACAGTCCAACTCTCACATTCATACATGACCACTAGAAAAACCATAGCCTTGACTAGACAGATCTTTGTTGGCAAAGTAATGTCTCTGCTTTTGAATATGCTATCTAGATTGAATGGCAAACCACTTCACTCTTGAGAGTAGATGGCTGGATGGCATCACGGACTCGATGGACGTGAGTCTGAGTGAACTCCGGGAGATGGTGATGGACAGGGAAGCCTGGCGTGCTGCAATTCATGGGGATGCAAAGAGTTGGACACGACTGAGCAACTGAACTGAACTGAAGACAGCATATTAAAAAGCAGAGACATTACTTTGTCAACAAAGGTCCATCTAGTCAAGGCTATGGTTTTTCCAGTAGTCGTGTATGGATGTGAGAGTTGGACTATAAGGAAAGCTGAGGGCCAAAGAATTGATGCTTTTGAACTGTGGTGTTGGAGAAGACTCTTGAGAGCCCCTTGGACTGCAAGGAGATCCAACCAGTCCATCCTAAAGGAGATCAGTCCTGAGTGTTCATTGGAAGGACTGATGTTGAAGCTGAATCTCCAATCCTTTGGCACCTGATGCGAAGAGCTGACTCACTGGAAAAGGCCCTGATGCTGGGAAAGATTGAGGGCAGGAGGAGAAGGGGACGACAGAGGATGAGATTGCTGGATGGCATCACCGACTCGATGGACACGTGTCTGAGTAGACACTGGGAATGGGTGATATACAGGGAGGCTTGGCGTGCTGTGGTCCATGGGGTCATGGAGAGCCAGACATGACTGAATGGCTAGACTGAACTGAACCCAAGGGCATCCCTTTTGATAAGCGCACAGTGGCATCCTGTCCTCACACCCTACCACACAGGCACACATGCACCCCTGACAATACTCAGGCACACATTCACTACCATTTCTGCATTCACAGATTCCTCCAACTCAAATCTAGTTCCAAAGATGGCCTTCACCTACTCCGAAAATTAATGACTGTATTGTTTGTGATATAGGGAGAAGATATTATCCATATTTAATGATTTCATCTGGCACATTCATATTGGTCCTGACCAAAATGAAATATATTTGGCTTTAAGTGAGACTTAATTTTTTTTTTTGATTAGACAACCCAAGTCAAATAAAATATAAGTGCTAGTCTAATAAAATATATTTGTTTCCACCCCAGTCTTCCCCTTCTCAGTAAATACCACCATAGTCTACTCAGCCTCTCGAGTCCAAACGGGGAGTAGGCAACCCGAATTTCTCCCTTGTCATTAATCCCACTCCTACTTCCATATCCATGAGCCATCAGCAAATTGTCTTATCACCATTCCCAAAATATAATTCCAACACATCCACTCTTTCTCCACACTTCCCACTAAAAGCCTCCTGAGTAATGTTCCTCTTCCTCTCTGCCCCCTTCTCCTACAATCCATTCCCCATAAAGCAGCAGGAGTGACCTTTCAAAATATACATCAGATGATATCATTCTCTCAAGCAAAGCCCACCAATGTTCTCTGTTGCTTTTAGAATTACGTCTTCATCGCTTCCCACGGCCGTCAGTGCCCTTCGGGATCTGGCTGGCCACCTCGTCAAGTTTGATTTTTCTCTTCTGCCCACTGGTCCCTTCCTCTTTCCCAGGCATGATGTCCCCTCAAAGCCCACATACTGAGCACATGTCTCGCCGCTCTCAGCCTTCGTGTCTCAATTTTGATGCCCCAGAGGGGATTAAGCTACGTATTCTGCCAGTTACCACCTATCACATGATTTTCTTTGTGTATCTGTTTACTTAATTTATTTTTAGACTCCACCCCAAGAATTTAGGTTCCATGACATCAGGAAGCCTGTAGGTTGTTCACCTGTATCCCTAATGCCTAGAGCAGTGCCTGTCCCCAGATAAAGCCCTCAATAAAACACTGGCAAAGGAAAAATATGAGTTCAAAGGATGAATGAATTCCCCCCTCTTGTCTTGTTGGCCTTGGGAATCACTTTCGTGTTGGCTTTAGAAAGTGGAGGTATTCTTTTCTACTCCTTAAGGTACCTAGTACCCTCATCAGTAAAATAAGATAGTTGTATTAAATGATTTTACTGTGTCTGTTAGCTGAAGAGAGTTGTTAATTCATGTTAGGAGAATATTAATATAAGCTATTAGCAGCAGAGTCACTCACAGAATGCAAAGCTCATAAGTCTCTTTTTTATTTACTAGCTATTATGTTTATATTTCATTTCCTTTTTCTGTACAGGGAAACAATCTCTGTATATATGTACATAGTTATCTCTCTCTTTACTTATTTAAGCTAGCTATTTTTATCCCTACTTACGCATTTATAGTTTTTTTTTATAACAAGATAAATAAGTCAGACTTCAACATCCATTTTTACTTGGAAAGAGACAGAAAAATATACTGTATTAACTAATTATATTCACTAATAAGAAATCATTCCTATATACCTTCTCCTGAGCCCCCTGTATATTATGTATAAAGTGATTCTAAATTTATTGAATTTTATCAGCCTTTCAATAGTCCTTATTTTAAAAACTGCTCTTTAAGTTAAATTATTATACATGATCAATTATGTTAAGTTTCATAAGATTTAATGGGAATTTTCCAACATTAAATACTTTAAAGTTTCTTTGTTTAAATTACTGGATGTACTCAAAGGTGTGGAGGGTGAAGAAATCATGGGGCAAGATCAAATATAAAAATGTCCTTTTTTATTAGCTGGATTTTCCCCTTCCAGCCCATGTTTTTAGGGTATGTTTTGCTTTTTTCTCATGTTCTTAACTTTTCCTAGTCTTAAAAGGCAAATCTCCTCACTAGTATCTTCCTATAGGAATTTAAAGAAAACATATTTGAAGAATCTGGGCTTTGGTATAAGCAGTTCTTCTGGCTTATTCTCTTTAGTTCATTAAAAGGAATATTCCCTAGATAAAATCTATGCTCACCAAACAGGTTTCAACTCCTGAGTTAGTTTTCAACACAGTCCATCTCTCCTCACTCTACTACAAACAGCTGTCCAGGGCAAATGTGTTAGAAGATTATGACCTATGATATCATATCATTCTCTGATGCCCATATGGAGATGACAGACCTTAAGCTTACTAACCTTGAGGGCACAGGTAAAGAAGGGCCATGGTGCCATATTGAGGGGAAAGAAAAGAAGTTGGAGGTCAGAAAATCAAGAGCCTAATTCAAAATGATTAAAACTATAGAAAGAGCTGTCTGTCTCTGGACATTTATTTAAAAGTATCTACTATGCATTTAAAAAGTACCTACTATGTGTTTAAAAGCAGAGACATTACTTTGCCAACAAAGGTCTGTCTAGTCAAAGCTATGGTTTTTCCAGTAGTCATGTATGGATGTGAGAACTGGACTATAAAGAAAGCTGAGTGCTGAAGAATTGATGCTTTTGGAGAAGACTCTTGAGAGTCCCTTGGACTACAAGGAGATCCAACTAGTTCATCCTAAAGAAAATCAGTCCTGAATATTCATTGGAAGGACTGATGATGAAGCTGAAACGCCAAAACTTTGGCCACCTGATGCAAAGAACTGATTCATTGGAAAAGACTCTGATGTTGGGAAAGATTGAAGGAAGGAGAAGGGGACGATAGGGAATGAGATGGTTGGATGGCATCACTGACTTGATGGACATGAGTTTGAGGAAGCTCCAGGAGTTGGTGAGACAGGGAGGTCTGGCATGCTGCGGTTCATGGGGTTGCAAACAGCTGGAGGTGACTGAGCAACTGAACTGAACTGAACTGAACTATGTGTTAATTATTGGTACATAGTGGTGATCAACACAGAACTATACCTGTTTCAGGAGGCTTAAAATTCAGTAGGCTAGAAAGAGAAAAAACAGGAAAAATAATCATATATAATAGGAGGAAAAAAAAAAAAAAACACTGGGGCAAAGAAATGCACACACATGTTATAATCAAGAGGAAAGGGTTTATTTTAAATCCCTTATCCTCTTCATTGTGGATTTGCCTCCTGATCTTTGATTTTTTTTTTTTTTTTTTTTTTTTGGTGCCTATTATAATTGGGACCTTATGTTCCTCCATTGTTTTTCCCATGCAGCTTTTTCTGCTAACTCCTTAAACAGTTTTAGCCTTTGGGCAATCTTTTCTTTCTTAGTTAATTTTTCTCCATTGAGAGAAGGTTCTGTTTGCCAGCTCTGCCTGACATTGAGTAAGAATTTGGTAGCAGAGGGAGGCCTGGGGAAGTATTTGGGATAGAAGATGGAAGCTAAAGAAACCCACTCTCAAACACCTTTATCAGTAGTGTGGCCTTCAGAGAAGCCAGGAGAATGGAATGAATGATTGCTCTGAAACTTCAACAAGAGAACTATATTCATGTCTGAAAGTGAAAGTGTCAGTTTCTCAGTTGCGTTCGACTCTTTTGCGACCCCATGGACTGTAGCTGCCAGGCTCCTCTGTCCAGGCAAGAATACTGGAGCGGGTTGCCATTTCCTTCCCCAGGGGATCTTCCCAATCCAGAGATAGAACCTGGGTTTCCTGAATTACAGGCAGATTATTTACCTCTGAGCTTTTTAAAGTATAAATAGATGGCCATTCTCATTTCAGTGACACATATTGCTTTCATACACTTTCTAAACACAGATACCAGATAGAAAATTTTTAAATTACAAAAAGTCATTTGAAAAATCCTATTCTCTTGTTTAGAAAGCTCTCTATAGGATATTTTTATGGACAGGTAGACAGCCCATCTGTGACTAAACAAGTTCTTTCTTTGGCTGGAGATGATTTGTAAAGAGAATATTTGTACATAAGACATTAAAATGATATCTGTCAATGAAGGTGATGTTGTGGATCTGACTGCAGGTTATTTTTTGTGATGATGGCATGTCTCTGCCACGATCAAGTCACTTTTTTACATCCAGTTTTCCTTATAATTAAAAGCATATACTTGAGAAGTGGCTACCTGTGATTAAATAAGAGGGTCCCATGATCACAAGAAAAACCATACTATTTAAATTAAGTATTAAACCACTATTTTGGCCTTAATGTGTTATGACCAGATGAACAAATGGATCTAGCCATGAAATACCATGAAAACTGAGGAAGTATTCCATGCAGTAAATGAGTGCTGGCAAAATAAAATCTTAATAAAAGGATATCTCATTTCACTAAACCATGGCTTTCAAATGCTAGATGAAGCAATGGCTAAAGGCTTACCAAAGAAAAATAAATAAATAAATAAATAAAACCCTATCATAAGATTAAGGATTTTACAAAACCCAGAAAAAAATAGGATGTGATAACTAGGAGGAAGGTAAATTTCCTTTAAGTGATAAATAGGCAAGTGATGATAAATTGAATGTCCTGTTCATGCCTACAGTAAAAAGGAAAAATATCATCTAATGAGAAGCCTTAATGAGAAGCTGATTACTGCAACACGGGTGTCAATTAATGAGATAGTTCAGACACGAACAGAAAAGGGCAGCCTAGTTTCCCTCCTGTATATTCCACACATTGTGACCCAGAGCATAAGTGGTAAACTGCATCTTCTTAAAGGACAAGAAGTTTTAAAGAAAATCTTCAAAGCTTACCAGAGCAGTAATTCTCATTAGAGAGATTAAGTGGGTTGGAAGTTATTGTGGAGTGGGGAGGGTCCTCTGAGTCTTGTCTCTTTTCCCCAGAGTGCACATTCACTCTCTACATCTCACAACACTCACAGCTTCATGTGTCCATCCATCCATCCATCCTCAATGTGCACCCATAGTCTAAAAATTACCCATTCATGCTAGAAACTATAATTAGAGACTACAGAAATATGTAGATCGTTGCTACTAATATGGAACTCCCATTCTAACAGGAGAGAAAACATTAGAGCATGAGTTACTCAATACAACTCAATAAGTGCTATGGCATAAAAAAAAAAAGAAAGAAAGAAAGGAAACCCTGTTTTAGTATGAGGTCATGGATAAACTGTGGTGTTGGATAAGACTCTTGAGAGTCCCTTGGACTGCGAGGATATCAAACCAGTCAATCCCAAAGGAAACCAATCCTGAATATTCTTTGGGAAAACTGATGTTGAAGCCCCAATGCTTTGGCCACCTGATGTGAAGAGCCAACTCATTGGAAAAGAACTTGATGCTGGGAAAGACTGAAGGCAGAAGGAGATGACAGAGGATGAGATGGTGGGATGGCATCACTGACTCAGGGGACATGAGTAAGCTCTGGGAGATGGTGAAGGACAGGGAAGCCTAGTGTGCTGCAGTCCATGAGGTCACGACATGACCGAGCAAATGAACACAACAACAACATGGATAAAAAGATATTTTAGCTGAGCGTGTGTGGAGTGAGTCAGAACTGACTAGGTGAAAGGTCTGCGTGTGTTTGTGAGCATGCATGTGCATATGTGCACATATGCATACGTGCATGGAGGGAGCATCTGTGTGTGTTCACAGTGCATACACATGGATCTGTGTGCATGTACACATACTTATGTATGTGCGTGCTATGAGGATACGAATGCATGTGTTCACGTGTTTGCATGTGCATGCTAGTGCATGCATATGCTGTGCACAGGAGAGCATGTGTTGGGGGGGTGCTTCCTGAGGTGGAAAGGGGTCTCACCTATGTCTCTGAGAACTGAAATCCAGAACCTGAGCCTGATTTAGAACGTACCTCAGGACGAGCCTGGAGACAGGCTGAGCCAGTTCACAGTACCTTGCCAGTCATGCTAAAGTTGCAGGCCTTTTCTCTAAGAGCATCACATGATTGTTGAAGTGACTCAGGCAGTGGAGTGACAGAAAAGGACTCACATTTCAAGAAAGGTCACTCTGGCTTGACCACCCTGTTGATGAATCACAAATGGATCTCTGGTCCTGACTTCCCATCCGAACTTCAGACCAAAATTTATAATTGGCTGTTGGACATCTTCCACCAGGCACTTGAAATTCAAAGCAGCTAAAAACAAAATCAGTATTTCTTTGTAGAATATCTTGTTCCTCTCTCTAATTCGCCTTGAAGAATGGCACCATCCTCAAACCATGATTCAAAGCAAGGACTTTAGAGTCAATACTCTCCTTTTTCATTCCTTCCAACCATCAGTTGATAAACTGATCATTGGGCAAATTAGTCCCCTTTTTCCCTCTTTTCAGTCTCACATCATCTCCTTCCTGGATTGCCATGGCCACACTGCCTCTGGTCTCTAAAGTCCAATGACTCTTCGCCCCAGGCTATATAATTGCCACTCTTCCTCAAGGGCTTCCAGACACTCTCCACCTCTCTGTGTAGCACAGTGTAGTGAGAAGAACAGGGTCTGGGGATTTAGGCCTGGCTTGAACTCTAGCTTCCATCACCTACCATCTGACTGTGTCAAGCAAGTTACCTATATCTCTTAATTTTCAGATTCATCCATTAAGTAATGCCAGTAGTCACCTCTCAGAAAATGAAAACAACTGGTACAGGACCTAGCCCGCAGGAAGCACTCCCTAATATTTCACAGTCTGGCCTTCATCCACCTTTTCCTCATCTGCTATCACTCTTTCACCCACCCTATAATCTAATCATGCCTACTAACTTCCTCTTTTCAAAATTATCATATAATTTCCCATAATACTTCCACATCCTAGAAGGTCCTTTCTTAATCTGCCTGACAAAATCCTGCTCATTCTTGAAGAAACAGCTCAGAAACAATCTCTAAGTAAGGACTTTCGTGGTGATGGGGCAGTCCTTACATAAATCGCACCTCTTCCCATCTTCTTGAATAGCTTCTCTAATACTAGCTTTATAAATGTCTCTGCACCTCTTTGTGTCCCTCTGGATTGCTGGCTCATTGAAGACTAGGAGTCTCCTCACTGCCTGGCACATGGGCGGTACTCAGAAAACATCTGTGGGGAAAAAAACTGACAAGTCAAAGTTGTAAGAGACACTCTTTGGGAAGAGGATGCCAGAGGGAACAGTCAAGAGAGCTGCAGATTTGACCTTGGCAACTATTAACAACCTCTCACTTCTTGTATCTTTCCCTCGCAAAACCTGCCTCCTGAAAATGTAAGTGTAACAGAGTAAAAACATCAACAAAGTGACTAAATTGCCCTACCATTTTCTTTATCCTCTGCAACCCCAGGAAGAGTGCACACATGATGGTTCCAAATGCTCAGTGGAGAGGGACTGTACTCAGCAACCCCACGGAGGAGACACAGAGGAAAGAACTCGGTGAGCAACATGGGATCTGTATCAGGGAAGGGAGGGAAGGGGACTGCATTATGTCCCCAGGGTTGCCATGACAAACTGGGTAGCTTAAAATAACAAAAGTTTATTTTTTGACTATTCTGGAAACCAGAAGTCTAAAATCCAAACATAAGCAGGGCGAAGCTCTCCCGGAAAGCTCTAGGGCGGACTCTGACCCAGGCTGCTCTCCTGGTCCTGAAGTTGCTGGCAATCCTCGTCGCTCTTTGGCTTGCAGACACATCACGGCCGTCTCCGCCTCGCTGTCACAGTGCTTTTCCTGTGTGCTGTGTCTTCTCGGGGCAGTCACTCCCCTGTGTGCGTCTGCCTGTGTCTCTTATCCTGTTTTATAAGAGCATCAGCCTTATTGCACTGGGGACCCACTCTCCTCCGGGAGACTCCCGTCTTAACTTACATCTTAATCACAGCTGTAAAAATCCTATTTCTAAATAAGGTCACATACACGTATGTGTGCACGTTAAGTTGCTTCAGTGTTCAACTCTTTGTGACCCCATGGACTGTAGCCCACCAGGCTCCTCTGTCTGTGGGCTTCTCTAGGCCTGAAATGTTGTGCTTGTAAAAAGCTCCCAGATGATGTCATGGAAGATGCTTGAATAGTGAGGATCTAGAACACTCAGACCCAGATATTCACAATGGTGTGATCACTCATCTAGAGCCAGACATCCTGGAATGTGAAGTCAAGTGGGCCTTAGAAAGCATCATTACGAACAAAGCTAGTGGAGGTGATGGAATTCCTGTTGAGCCATTTCAAATCCTGAAAGATGATGCTGTGAAAGTGCTGCACTCAATATGCCAGCAAATTTGGAAAACTCAGCAGTGGCCACAGGACTGGAAAAGGTG
>SJYX01011914.1:519735-550434 GCA_006410675.1 Oreotragus oreotragus
CTTACTCCTTGGAAGAAAAGTTATGACCAACCTAGATAGCTTATTCAAAAACAGAGACATTACTTTGCCAACTAAGGTCCATCTAGTCAAGGCTATGTTTTTTCCAGTAGTCATGTATGCATGTGAGAGTTGGAGTGTGAAGAAGGCTGAGTGCCAAAGAATTGATGCTTTTGCAAGGAGATCCAACCAGTCCATTCTGAAGGAGATCAGCCCTGGGATTTCTTTGGAAGGAATGATGCTGAAACTTAAACTCCAGTACTTTGGCCACCTCATGCAAAGAGCTGACTCATTGGAAAAGACTCTGATGCTGGGAGGGATTGGGGGCAGGAAGAGAAGTGGACGACAGAGGATGAGATGGCTGGATGGCATCACTGACTCCATGGACATGAATCTGAGTGAACTCCGGGAGTTGGTGATGGACAGGGAGGCCTGGCGTGCTGCGATTCTTGGGGTCGCAAAGAACTGGACACAACTGAGCAACTGAACTGAACTGAGAATATTCAGAGGGATATGATAAATGTGCACACTATTTAGTTGTAGATAAGAATTAATGATTTGGAGATTTTAATGAGTTTTTCAACGAAATTCTGTTTCTAGCAGAGTGTTGCAAATATGCTGTTAAATTCCTGTCGAGGTATTTCTGTGAAAATGCCTAGGGAAGGGACTCTCAACCGGGACAGAACGTTAGAATCATCTGAAGAGTTTAAAAATACACAGTCGAACTTTGCTGGTGATTCAGGGGTTCGGAATCTGCCTGACGACGCAGGGGGCTCAGACGATGCAGGGGGCATGGGTCCAATCCCTGCTCCTGGAGGATTTCACATGCTGTGGGGTGGCAAAGCCCAGGCACTGCAACTACGGGTCTAGAACCCACGCGTCCCAGTGAGAGAAGATACTGGAGTGAGAAGCCAGAGCGCTGCAACAGAGCCCCAGCAAAGCCAAAAATAAAATCAATGTAATTCAACAAAAGCATTAACAATTGTGTAATCATCAGGGGTTCTGACTTAAGCCATCTGGCCATCCATGTATTTGGGGGTTGGTGGATTTCTTTGCTTAGTTGTATGCAGTTTTATACATGTAGACTGCACAGAACTAAATTAAATAATTACCATTTGACCTAGCAATTCTAGCTCTGGGTATTTATCTGCAATAAATAAAAACATTAACTCAAAAAAAAAAAAATGCTGGAGGGGGTTGCCATTCCCTTCTCCAGGGGATCTTCCTGATCCAGGGATCAAACCCACGTCTCTGCATTGGCAGATGGTTTCTTTACCACTAGTGCCATGTGGATTGGGACTTCAACATATCTTTTGGGGACTCAAGTCAACCCATGACCAGGATATCAAGGGAGGAAAGAAAGACCAGCACTCAGCTTCTTCAAAAGACAAGGATAGCTGTTTACCAGAAGCTGGCGGATGGCTGGTGGGAGCACTACTGACCGCATACCGCTAAACACAAGGGGAATGACAGTGTTCGAGACAAAGCACGCCCGGAAGCATCCAGAGCCAAAAGGAATGAAAACCAAGATGACCCCACAGCAAACTAAAAACTATCCTCCAAGTTCTTGCATCACCACTTGCTAGAGAATCACATACAACTCCTTTATCCAAAAAGCAAATCTTTGAATTTCCTGCCAGCCCAGAAGGTGGGGATGATTGAAGATTGGATCAGAAAAACAAAGAGAAGAGTAATTATATAAATAGTGTGGCTAAATGTCAGTCTCGTTCCCCAAGTATGACAGCATGATACCATCACTACAAGGAGTGAGGCTACTGAAGACAGCTACCTCTGCATCCCTCCCTTGCTTTGTTAGACAGCTGCTGGTGGGCTGTTGGCTGTATGTCACGAGTAAGGTGGCGGAAACAGCCAGTTCTTCCAGCACAAGGCTCCAGAGAGTTGACTCTGTAATCCTCTGGATAGTGTGTCCTCTGTATATGTTCTTATCTGTGCTGTGCGGTGCTTAGTCATTTACTTGTGTCCAACTCTTTGTGACCCCATGGACTATATAGCCCGCCAGGCTCCTCTGTCCATGGGGATTCTGCAGGCAAGAACACTGGAGTGGGTTGCCATGCCCTCCTCCAGGGGATCTTCCCAACCCANTTCTTATCTGTGCTGTGCGGTGCTTAGTCATTTACTTGTGTCCAACTCTTTGTGACCCCATGGACTATATAGCCCGCCAGGCTCCTCTGTCCATGGGGATTCTGCAGGCAAGAACACTGGAGTGGGTTGCCATGCCCTCCTCCAGGGGATCTTCCCAACCCAGGGATCAAACCCAGATCTTCTACATTGCAGGTGGATTCTTTCCATCTGAGCCACCAGGGAAGCCCAAGAACACTGGAGTGAGTAGCCTATCCCTGCTCCAAGCGATCTTCCCAAGCCAGAAATCAAACCAGGGTCTCCTGCATGGCAGGCAGATTCTTTACCAGCTGAGCTACCAGGGACGCTCATGCTCTTATCCACCCCTCGGGAAGTCAATGTAAAGAGTAAGGAGACATGCACTTCTCTGGTCCCTGATTAAGAATCCTCCTTGTAAGGCAGAGGGTACCAGTTTGATCCCTGGCTTGGGAAAAGCCCACATGCCTCGGGGCAACTAACCTGTGTGCTGCAACAGTTGAAGTCTCAGCTCTCTAGAGCCCATGTTCCACAACAAGAGATGCCGCCACAGTGAGAAGTCCTCACACCACAACTAGAGGGTAGGCCCTGCTCGCCTCAACTGGAGAAAACAGGGCAGCAATGAAGGCCCAGCACAGCCTTTAACACACACACACACACACACTCATTGGAAAAGACCCTGACGCTGGGAAAGATTGAAGGTGGAAGAAGAAGGGGACGACAGAAGAAGAGATGGTTGGATGGCATCACCGATGCGATGGACATGAGTTTGAATAAACTCTGGCAGTTGGTGATAGACAGGAGGGCCTGGCGTGCTGCAGTCCATGGGATTGCAAAGAGTCCGACACGACTGAATCAAACTGAAATTTTATATATATATATATATATTTTTTTTTTTTTTTAATTTCAAAAAAGATCAAAGAGATAGCTAATTATGGGCTACTGGGAAATTTTGGCAGCAGAGCTGATGTTTCAATATTCATTCACATGCATCCACCAGATCCACCTATTTCATCCAGTTTTGGACAAAACAGAACGCTCCCTGGAAGCAACAAACCACTGGGAGCTTACGAGCCTGGATACTAGAACATGAGACGATTTCACAGCGACCTTTGATTAGACCCAAAGGTGAGGGGTTTCTTGCCCCCACTTAAGGGTGTTGAGTTCTGTGACAGGGTATTTCATGCCTTGTTTGCCATCTAAGTGACAACACTGTCATCAAGGCCCAGGGGTGACTTATTCTTTTTGGTAGCCCAGACTGAACGTAATTCACGGATAAGCAGTTGTGCAGACCAAGAAATAGCCCCTTTCCAAAGCAGGAGAAGTTTGTTCAGAAATATGAGGTTTCTGTTAAACCCTTGATAGAGAGCTGATATTTTTAAACTATTCATTTCTAAGATCCAAGATCTAATCACATAAACCAGAAATCAAAGCACCATCTTCATATCGATCATACTTTCTGAGATTACTGAATAAAGGGCACATTGGACCAATAAGAAAAAGCAAGAAACTAGATCTTCTTAAGAAATGTGAAAGACTGAAGTTTACAAAAGTAGGGGAGTGTGAGTCTTTTTACCATTCATAACATTTTACGTTAGTACTCAGCCGAAACTGAGTGGAAGAGGGGGTGACTTGGGGCTTTCAAAATAATTCCTCTCACTTTTTCAATAGCAACACTCAGTTTTGAAAATACCTTCCCAAGATGTATGGTTAGGCTTCCTCTTGCCCCTCTCCTTCTTTCAGATACACCCAGACTATCAGTGGTATTCCCTGAAACAGATTCAGTGGCCTGTTTCAATGAAAAGGCTCTCCTTTCTGGATATTGACGGGTAGAGAACATTCTGTGAGCACAGCAGCAAACTGCAAAGCTAAACGACATATGGGAAAGAAAGAACCTGGAATATTTTCTTGGAGGGCAAAATGACTGGTTTCCCCCTTCCCTTAGAAAGATCATTCATATGTTTCATTCAAGCTTGAACACATTTGGTCTGTAGGAGATTCGCCTTCTTCTATTTTGGTTATCCCCTCATACAAAGCTGTTTTCCAAGCTTCCATCAGCAGCCAAGACCAAAAAGATCCTCAGTGACAGCTAAGCCTTGGCAGGTTAGGAGAAATTAGAGGAACACTTGGCACTGATACGAGATAAAATAAAAGATAAACATTTATAGTTTTCCAATATGAAATATTTTGCTTTTGTACATGCTAATATTTTTTTTTCAAAATTCATCCCAGAATATTTAACAAGTTCTGAGGGGTAAAAACAGTATCTTCTATAATAGTCTTTCTAATGTCTCATAAGATTTAGGATTTAAATAAAATTAAACATGAACTTTGCATATGAACTTGGAATTTACCATGATCTTAAATAAATGTGGCATTTTCTCCACCTAAGGAAACTTTTTTAAAAAAATAAACTTTGCTTTTTCCCTCACATTAAAAAAAAAAAAAGACTCCCTCATATAGACCTGGCTTGGGGATACATTTTACTTTGCCTAGGATGATTTTACCTGTTGACATGGTAGGATTATTTATAGCATCCCTGTTGATGCTTAAAATCATCCTGATTTAAATTATAAATTATACTTTCAGTCTACTTATAGGGGACCTTTTTAGGTACCCATTTGCTTATGTTTTCCCCCAAGACCCCATACGTTCTCTCATGCCTTTCCCTCTGTATGCAGTGTAAGAATACAGATCCAGGATGAAATCTAAAAAGAAATAACAGTCACTCAGACTTCCCTGATGATCCAGTGGTTAAGAAGCTGACTCCCAATGCAGGGGACACAGGTTCGATCCCTGGTCCGGAAAGATTCCACATGCTGGGGGCAACTGCTGGGGGCTGAGTGGGGAGGCTTTTGGAAAGTGTATTCCTCCTTGGGAAACAGTGGGGCAATGAAGCTCGGGTACCGTGACTACTGAGGCCACGCTCTGGAACCTGTGCACCCCAACCAGAGAAGCGAGCACAGTGAGAAGCCCACACACTGCAACTAGCAGCCCCTACTCGTCGCAACTGGAGAAAGTCCACATGCAGCAACGAAGACCCAGTCCAGCCAAAAGTAAATAAATAAAAATTAAAAAAAAATAAGTTACTTGAAAATATCTCAGACAAAATAGAAGATTCTGCTTAGACCCTTGTACGTGACATGCAAAATACCAAGAAACCCATCCATAACCCCTCCCATGGCAAACACTATTGTGTGGTCACCTACTTCACATCTGTCCTCTACCTTAATGGATTTTGATTTGGCTCCGAAATTGGGAAATTCTGGTCTGCTTTGCTAGTGGTTCTGATAAAGAATCTGCCTGCAGTGCAGGAGACCCGGGTTCGATCCCTGGGTTGGGAAGATCCCTTGGAGAAAGAAATGGCAACCCACTCCAGTATCCTTGCCTGGAGAATCTCATGGACAGAGGGGCCAGGAGGGCTGCAGTCCACGGGGTTGCAAAGAGTCAGGCACGACCGAGTGACTTAACACTTCTAGGCCTAGTTTTGACCAGTCAGACACAAGGGAAATCTCTGCTGGGGGTTGGGTGGGGAGGGTTTTGAAAAATGTTTTCCTCCCTGAAAACAGAGTGGGATGCATGAGAAAAAAATCTATTTTCCCTTTTAGCCTTGAATGCCAAATTGTGACGTATTTGGAGCCGCAACAGTCATCCTGTGTGACAGCTGGTCAGGGCTCCCAGTGACTTGCTGTCAAAAGGACTCTGATGAGCTTCCTGTTCTGGACACCCCTGCAGCATCCAGAAATCTCAACAGGGAGCACCTCTCTGAGCTCTGCCGTTCCACAGCTCGGTGATCAAGTGCATCAGACAGACATCCTGAAGGAGAGTTAAATGAAAGCAACTTAAATTAGAGAAAGGATCTAAATTAGCCAGACTCGGCAACATCACAGGAGAAGTGTGGTGGGGTGAGAATGTGTGAGAAGACAGGCCACACACCCAGAGTCAGAGCGATGCCGTGAGCTTCTTCCCTAGGAAACTACCCAATGAGGACAAAAATACTCACCCTATTGCCAAGAGATGATACATTTATCTACCAATTAGAGAAGAGAATGCAATGAGGCTACAAGCAGGAAGGAACTGCAAAGTAAACAGCTTTTAAGGCATATGCAATAATGCATGTACTTTCTAGGGGGCATGGGGTAAACACTGAAAATGGGGGGGGGGGTATGGTTTCATTAAACAAATAAGTTTGTTTGTTCTTATACAGTAAATCTGAGATCAACTCAGCCAGGGTGCACCCAGAGCAGGATGGCTGAGATGCTTTAATCCAGTAATAGTAGAGCATTTCACGTCCCAGATAAAGTCAGCATCTTGGGCTGTTCTCTTTCCAGGTGACTCTGCCAAGGGCCCATTATTCAAGCTTGGTTTAGAGGGCCCAGAGGAGTTCTCCAAAGGTACCAGGCACTAAGGAGCACTGGGTGGAGAGATCCTGTGCTAAGAGGCTGCTGCAGGAGAGGACAAGAGCTGACCCCAAACAAGCTGCAGGGCCCTTGCTGAGAACACATATGTGTCTCCTTCATTTCACCTTCAGGGCAGGCTTTGCAGCCAACTACCAGGACCTCGTGTAGCTTTTCTGATGTGGGGCCCAGACTGCAAGACCCCTGTGTAGTAGCATTGTGGTATTGACTGCATTGAGGAGCAGGGGAACACTGCATTAACGTGAAAAATATGCACACGATTCCCTTTCTACAGTGAGAAGGGATTTACTGAAATAAAGAATAAGGGTAATTTATTCCTCGCATTATCCACTGAATGCAAATGTGACAAATGAAAGGAAGGACAGAGGGACTCAGGCCACAGATTCTAGTCAGGAAGCGAGTACTAGCTCATTCAGTTCACCCACAAATTGCTCATTCAATGATGTGTTTCCCTCTTCCCTCTGGACTCATCAATTCAGCCAACAGAGTCGGAAACCCTTTCCCAAAGCTCTAAGCAAATCCACTCCCTAATTTTCACCCGATGATGCCTCATGAGGCACACCAAGATGCTCAGCTGGCGTGCCCTGGCATGCCCACCTTTGGAAAGCAGGGGAAATGCCTCTTTCTTTTCTTACGCAGCTACACAGAGCCAGGGCTTCTTTAGATACTGGCAGCATGACTCCCGGGGTTAAGGCGAACATGGCAACACTGTGGCACAAGAATAAATCTGCTCCTGATGCTTCTCTCCATCTGTCTTCTTTGCTCTTCAACCTTAGGCTTCCCCTGGTTTCAGCAAGACCTTGATCTCGGATTAACCCATCTCAGCTGCCAACCAGTGTTGACTTCAGGGACTCACCAGGAGGATTTGAAGCTGGGAAGAAAAGTCTAAAAAGCTGAAAACCTCTAAAGGGCCGAGGAAGGAGTCTATCCTGAAGAAATTCCAAGCGCCATAGCAAAGCGTAGAAAAGATCGTTTTGACCAGGGAGGCAACTTGACTGAACACTTACAGGCTGCTTTAAGGTTGAGCCTAGCATCACTGTATATCAAAATCATCTCAAAAGTTCAATTTCTCAGAAGCACGCTGACTTACTATAGAACTCGATTTCTCCATGGCAGAACAGGGTCAACGTACGAGATCAAGACTCACCTGGAGAGGATTTAGATATGCCAGGTGTAGAAAGCCAACTGACACAGTGAGGCATAGGCTCAAGAACAGAAGGGGCAGATTCACAGAGGAAACTGGGGAGAACCAAGCACCGACAAGGTGTGTGATGTGGTGCTTATGTTTTTCACGTAATATCTCAGTTTTGGGGCTACCCTGATGACTGAGCAGTAAAGAATCTGCTTGCAATGCAGAAGATACAGGAGACAAGGGTTTCATCCCTGGGTCAGGAAGATCCCCTGGAGGAGGAAATGGCAACCCATTCCAGTATTCTTGCCTGAAAAATCCCATGTAACCCCTGGCGGGCTACAGTCCAAAGGGTTACAGAGTCAGACACAACTGAGCAACTGAGCAAACACATCTCAGCTTTTACAGGAAGTACTGTATGATTCTACAGGTAAGGAAATGTGACTCAGAGAAGTTAACAAGTATCTGAAGTCACATAGTTAATAGGGGTGGAACACAAGTTAGAGATAAAAGGAAAATAATTTCCTGTAAGCTAATTGACACAATCTACAATTGCTCTTTCCTGCCAGCACATTGAAGCATGGATTTTTCGAGAGAGAGGAGGAGAACTTAAGAAAAAAACAGAGAAAGAGACAGAAAATCAATCAACCAACTGGGAATACTACAACTGGGAAACTTGGCAAGAAAATGTGAAAAAAATTCTAAAATATAGAACACAGAAGGTAATAGCCTTTGCTTGTCCAGATGTATATGAATTCTTACAACAAAATTCTCATATACAGGTTTCCAAGAATTGTTTACACATTCCAAAGTAACCATCAGTAGGAGATAAGGCAATAATTTTCCTAAGATATTAGAGAGAAAGTAATAAAATACCACCCCACTAACAGCAAAAATTACTCCTTGAAAACCAGAGGGCAGACGAAAAAATAATGAAAATAAAACTTTGCAGAGGTTTCCCATGGAATTGTATAGATAATCGAGGATGAAAACTATACTGAGACTGTCAACATAGAGATGCATGTTTCCTCAAATCTGACTAGTATCTCTTAGAAATTCCTGATAATATCTCTCCCCTATAATGCATAAGATTGACTGTTTTATCTTCAATGCCTAAAGCACTGGCTAGTATAAAGTAAGTATTCAGTAAATATGACATGCATGCATAAATGAATGAAACTCCTTGATAAATCACCAGTCTGTCTTGCAAGGGTTACAAACGTTTAGCATCCGAAAAAGTTTAGCTTATTGCTGATGACAGATTTGAATTTATAAGGACAAAGAATCATAGCTAACGTAGACCTAAGTCTATAACTGTATTTTACAAAACATGAAGGAAAGAAATACCCTGTAGAGTCAAGCGCTAAATAAGAATAATAATTTATAACGGCTTGCGGCGGCAGACAGTTACATTGGTAGAAGCTGACTATAGATGCCCAGGCCTCTACCGCCATTAGAGAGGAAATTAAGCAGGAGTAAAGTGCTGCCACAGCAGAAGACCGCGGCCTCATTAGCATAATGCACGGCAGCCAGGAATTATGGCTGTTCCTAATCTCTGAATGCTCAGAAGTTCTGTTACATTCAACAAAATGACCTGTCCATTTTGAGGCATTGGTATGTCTTCCCATTTTATACACACACGCACACGCACACACACACACTCCACCATCTTTTTGAAGCCAAAATGTATGGGTCAGAGTTTTTTTTAAAAAAAAAAAAACAACTCATTTTTAACTGCCCGTGATCCTCACTTATGCCTTCAACTCCAGCCCAGTACTTTTCCCCTCGATATTCAACGGCCAGAGGTATATGCTGGAGTCCAAGAGAAAGCTGATGGTCATGGCACATGTTTCTACAGCTTTCTAGTGGGCATTAACTGTGATTTAAAAAACTCGGAATTCTCTTAACACATTAATAACATTATCCTTCGAGGGTGGAGGATACATATATACTGGAAAGACTGTTTTGTCCAAAGATCCTAATTCCTTAGAACTGTAATTGTGAACTGGATGGAGTCCGAATTGTATCAAATCTGCAAAGACAATAAAAGTTTTGCAGAATAAAGGGACTGTCTGCTGAAGAAGTGGTGTGTATTTCATCGTGACACAATCCTACCCACTTTCTGCAATCCACTTACCTTTACAAAGAATGTTTTAAAACTATACACACCCAGCCCTTCCGTCCGCATCCTTCTCCTTTGATAAAGATGGATGCTTAAGCTTTGGAGCCCTTGCCTTTGGGGTGACTGGCACCAAGAATTAAGGAAGCAAAAACAGAAGAGATGGGTGAAAGCAAAGTCCAGTCTTTGGG
This sequence comes from Oreotragus oreotragus, assembly GCA_006410675.1. Taxonomy (NCBI): domain Eukaryota; kingdom Metazoa; phylum Chordata; class Mammalia; order Artiodactyla; family Bovidae; genus Oreotragus; species Oreotragus oreotragus. The sequence goes on from SJYX01011914.1 coordinate 529,705, forward strand.
AGCAAGGACAAATTAGTGGGCAATTTAGAGCTTAGCTATACCCCACTGCTCAGAACACTGTCGGTCTCCCCTTCTTACCACTCCCCTCTGGCAGAGACCAAGACACTCCAAGCCTGGGCTATGGAGCTATTCTTCCTTACCCACTGCCTGACCTTATTCCACTGGCCACCCCTCTCGCTCAGCTCTTGAGGGAAAAAACAAGATGAGGTCAACTAAGCCAGACTCAGGGGCTCCTGATAATTGCATATTTGGGCTGAGTTACCCTGATGTTGTCTCATCACAATCTCTATTTTACCCCCTTCCCCCTTCTTTGAGTAGGGGGGAGGAAAAAAACATAGAAAAAAAATCAATCAGAATGATATATGACTCGTCAGTTCTGAAGTAAAGCCCAGTCATGTAGAAAATAGACCAGGCACTGTAGTCTGAGTCCAAAAGATAGGGTGAGCAAGCTCCAGCCTCAGGTGCAATTATCTCTTGAAAACAAAGCGAAATAAAAAAATGCACTCATATATATATATATACACACACACTCTCAGAGACAGATATTTATCTAACCTCCGTGTCACACACATTCAACTTTGCAATGTCAGAGTTAACTGCTTCGCATGTGGTTTATGCAGTTTCTCAACCTGGTACTTCTGCAACTGCACAGACTTGCTCACAGGATGCAAGAAATGCCTCCCCAAACTCAGCACACTTCTCCGGGGCCACCGGCACTGCTCCGATTAAAGCCACCATCACCTCCTATTCCAACATCCACACTAGCACCCTACAGGTCACCTTGCCCCACTTCATCTGCCTCCCACATCACCAAGCTTAAAAATCACACCTGATGCTCTTGAAATTCTCCAGCTGTTCCCCATGACTCTCAGAATAAGGGGTCAAACTCCTTTTGTCGCTGTTGCTTTCTGTCACGAAGTCGTGTCCAACTCTTGGCAGCCTCACGGGCTGCAGCGCACTAGACTTCGCTGTCCATCACCATCTCCCTGAGTTTGCTCAAACTCACGTCCACTGAGTCGGTGATGCCATCCAACCACCTCACCCTCTGTCACCCCCTTCTCCTTTTGCCTTCTATCTTTCCCAGAACCAGGGTCTTCTCCAACGAGTCGGCTCTTTGCATCAGAGGGCCAAACTATTGGAGCTTCAGCTTCAGCATCAGTCCTTCCAAAGGCAGGAGGCCTTTAAGGTCAAAGGTTAAAGAGACACACCCTGCTTCCCTGCCCCTGGCATCACTTGCCCCAACCTGCCGGCCCCTGTTAGGCACTCTTGGACCTTCGCCTTGAGGCCTCCTCGCTTTCCAACACCTCTTTTCTTCTCAGCTCTCTTTACCTGGCTAAGTTATCATCATCCCCGGTACTCGGATTAGATTTCCTGTACAGGAAGCCTCTCCCCACACCCTCAAGTATGCCCAGAAACTTCTCTACACTGCACCGGTCAATGCACAGCTCAGGCTTTCTTGGAACCGTCTGGGTCCTCGTTTGTGTCCCTCACTGATCTGTAACGTCCTTCGGCTGTCAGTGGACTGTGTCTGTTTCAGGTTTCTGTCGCTCGCCCTGTGCTCAGTGTCTCTGCCGTATGGTCACGTGAGTATGAATGAATAAGCACGTGCATGAGTGAAGCCAGAGGACGGCCTCTAGTCGTCAAAAGGCACATCACTGTCAGACTTCCCTGGTGGCCCAGTGATGAAGAATCCGCCTTGCCCATCGACAGATGAATGGATAAAGAAGTTATGGTACATGTACACAATGGAATATTATTCAGCCATAAAAAGCAATACATCTGATTCAGTTCTAATAAGTTGGATGAACCTAGAACCCATTATACAGAGTGAAGTGAGTCCGAAAGAGAAATACCATATTCTAACACATATATACGGAATCTAGAAAAATGGTACTGAAGAATTTACTTATAGGGCAATAGTGGAGAAACAGACATAGAGAATAGACGTATGGACTTATGGGGAGGGGGGAGGAGAGGGTGAGATGTATGCAGAGAGTCACGTGGAAACTTACATTATCATGTGTAAAATAAATAGCCAATGGGAATTTGCTGTATGGCTCAGAAAACTCAAACAGGGGCTCTGTATCAACCTAGAGGGGTGGAATGGGGAGGGAGATAGGAGGGAGGGTCAAAAGGGAGAGGATATATGTACACCTATGGCTGATTCACGTTGAGGTTGGACAGAAAACAGCAAAATTCTGTAAAGCAATTATCCTTCAATAAAAATAAATAAAAACTAAAAAAAAAAAAAAAAAGAATCCACCCTGCAATGCAGAGGACGCCTGTTCCATCGATCCCTGGTCCAGGAAGATCCCACTTGCCACAGGGCAGCTGAGCTCGCCACATCCTAGGGCCTGTGCTCTGTGATAAAGAGTAGCCGCTGTTCCCCACAACTAGAGAAAGCCCACGTGCAGCGGTGAAGACCCAGTGCAGCCAAAATAAATAATACCTTTCTTTTAAGATTAGCATTAAAAAAATAAATTAAATTAAAAAATAAAAGCACACTATCCCCTTCAACCCCAGGCCCTGTGAGAGCAAGCACAGTGAGACGTCTCAGAGGATAACAAGGTGGGGAATCAATGGGACAAGGTCCTTGGGGGAAAGTGTTTCCTTTCTGCTTTTAAAACTGAGAAGGGAGCCTCAAGGGTCTGTCACTGCCAGGGGTCTTCACGAACAATGCAGCAGGCTGGGAGCTACTGCACTCACTCTTTCAGAGGGCTCATCCATTCACCGAGCGGAGCCAGCTTGCAGCAGCCACAGAAACAGGCTGGCTCAATTCAGCCACCGCCCGTTCACTCCAGCCTGAGGCCACACGTTCAGGCGGCAGGTCCAGCACACCTTCACCTCTATTGCACTTTGACTTTCGACAGAACTTACATACTTCCACATGTACCAACAGGGCACGATATCCGGGAGAGAGAGATTTATCGTATGACTCTGTATGGGCTTCCCTGTGACCCAGGGAGTAAAGCCTCTGCCTGCAACGCGGGAGACCTGGGTGCGATCCTTGGGTCCAGAAGATCCCCTGGAGAAGGAAACGGCAACCCACACTCCGAGTACTCTGGCCTGGAATAGTACACGGACGGAGGAGCCTGGTAGGCTACAGTCTGTGGGATCGCAAAGAGTTGCACACGACTGAGCAACTTCACTTCTGTATGAAGACCGAACGATCTTTTGGGACAGGTATGTATGTGCACACATACCCATGTTTCTATTGGAAAAGGCAGAGCAACAGGTTTGGATGGCTGCACCTTGAAATGCAACGGTGATCTCTACTTGAGAGAAGAGGAGGGTTGGGGATGGTCAGAGCTGACTTTCATTTTTCCTGATAGTCTCCAGGATATTTTGAAATCTTTTCAATAGTGTGCGATAACCATGCAGTTAAAAATACAAGCAAAGGAGAGAAAATAACATGGAGTTTCTGACCTGCTCTGTAGGGATGGTCCTAATTAAACTGAGATCCAGTTTGAAATGAATTCCCTATACATTAGGCTTGGTGGCAGCGGCTGCAGTACAACCCTAAGCCTTCTGCAACTTTCCAGTCAGATGGAGAATTTTCTCATACAAATATCACTGCCTGTGTGCTCAGTTGCTTTAGTCATGTCTGATTCTTTGCGATCCTACAGACTGTAGCCCGCCAGGCTCCTCTGTCCCTGGAATTCTCCAGGCAAGCACACTGGAGTGGGGTGCCATTTCCTACTCCAGATAACCTTACAAAAGAAAAAAAAATGTAATAAAAATAAAGCTGATCTATTATTCTTTTCATTCTCTTTTTAAAAATGAGTAGTTTTTCAGGTTATCAGAGGAAGCCACGGCCAATTCTCAGAGTTTTGACTTAGTTCCATTTTAACTGAACAAAGAAGTCCAACCGAAAATATAAACATAAAAAAGGGGCACATTAGAAAAGATTAACTTGGAGGGTTCCTCCCCCCCCTGCCCCCGCCAAAGTCCTGGAGGAACACACTGTCCCCTCCTTAATCATTCACCTTTGTTCTCCTTTGAGAAATGGTGCCACCTCACTTCAGAAAGTGTGACTGCAAAGATATGGGAAACGGCCAGCTCTCCAGGTCTCCTGGGGCACTAACCAGGTCTTTAAGATCACACATCACCTGAATATAACTGCTTTGACACCATCACCCACTGGCTCAAACAATCACCTTTATAGTAATACCCTGGGCACGCAGAGTGCTCCTGATTATATAAGCTGCAAGCAGGAACACCTAGGACAAAGTGCCCTGTGGGGAACCTCTAAGATAAGCTACTTGATTTCTTAATCCTTCTGTCCTTCTGTCAGCTCAGCTGGAAAGCAGGAATGGGGAAGGGGCGTGGAAAACCTCCTGAGGAATCAGAGGTTGAATGTGAGCCAGATGCAACTTAAATTTCTGTTACAAAACGCTACTATTATTACTCCTTTGTGCTTTTCACATAGAGGTGAAAAAGAACTTGGACTGTGAAGGAATGTGGATGGAGCTTCTGATCACCTACTGTATCAGTGCAAACTTCTTAACCTGACATCCAATGACTTATTTATCGTAGCCTTAGCGTTCTACAGCATTTTCAATAAAGTTTTTGAAAAAACAATTTACTATACACTGGGCAGTTGAAGGGAGAAGGAAGTGGCAACCCACTCTAGTATTCTTGCCTGGAGAATCCTGTGGACAGAGGAGCCTGGTGGGCTGCTGTCCATGGGGTCGCACAGAGTCAGACACGACTGAAGCGACTTAGCATGCATGCATGCATTGGAGAAGGAAATGGCAACCCACTCCAGTATTCTTGCCTGGAAAATCCCAGGAACAGAGGAGCCTGGTTGGCTGCCTTCTATGGGGTCACACAGAGTCGGGCACGACTAAAGCCACTTAGCAGCAGCAGCAGCAGCAGCAGCAGGGCAATTAAAGATGCTTTCGTAAATGTACATCCAAACACAAAAATGACACTGATCGAGATAGAATTTTGTTAGGGGTGAAGGAGGGAGAACTCTTCTTTCATTCTGTTTGTTTTGGTTCACCTTCCTTACTAGGATGGGAGGCTGCTTCTACCAAAACATTATGTGGGACAAACCTTAGTAAGGCAGGAACCTCCTTGTAGGGGTCTCAGGTCATTCTTTGTGACATGGTTTCTGTTGTTTTTTTCCCTCATGTCCTTTATTTTTAAATCTTGGGATTTATGTCCTTGCTAAAAATTCCAGGCTTTGAGTGCTGGGCAATTATCAGTCCATTTCTACGAAAGGCTTTGTTCCTTTGTAATACCATGTATGTCTGGGCAGAGCTACAGGCTTGATTCTTAAAGCTTCGTATCCTGTCATTCACTGCTAGATGTCATGCAATGTTGTAGATAAAGTCTGCTTCCTAAAGAGGCCAAAGAATTTGGACTTTCCTCTGTTGACAAGAGGTAGAGGACTGGGAATGAAGATATCTGAACAGCAGATTGAATAAAAAGAAGAGGTGATGAGAAGTGAGGGGCATTAAGGGGAGGCATAAGATGTGAGACCATGGCAATCTGAGAAGCTGGCAGGGAGAATGGAACCGCGAGGAAAGACACATGGGGGAAGATGGCCAGGGTGCATGAGATCCCAGGTACCTGCTAAGTCAATGAAGGGGAGTGAAAGACCGATGAGGAAGATGAGAGACAAGACAAAGACAACACCCAGAATCTGGATGCAATTGGAAAACTGGGATTCCTTGGAGGGAACCTAAGGGTTCTAACCTAAGGGTTGCTGCCTGTGGTGGCCAGGACTATCATCTCTAAAAGGACAGGCAAGGCTTTGCAGTGCCTAAGTACTCTCATTTCATGCTAGGCATCCAAGAGATGCATATGCTGAAATCTTAACAATCACTATTTTACAGTAACTGGGAAGCAATTAGAAGTCTAAAAATAGCTTTTCTGCATAAGAGAATGAGTATTATTATTCTACCCAATCTATAACCGGGAGAGAATTAACCCCTGAGCCAAAATTTATTGATGTTTAAAAGAGAAAGTGTTTCTGAAGCTAGAGTGTAACCAGTCCTCCACAATACTGGTAACTTAGCTACATATTCTTTGAGATATCAAAGAGAAGGTGGCTTCATCATCATAGCAATCCAAAATGTGTTAGTTCAGAAGCTTGACTCAAGGCAGTACTCAAATATGACTTTGTGATTATTTCAAAAACACAAAATATACTGCAAAATTCCCACTTGACTTATGCTTCAAATTGAGAAATGAGAAGTCACCATCTTAATTCAGGTCAATTAAGTGTTCTTGAAACAGGCCAAGAGGTACGAGAAGGTTGAGAGATTCCCTTCAGGGAGTCCTCTGTAATCCTTTCAAGCCCCCTAAATGGTGCCAAAACGCACAAGAGAGACCTTGACTGCTCTCTGCACGAGTCTGAAGGTGTGAATGAGAAAGTCTGTAGTCGTCATAACCATGGGGGGAAAAAAAAAATCTGAGTTTAGTAACGTCTTGCTGTGCACATGAGTTATTTTTTGAAAAGGTTTCTAAGCTTGTCAAAATATTCCAAGGTGCAAGTTTAGTGTTTCTTGAAAAAACAAAATGAAAAGACAGAAAGCAAAAGGCAAGCTCTATAACTATGTTTGGCCTTTTTCATTCACGTATGAAGTTACTGTCAATTAAAGAAGAGACATAGAATTCCTTATCTACAGGGAATTGCACTCACATGCTTGTGCTTATGATGCTGTTCCCATCTAAAGGCTTGTATTCCTCCTCTCTAATTATCTGACTACCTCTCACTGATGGAAGCGCAAAGCAAATAACCTTCTTATCAAAGCAACTTCCTTGTTGGTTGCCAACTGACTTTGCCAGAAATTAAAAGCAGTTATTTTTACTACACATATTTAGCATTTAAATTGTTAACATATTGTTTTTTTTTAATTTATTTTTTGTATTTATTTATTTTTTTACACGAACTCCCAAACATGAACCCCCCTCCCACCTCCCACCCCACATCATCCCTCCAGATCATCCCCATATTAACAATACCCTGAGGTCAGGTGTACCTACCTCAACATGTCCCCCACATAGCTTTGCATGTAGCAGTTGCTCCGCTGAGCTTCCACTGACTGATTCCCTCAGAGGCAGAACAGATAAGGGGGATTATAAAAGATGTCTGAATTCTTATGGCCCGGCCTGCCACAAGTGTCACACCCCACTTCCCTTGCCAAATTCTGATAGAAATACTCAAACCATAAAACCACAGTATTTTTGTTTTACACTGTTTTTGTTGTTGTCATCATATGATCATCAGTAAAAAGGTTTAGCTGTGCAGAATATCCTCACTTTCTAAGTTTCACTGAACTATCCTATGCCTGGGATAATAATCACACAGATTAAAAGAGATCCATCTTACAATCAAACAGCTGCACCATGATTTAAGCTGCCTTATTTCTAAATACCCAGCTTTTATTGACAAGGCATATTTTTAACATGACATACAAAAGTGACTAATAAGACAAAGAGAAATTGAAGAATAAGAAAGCCAATATAAAAATAACGTTTGCATTTAAATGATGAACTTATCCTCTTTCTGGTACGGACTGAGTAATTCTCACTTAACCTTTCCCTTCCACAGGCACTACATCTGAAGAACCATTAAGAGACTTTTTGACTTAAGTCCATCATAAGGAAAATTCAAGAAATTTGTTTTCTTCAAAGAGCATAACTGCCTACAGTATAATGGAATATTCAAGAATATACTGTACAGATTTTATTTTCTTGGCTCCAAAATCATTCCGTGGATGGTAACTGCAGCCATGAAATTAAAAGATGCTTGTCCCTTGGAAGGAAAAATACAACAAAGCTAGACAATGCATTAAAAAGCAGACATAATATTTTGCTGACAAAGGTCTGTATAATCAAAACTATGGTTTTTCCGGTAGTAACGTATGGATGTAAGAGTTGAACCATAAAGAAGGCAGAGTGCCTAAGAATTAATGCTTTCAATTTGTGATGCTGGAAAGACTCTGCAGAGTCCCTTGGACAGCAAGGAGATCGAATCAGTCAACCTTAAAGGAAGTCAACCCTCAGTACTCACTGGAAGGACTGATGCTAAAGCTCTAACACTTTGGCCCCCTGATATCTAGAGCCCACTCACTGCAAAAGACCTTGATGCTGGGAAAGACTGAAAGCAAAAGGAGAAGGGGACAGCAGAGGATGAGATGGTTAGATAACATCATGGACTCAATGGACATGAATCTGAGCAAGCTCCAGGAGACTGTGAAGGATAGGGGAGCCTGGCATGCCGCAGTCCATGGGGTTACAAAGAGTTGGGCGTGACTTAGCAAATGAACAACAATAGTGTACACATACACATGAATATATTAAAGCTTCAGGGAAAGGGGGAGAATCTTAAAAGCATTCAAGCCTCTGTTTGCTCCTGTCATTCTTTATCTCAACAGAATCTGGGGGAAAGTTGCTAACCAGGGGAGGCTGAGGCAGGGCACAGTCAACGTCACCACCTTTAGCAGGAGGCAGCCGAGGGCTCCTGTTTCACCCAGGCTTTCAAGTCACCTTACTTGACGCTGCTCTTTGGGGAGAAGGGTAAGATGGTGAGCAGAGTGAGGATGGATCAAGCAATTTTTCTTATGAAGTGTCTAGTTCAGGTGAAAGTGAAAGTCACTCAGTCATGTCCGGCACTTGGCAACCCCATGGACTATCCAGTCCATGGAATTCTCCAGACCAGAACACTGGAGTGGGTAGCTGGTGCCTTCTCCAGGGGATCTTCCCAACCCAGGGATTGAATACAGGTCTCCTGACTGCAGGCAGACTCTCTACCAGCTGAGCCACAAGGTGATCCCTAAAGTTCAGATAGTGAAAGAGATTTATCTGAAATATTGCAACAGACTAACAGAGGTTTATAAGGATCTAGCTAAGCCTCTCCTCTCTGAACTGTAAGATGCTATTACTCAAAGAAAATTAACCCTGAATATTCATTGGAAGGACTGATGCTGAAGCTGAAACTCCAATACTTTGGCCACCTGATGCGAAGAACTGACTCACTGGAAAAGACCCTGATGCTGGGAAAGACTGAAGGCAAAAGGAGAAGAGTGTGGTAGAGGATGAGATGGTTAGATAGCATCATGAACTCAATGGACTTGAATCTGAGCAAACTCTGGGAGATAGTGAAAGACAGGGGAGCCTGGCGTGCTGCAGTCCATGGGGTCACAAAGAGTCGGACACAACTGAGCAACCGAACAACAACAAAGGAGAACTCTACTGCTTCTCCAGAGGAAATTCACCAACTCACGCAAGTGTATTTGGCCTTGGGTGACTGCAGATTATTCTGAGATGATTTGAATCCTGCTGTTGCTTTAACTGGAGAATGGTTAACTGTGACTCCTCAGACACTCAGGTGACTCAGCACCTCATGTTCTTCCCAGATGCAGCTGAAAGCATCTTCTTATCTTCTGTCCAGGAAAGTTCTCAAACACATTTTTTTTAGTTAAGGTGGCAATAGTTGCCTGATATTTTTTGTCCAAGTAGTAATGCATAGGTTTCTTTAAAAGAATGTAGTCGAGATGTGGCCATCAGTTTTGATGGGGTTAAGTGGGACTGAAGTGGGTTGTGAAAACATGTAGGGGTCTATGTTTGCCTCTTACTCTTCCACCAGAACGTACTCCTCCCCATTCTCCACCAGGAATCCCGCATTCTTCATCTCTTTCAAGGACCTTGAAAGAGGACCTTGACCTTGAAAGAGCAGTGAAGCCTTCCCTGCCTGTAGCTGGCGTAACTGGTTCTGCATTCATATAGACATTAGACTTGCCAAGCTGTTATTATAAATGTGGTCCTCCCCCTCCAGAGGATTAGTTTCTCCAGGGAAGTTGTATAAACTCTTCCGCATCAGAACTCTTATAGCCAATTCATGTACTTAAGATCCATCTCTTTCCCTGGTTTCCATTCAAATCTTCATGAGACTTTTTTCATTAGAAATATAAGAAATACCTTTGACTATATCTTAATAAATACCTGTTCATTTCCAAGGCGATCACCTAACATTGTGTAGAGCTATAGATAGACTATTAAACTTTTCATACAGGAGTCTAAACTTGTTTCAACATTTTAATTTTACTGTTAAAATTCAACTATTTTTATTGGAAAAATAAATGAAAGAAATATTGAATGTAAATTACCACTGTGGTCCTTGAAAGCTGAGGAAAAACTTTCAAGTTATACACCTTTCATTCAGGCTGATGTTATAGCTCAAGAACGTGTGATGATTCAGCAACGTCCATCAGATTAAGTGCTAAGTGGGCCACTGGGCAACAGAATTTCCAGGTTTTCTATGCAGACTTCCATCTGCAGTGTGCACCCTCAATTTAAAATGGGACAAGTGATTGAAAGGTAGATGTTAATGTTTCACTTCATCTTTCCAGACACAGAGTTCTTAGCAGAGAGGGAAACTAAAACCTACATCTCCACCATTACAAAGAGAGCNGTCCATCAGATTAAGTGCTAAGTGGGCCACTGGGCAACAGAATTTCCAGGTTTTCTATGCAAACTTCCATCTGCAGTGTGCACCCTCAATTTAAAATGGGACAAGTGATTGAAAGGTAGATGTTAATGTTTCACTTCATCTTTCCAGACAGAGTTCTTAGCAGAGAGGGAAACTAAAACCTACATCTCCACCATTACAAAGAGAGCATAAGATCCCAAGTTATATAAAAGGATGATGTCCTAGTGGAGAGGAAAGTAAACTAGGAATGGGAGGGTTCTGGCCACCTTCCCGTCTCTACCCCTGACCAAACGTATAACCTTAAAAAAGCAACCTTGCCTCAGAAATACTCAGGAGTCACCTACTCTGTGTAACAAAGGACACAGGCTAAGTGGCCTGCAAGATTTCGTCCAGTCTAAGAGCTTGTGATTTCACTTGGGTTCTTTTTGACCTTTCATTGCAGCTTACAAATCCACAGACCCCATATCATATCCTATCTCCCATAAACTTAACACACACTCTCTGCCCCCAATATCACACTATCAAAAGTGTGCAGTATAAGAACCATGAGAAATGACTTTTTAAAAAGGAGAAAGAAAATCATCATGGAAAAATTTCGAGACTCCGCCGCTCTCATCATCACTCAGTGATCTTAATTATGCATCAATCAACCCCAGCTCAACTGGGAGATAGGAAAACGGGACTTTTTTTTTTTTTTGCTGATCTCAAAGGACAAGCTTAAGAGGCAAGATCATCAGAATCATTACAGCTGAACAGGTAGTTTTATCCACCCAGAGGGAAACCATTCAAAATTGCTAATCACTTTTCACTCACCATGTTCAGAGGTTTCCAGAAAACTGTCTTATTTATTTAAATAATCTTGTATCCAGAGCTTCCCTGGTGGCTCAGTGGGAGAGAGTTTTGCCTGCCAATGCAGGACACATGGGTTCAACCCGATCCAGGACCATCCCACATGCCTCAGCGCAACGAAGCCTGTGGATCACAACTACTGAGCCTAAACTGTAGAGCCTGGAAGCCACAGCGCTGAGCGCACGTACTGCAACTAATGAAGCCCACGGACCCTCCAGCCTGTGCTCGTCACCAACAGAAGCCACCACAACGAGAAGCTTGTACACTACAACCGGAGATTAGCCCCTGCTCTCTGCAACTAGAGGAGGTTTGAGTGCAGCAATGAAGACCCAGTAGAGCCAAAACTAAAAATAAACTTTAAACAATTATTTTTTAAAAATTTAAAAATAAGAAAAAATGAATGAAATCATCTTGTATTCACATTCTTTTTCTCCCTCTACTCCCTCTAGCTCACCTCACTGCTCTTTTTTCTGTGCCTCCTTGCACTTGAGTAGGACTGTCACGGCACATAAAACCCACCCTATAAGCCCAAGCCATGACTTGACTTGGTAGAAGCTGGAAATGAATATTTTTGATTTACATCTAGTAGCTGAATTTTATTTTCCCTTTTGAAGAGGACCATTTTCCTATGAACCATAAAGATGGGTTACTTGAATGTCTCCTCAGATAAAACACTTTAAAGTGTTAAAAGTAAAATGGGTACATTCAAACTTCTCTATTTTATTATGAGTTCACCAGAACATTACAATATAATACAAATAGCTTTAAGGGTGATTTTAATACCAGGTCATTCATTTCATAAATTATTTTTATCTTGGTTGACCCTGATGGCCCCAATCATGTAACAGGAGGTAATCATACATGAGAAGTAACCATATAAATGTATCTAAACACTTGGAAACTCCCCCAAACCCCGAGTTATTTAAAAAAATATATATATATATATTTTTTAATATATATACTTCAAATGTGTTTAGGATTGCATCCCAGCAAATGAACAGCAGCAGATAAAAGAGTAAAACTAGGCAGGAACCCAGGCATAATCCCAAAGGCAGGATGCAAATAAAACGTCTCGTCAGCTCTTAAGCCTTAATGCATTTTACCTTAAACATTTACATTAACAGATGGTCCCCAGCAGTGCCATAAACTTACTTCTGAGTTCATTTCCATGTCACTCTCAACCCCATTCATCACTACCCATGCAGTAGAAAGTGCCACAAGGGGTTTAAATCAGAACAGTAAGGAGCAGGGACAAACTCTGAAGCAATTGGTGTCCCCTACAAATATGCGCTTGACCTTTTTTTAAAAAAAAAAAAAAAAACCAGTAGGAGAATTGATGACTGATGCAGGGAGAAAGACGAAGACAAGAACTAACCAAAGTCACCACATCTGACCCACTGGAAGGAAGACGCAACAGGGACATTTACCTTTCACCCTGAATCCTTAAAAGCCTTCCTGTTCCTGATTTTCCAAACAGTATGAAGCCATAGGCAATGAAGTAGCCATGAGTTATTACAGATGTCAGGAAAAAAAGAAGTTTAAGAACTAGATGCAAAGACCATAGTTTCATTTTGTGTGTGAAACGATGATACTTCTGTGTGTGTCATTAATTAGGCTTAACAGTTGACAATATTGTGAAACAACATCATTTTTGTTTGACATCTGCCAATGTAAAGTTGACAACCTTTTACCAAAATGTTTTACAGTTTATTTTTAAAATCATCATAAATTGAGTTTTTCCTTTGGTGTAGAGTTTCATGAATTTTAACGTGTATTGGTTCATGTAATCACTACCATCATCAGAATAAAGAATATTTCCATCACTCCCTGAACTCCCCCAATCTATCCTTTAAGAGTCTTTATCAGTTCAGTTCAGTTCGGTCGATCAGTCGTGTCTGACTTTTGCTACCCCATGAACCGAAGCCAGGCCTCNTTTGGTGTAGAGTTTCATGAATTTTAACGTGTATTGGTTCATGTAATCACTACCATCATCAGAATAAAGAATATTTCCATCACTCCCTGAACTCCCCCAATCTATCCTTTAAGAGTCTTTATCAGTTCAGTTCAGTTCGGTCGATCAGTCGTGTCTGACTTTTGCTACCCCATGAACCGAAGCCAGGCCTCCCTGTCCATCACCAACTCCCGGAGCTTACTCAGACTCATGTCCATTGAGTCGGTGATGCTTTTTTTTTTTTTTAATGATTGTAGACACATACACACACATCAATTGATGATTAAAAAGGAAAAAAGAGACAAAACCAGTTCACTATTTCAAGGACATGGTGGAAGCTTAGCAGAATGCCCGGAACACTGAGTGAGCTCAGTCCAATTTCCCTTCATCCTCTGCTTTGCTTTCACGGCTCTATTTTCAATCCAGTGTTTTTACATGACCTTTGCTTTTGAGAAAGCCCAAAAGCCATTGTTTCCCCTTGTGTGGTTCCCATCTAGATTTATAGATCAGAGTTTCAGACTAATAGCTTAGTGAAAACAGCTAAGTCTTCTTCAATCTGCCAATACTCCTGACAGAGTGACTGGCAATGGAATTGTTATTTTTATGGGAGATCCATGTTGCTGTAGGAATAAAACTTCTGTGTCTCAGGAGCGCCAAGCTTAGACTGAGTAAAACATCCTGCACAGTGCCACTGATGGGAAATAAATGGGGATTTGTCATCTTTTGTTTGGAGATGCTGCTGTGAAGCATGTCAACATCCATTTAAAAATGAAGAAGGTAGGAAAAAATGTTCCATCAATGTCCTCCTGCCCTACCATGCTATGAATGCTAAATAGCAACTGCGGAGTATAAGAATCCTTGGTCCCCAACGCCCTTCCCAGCCCCCAAACAAAATCTCATGTACTGGGGACTGTGAATACACAACAGAATCCATGCTAAAATATATCTGGCTCTTATTTGGCCCTTCTCTAAAAAACAAGGAAATTATTCAGCTGAATCTGAATTCCTAAATCAATTTTCCAAAAGTATAAATTTCCATTAGGCTTTATGGGGCCTATATATTCTACTTGTTCAGCTGGAACTTCTTTTCAATTAGTGTGCATTCATCAGAATTCCAGTTTCTTCCTGACGCAAAAGGTATGGTGAGATAGAAAGAGGACTTATTTGGGAGTCAGGAGTTTTGAACCCTAAGTACAGTTCCATCTATGCTCCTATGTCAGGCCATTTACATTCTCCTGGCCTTAGTTCTCATGCCTAGAAACAGAGACTCATATCAGAGAGATTTATTTAGTTCATTCATTCATTTAGGACTAAATTCATTTAGCCCTAATTTTGATGATGCCTTCACCATGACTCTGATTCTTGCAACCATTTTAAGGCCTCTTCTAAGGTAGAAGTATAAAGTCAAGGCCTCACACAGTACTTAGATGTGACAAGGTATAGATAAAAGATCTGGGGTGCTATGTCAAATCAACTTTGTTAGACACCTAAATTTTAGTGGGCTTTAAGCTAGCAGAAGACAGCCTCTTGAAATGTGACGTATGCACGTATATTATATCTGTGTGTATGCATATGTATGCATGGATATTTATGCATGTTTTCTATGACATATGGATATGTTTATGGGTGTATGTATATTTATGTATATGTGTATGCATAAATATCTGTGAATATATATACTAAATTATTTATATTTCCTCTTGAGCATCAAATCCAAATTCAGGGTATTATTTTGATCCATCAGCAGTGATGGTAGAAGTTTTACTTTCACATCTTTTCAGACACTTCTTCCTATCTGTAATACCATCCATATCAACAATCTACGGGACAAGCTATCATATCTGACAGTAACCATGAAAAGCCTGCTTTTGTGATAACCTGGGCTATTTTAGAACATTCTCAGTTTGCAATAAGGAAAACACATATCTTCTTCCTTACTTTACCTGCAACATCCATTTTCTTTATGAGATGGACAGCCTGGACAGAATCATGTACTTTTGCTCAGCTTCTATTAACTAGCATAACGCCTAGCACAGACTATGGAAATATTCTAAACATTAGCCATCTGGGATCACAAGTCAGTCAGTTTGTTTTTAAATCCTGTGCTTCCACTTGCTAACTATAGGACCTGTGAGCCTCAGTTTTAACACAGGAAAAAAAAATGGCAGTTACAAAGAAACCAACTTTACTAATTGTTCTAAAGAGTCAATGAGATAACAAATACAAAGCATGCAGCATAATACTTTGTATTCATAAAATGTTAAAAGAACAGCTGACCCATCTCTAGTTTAGGAAATGGAGAAGGGAAGCAGAGATTTACAAAGCACACAAAAACAAGAGTTGCTGGCAGAGGGATGGAAGAGAAACCACCAAATTACAGGCTGAGTACTTCCTTTCAGCCAAAAGACAACTGTGTTTGGGTCCCTAGATCTTAACTAATCAGGAAGGTCCAGCTGCAGTTGGGGTGATTCCTGGAAGAGAGTAAGACAAGACCATTACAAGCACATAGAACATAAGCAGGACAAACGTTTGGGAAGGCTCTGTTTTGGGAATGTGAAATCCAAAAATTGTCACAGGCTTTCTTCTGTTCATTGGGAAAGCACTTGTTGGATATGAGACTTGAGAAGAAAGCAGAGGAATGTATCTTGAAAGGCACAGCAGAGGAGAAAACATCTACATGAAGTATTTGGAGGGCTTACCTGGTGGCTCAGATGCTAAAGAATCCACCTGGAATGCAGGAGATGTAGGCTCGATCCCTGGGTCAGGAAGAGCCCCTGGAGAAAGGAATGGCTACACATTCCAGTATTCTTGTCTGGAGAATTTCATGGACAGAGGAGACTGGCAGGCGACAGTCCATGGGGGTCACAAAGAATCGGACACAACTGAAGTGACTAATACTTTTCACTTTTCAAAAGGATGGGAGCTGGGAAAGCAGATGACAAAGGGGCATAAAATGTCCCCATAAATGGGGGAAAACTAGTGTAGGAATCAGAAACTGCTAGAATGTGGATATAAACAGATTCCCTTTAGCCACCCATCCTAAAATGATTAGACTTTAGCCTTACTGATCACACTGCTGATACTTTGGTAATGGTCCCAAATCAAAACTCCTCAGAGAGGCTCCATCTATTTTTTGACATACAAAAAGCTGCACATAATTAATATATACAACCTAATGAGTTTGAAGATAAGTATGCACCTGTGAAACCATCTATCTTAAAACAATATATTCCATTTGGCTACTGTAGCTCATAGAAAATACTTTACCTACATCTCTTGCATTCATTAAAGCCACTTTTCAAATCCATGCAAAAGAGCACAAATGACTTTGTTTCTGAGTGAGTAAGTCAAGGACATTCAGGGGTTTAATTTCAGATTTGAAAGGGTCCAGTTTCAGATTTCCAAGCAAACCAAACCACAAACTCACATGACTTCTGGAATCCTCCAGCTGTCAATCCAGAAGTGTCAAGTATGAGCTGATTAGGAAGATGTGCCCCTTTTGCTTCTGGAGGCTTTCTCAGATCAAATGGCACAGTGATCATAACATACAAACAGCTCTCAGTTTAGCGAACAATGATCCAGTTTGACTTTCTCTTTCTCTGTCACCTGTAGCTTTCAATCTCTTCACCTGCCTACTGGAACTTATTTCAAAGAGTGAGAAAGCCAGAAACATTACAGTTCATGTGTTATTCTTTTCAGATATCTCTGGGCAAGATTTTAAGATGTAGAATGTTGAAACAAGCAGTTGTATGTATCGGGACTTAAAAACATATATATAGTTGGTTCTTCTCAACACAGGTTTACATGCATGGACCCACTTTTTCAATGGTAAATATTATAGTCCTACACGATTTGTGTGCTAAGTCGCCTCTGTTGTGTCTGACTCGGCACCTCCTCTGTCCATGGGATTCTTCAGGCAAGAATACTGGAGTGGAGTGGGTTCAGGGGATCTTCTCAACCCAGGGATTGAACCTGAATATCTTATGTCTCCTTCACTGGCAGCCAGGTACTTTACCACTAGCACCACCTGGGAAGCCTGATTATATGACACGAAGGTGGTTGAATCTGCAGGTGCAAACCACAGATATAAAGAAAGAGCAGGTACAGAGTCAGTCGCTCAGGTGTCCGACTTTTTGCGACCCCATGAACCGCAGCACACCAGGCCTCCCTGTCCACCACCAACTCCCGGAGTCCACCCAAACTCATGTCCATTGAGTCAGTGATGCCACCTAACCCTCTCATCCTCTGTTGTCTCCTTCTCCTCCTGCCTTCAATCTTTCCCAACCTCAGGGTCTTTTCAAACGAGTCATCTCTTTGCATTAGGTGGCCAAAATACTGGAGTTTCAGAGAGCCAAATTATATGCAGATTTTTTCGACTGTGGGAAGAGTCAGTACCCCTAACCTTTGCATTGTTCAGGGGTCAACAGTTTTCAAAAGTTTAAATTATCCATAATATCTTTGATCTCACTGAAAGACTGGTTCAAGTTTTAACCTTAATATAACAATGTACAACATCAAATAATATACTGTTGGTTTATCTAAATACCTTTTTCTTCACAGAGGGACAATTATTTCAGTAACATATAATCTTTCCAGTTGTTATTTTGCAGTGGAGAAAAGGACTGCTTTAAATGTATTAACAGTTGTATTATTATGAAATGGGTTTCAAATCAGTCTGCAATTTCATAGCAGATTGATGTGTTTCCCCAGATTTCAAGATTTCCCTTATCACTTAGCTTTGCATTGCTAACATTCCCCAGGTAATTTAGCTAAAGGGTCTTTCTATAGCTGAAGACGGCCCCCAAGCAAGGGCCCGTGGAGCTGTGCACAGACTCAAGGAGTCAGAGCAGAGCGAGGATGCGGATTGATTTTCCCCAGCACAGCTGCACCCGTAAGACGCGGAGGAACACAGGCTTGCTTCTGTCACTAAAAGAAGCAGCGCTGACTCAAGGACAACATGAGTCACAATATGAATTATAAAGACTGGTGACAGAAAAGAAGTGAGGTGCTCTCTTTTATATGTAGGGGTCTCCCAGTACCCCTACATAAGATTATGGGACTAATAAAATGTTAGAGCTTGAAAGGAATTTATAGATCATCATCCAGCATGACCTCCCACCTTTACATGCCCTGGAAGTGAGCCCCAAAGAGAGAAAGTCATTTGCTCAACCTGTAGTATTGCTGCAAAAACAACTCAAATTCTTGTAAGTATTCCCAGAAATGGCCGTTCATCTCTTAGAAATATACGTGTAGGTGTAAATAAAATTATATCCAAGGGGGTTTTTCATCTGACAAAACTATATATTACATAGCAGGAGCAAGCAGAGCCAAGTTGTTAATACATTCAATGAATAGAAGAATACTTCATTTTACCACCTCTTGCTCTCCTGTTTAGAAAATGTATATATTGAAACAAGCATCATCTTATTTAAGTCTCCTCCTGCATGGATCAGTTAAAATAAAATGGTGTAGGCATCATGTTTCATAGGGTTCTGGAAGGTATACAGAGCAAACTTAGGTAGATTTTTATGATATAAGGCCACTGGGCAGTGTTTATAGTGGAAATGGGCCCCTGCCACTCATTTCCAATCAAGCAGTGAAAAATCAGGATATCTATGTCCCACCGGTCAGCACACTTGTGTTTTGCTCTATCCTGGAAGCTACTTCGAACACTAGAGTAGCTTTAGTGGTCATAAGTCTAATAAAAAGATCTTTATGGCTGAATGAACTCAATGACCTCTAAAGTTTGATTCAACCCCGAGATTCTAATTGCAGCAATAGACACCCTGGGCATATTTCAAGTGTCATTTTGAACAAAGCACGTCAGAAGGGAAAAAATCTTTTAGATTCATTATCTTGTCATTTCAACCAATATAAAAGCCAGCTTCATTATCTAAAAGCTTTACTGGAGTGTCTACATAAGTCTACATACATTTCTAAGTACCTCCCTGAAGTAATCATCCTTGTCTATAATACAAGTCAAACACATCCTATATAGGTTTCCCTGATCAAACAGGCAACAAGCTCTCTGACATATATTTTCATCCTCTTGCCTGACTATAATGTAAATGGAAGCAGAACCTGCCATACAGTACAGCATTACATCACAGACTGAACTGCGTGATTGCCATATTTTATGCCTTATCAAGTAGTTGCTGCAATTTGTCTCGCACCATATCACCAATTATCAGGGGCTGATCTGCATTAGATCTGATAGGTCTAGTTCTATGGGGCATTTCATTTCAGTTATAGTTTAATTTTCAATTTTATACCTGGGCCATTGTTATCTCTCCTTATAATCACCCTAAAGGTGAGGAGCCATGTGGAATGTGAAGTGATTTTCGTACTTACCCATGTGGAAGTAGAAATCTAATAAATACCTTTGATAATGGGATTGACAAGGATGATAATTTCTAACCTTCTGTGAGAGAAATATAGGTTTTAACTTCAGCAGAATTCAGAAGGTATAGTCAAAATTCATCGTCTTCCGATTCACAAAGGGCACTGTGAAACTATCTACCCAGAGCTTCAGGCCATGTGGTTAAGATTACACACAGTGTGCTTTGCCCTCTAGCTACTGAACTTCCAGGTGAGACCAGATTAGTAGAGAGAAGGTCGGGAGGAAATTTAATTTTTATCATCTACTGTGGAAGACTGGCAACAGCAATCCTTGCACGAAAGAAGAGGCTCCTAATTATGATTAAAAGGATAATTCAAGCAAGGTGACTCTAGATCAGCTTCAGTTAGTCCTTATTTTTGAATTTCATATTTAAATCCATTCCCTGGACAGCAACTGAAGAAGTGAAACACAGGAAGAAAATTGTCTATAAAGGATAACATCAAACATTAATCTCCATGTAACAGGGACTCTACAGAATTTCAAAGGCATTATGGTACTTGAGTGTCTGCTATGCACCAGGCAATGTGATGGGGGTGATGGGACTCCGGATACAATGATGCTCTATTCTGAGGCAGTTCCTATGGTATATGACACCTCAGTAAGCCCTGCAGTGCAGGCTTGCTAATGTCCATTTCACGGTCCCATCACTTCATGGGAAATAGATGGGGAAACAGTGGAAACAGTGTCAGACTTTATTTTTTGGGGGGCTCCAAAATCACTGCAGATGGTGACTGTAACCATGAAATTAAAAGACGCTTCCTCCTTGGAAGAAAAGTTATGACCAACCTAGATAGTATATTCAAAAGCAGAGACATTACTTTGCCAACTAAGGTCCGTCTAGTCAAGGCTATGGTTTTTCCTGTGGTCAGGTATGGATGTGAGAGTTGGACTGTGAGGAAGGCTGAGCGCCGAAGAATTGATGCTTTTGAACTGTGGTGTTGGAGAAGACTCTTGAGAGTCCCTTGGACTGCAAGGAGATCCAACCAGTCCATTCTGAAGGAGATCAGTCCTGGGATTTCTTTGGAAGGAATGATGCTAAAGCTGAAACTCCAGTACTTTGGCCACCTCATGAGAAGAGCTGACTCA
>SJYX01011914.1:558464-579947 GCA_006410675.1 Oreotragus oreotragus
GTGAGGAAGGCTGAGCGCCGAAGAATTGATGCTTTTGAACTGTGGTGTTGGAGAAGACTCTTGAGAGTCCCTTGGACTGCAAGGAGATCCAACCAGTCCATTCTGAAGGAGATCAGTCCTGGGTGTTCATTGGAAGGACTGGTGCTGAGGCTGAAACTCCAATACTTTGGCCACCTCATGCGAAGAGTTGACTCATTGGAAAAGACTCTAATGTTGGGAGGGATTGGGGGCAGGAGGAGAAGGGGACGACTGAGGATGAGATGGCTGGATGGCATCACCAACTCAATGGACGCGAGTCTGAGTGAACTCCGGGAGATGGTGATGGACAGGGAGGCCTGGCGTGCTGCGATTCATGGGGTCGCAAGGAGTCGGACATGACTGAGCGACTGAACTGAACTGAACTGAAACTTATTTCACCTAACAGAAAACAGAAAGGCTAAAAAAAGAGAGGAAAGTGTCTTCAGGTATGGAATAACAGCAAGGAAAAGCAAATATTTAAATCCCAACTGTTTGATTACATGCAAATATTTCTAAAAGGGGGAAAAAAAAAACCACACACACAAGGGGAGAACAATGCGAAAACAGGTGACTAAGGAGCCCTAACTGTGGTGTGAATGTTGTCCAAAGGTTTCCAAAAGCCATTGGACGACCTTTCGTTCCTCAGGGCTATCAAACGTCGTACAGCCATGACGTTTGTTTTTACACGTTAAGCTGACATGGAGTGATGACTTGTGTTGAGAGTATTTCTAAATTTGCTATTTCTTCTTTTATCCCTTCTTCTTCAGAGTACAAAGGAATACTACCCTCTCCTTTTACCATACAATCTGAAGATCAGTGTTTCAGATTAGTATCACAGAGAGTTGTGTTTGTCTTACTGTCACAGGCATTATGAAAACTGACAGACAAATCACCAATTCACAGGATGCCTGGTGTCACTCAGAACAAACACGGGAGGTTTATATACAGTGCAGTGGCCAATTAGAGGGTCATCACATGCTTCCTAACTTGTGACAGTGATTTGCCAAAGGAATGAAATCCAACACACGTAAAACACTCAGTCTAGAGCAAAGGAAAAGAGGCAGAGCTGCAAAGAAACACACAGAAAAAAAGAAGTTGATGATCATATCCCGCTTATCCTCGACAGCTCTCTTACGAATTGTCATATTGTTTTTTCTTGTCAAAGCACTTCCATCCATGACAATTCCAAACACAGGCATAGAAAAGGTCCTGAGGCCACATGTCCTGCAGTCATTGTCTAGAATTATAAATCTATCACATTCTTCAGGCTGGAAGCAAAATGCCCTCCTAGCATGTATATTATGATGCATTGTTTTAAAATGACCATAATGTGCAGCAAGTTAATCACCAGGATCCAGATACCAGTACTCAAATGTCACTTTCACAGAAAGTTCCTGGAAGATTCAATTCCCACAGGATAAACACTAAAAAGTAACAGAGTCACAACTTTATAATTTCTCAGAAAAGCAGTCTCTTCTCTGACCATTCTTTGTAAAGTTTTAACTTGTCAGACTCTATCCCTTTTCCCTGTTTTATTTCTCTCTGTTAGTTAATCACCAGGATCCAGATACCAGTACTCAAATGTCACTTTCACAGAAAGTTCCTGGAAGATTCAATTCCCACAGGATAAACACTAAAAAGTAACAGAATCACAACTTTATAATTTCTCAGAAAAGCAGTCTCTTCTCTGACCATTCTTTGTAAAGTTTTAACTTGTCAGACTCTATCCCTTTTCCCTGTTTTATTTCTCTCTGTAGAATTTAACACCATGTAATAAGTGATACTTCATAGTCATCTAATAATCAAAGGTCCATCTAGTCAAAGCTATGTTTTTTCCAATAATTATATATGGATGGGAGAGCTGGACTATAAAGAAGGCTGAGCACAGAAGAACTGATGCTTTTGAACCGTGGTGTTGGAAAAGACTCTTGAGAGTCCCTTGGACTGCAAGGAGATCCAACCAGTCCATTCTAAAGGTGATCAGTCCTGGGTGATCATTGGAAGGACTGATGCTGAAGCTGAAACTCCAATACTTTGGCCACCTGATGCAAAGAACTGACTCACTGCAAAAGATTCTGATGCTAGGGAAGATTGAAGGCAAGAGGAGAAGGGGATGACAGAGGATGAGATGAATAGAGAGTATCACAGACTGAATGGACATGGATTTGAGTGATTTCTAGGAGATGGTGAAGGACAGAGGAGCCCACATGCTGTAGTGCATGAGGTCACAAAGAGTCGGACATGACTTAGCGGCTGAACAGAAACAAGAAATACGTCATACAATTTATTTATCTTGCTAACCACTCCTAATCTTCACCCAAAGAGAAGATTCCACAAAGATAGGGAATTCTGTCCATCTTGTTCAGCTCAGCCAATAGTTACGGAATTAATTAATGATTGTCTTCACCATACAACTAACTAATTGTGGGCTTACAGAGCTAAACTAATTTGGGCAAAGGGAGAAGACAGAGACAGAAGAGAGATGAAGAAGACAAAATTAAAGCGGTGAGAGAGGAGAGCTGGTCAGGCACACAAACTGTACATGCATTTCCCATCCTTCTCCTACATTTTCCTCTTCCGTTTTCTTGATACCATTTCTTCTCACCGTCTTAACACTTTTCATTTTTAGCCAACAGCCCCAGTAAAAGGAGTTCTGGGCCCTGGAGGAAAATTTGATCTATGCTTGGCTTCCCTGGTGGGCTCAGATGGTAAAGAATCTGCCTGTAATGTGGAAGACCCAAGTTCAATCCCTGGGTTGGGGAGATCCCTGGAGAAGGGAATGGCTACCTACTTCAGTATCCTGCCTGAAGAAGTCCATGAACAGAGGAGCCTGGTGGGCTACAGTCCTTGAGTCTCCAAGAGTAGGACACGATTAAGCAACTAACATTTTCAATTTAAGAAATACATTCAGTTTGGCCTATTCATTCTCCCTTTATTGGTGGGAAGCACAAAACAGAAAATTATGCCATGTTAGAGTCCTTAGAATATAACATACTAACTCTCCTGCTTATTATTATTAACATGCTAATCAATCAATTTAAAGGCTTTAAGAACCTACACCCCATAAGGTTGTTCCTCCTGTGTCTTCTTTTCAGCCCTTTTCTGGAATCTCCCATCAACTTGAATAGCATACCTGAGAATCCAGCTGAAAAATAGGCAACGCTGAATAATTCTTCATTGGAGTATGTGTATTTGGATATACTCTCACTGTGCATATGTGTTCTGAATATTATTAAACTACATATTTATTAGTATGCACCATTCTTTCTTCTTTGTCACTTCATTTTAAACGACC
The DNA here is from genome assembly GCA_006410675.1 of Oreotragus oreotragus. Classification (NCBI taxonomy): domain Eukaryota; kingdom Metazoa; phylum Chordata; class Mammalia; order Artiodactyla; family Bovidae; genus Oreotragus; species Oreotragus oreotragus. The sequence continues at coordinate 561,778 of SJYX01011914.1, forward strand.
CAACAACTATAACAGAACTAAAACAAACACACAGAATAAAACATCTGGTCCCCCCCAGGAAATTAAATGCTAAATTACAATGTTAATTCTACCAAGAAGTAGACACTTTCAATGTGAAGAAGTCAACAAAAATCAAATTTATGCTCCCCACTGTTCCCTTATAACAGCTAGGCTACACATGCACATTTTATTAAGACATAAATATAAGGTGGCAGATATAATTGAGACTAAGAAACTTAGAAAGCAGTACTGTCTCTGACTCAGCATGTGACTATGACCAAATGTTATCAATGTCGAGAGTTTCATTTTTTTCTTCTCCTCAATTATTTTTTCCAGGAAGACATAAAGCTCAGAAATTGTAGCAGTTATAAACCGTCTTGTCCAACAGGTATATAGTTAAAGTATCTTTATGACAAAATCATTTCCTATGTGATTAAATTAGATGGACATTCTAAAGTATGTCTTTAGAATGTTTTTCCAAGTCTCTGTTTCCCTTTGGGTTTTTTAAAGAAAAGTATGGTGCCCAGAGAGGATAAGGACTTCAAGAGGGGCTGGACTGGATCTGAGTGGCTTTCGATCCTTCAGTAAGTTCACAGCCTCATGTCTGTTCTTCCACCATCATTCCTCTATAGTTCAGTCTACTTTGAACAGAGCCAGAATTCTCTTCTGCAAGAAATATTTTTGTCACTCCATGCTAGTGATTGAACTGTGCCCCTCCAAAATTCATATGTTGAAGTCCTAAGCCCCAGTACCTAAGGACATGACCTGATCTGTGGTTAGAATAGCATCACTGACTCAATGGACATGAATTTGAGCAAATTCCAGGAGGTAGTGAATAAGAGAGGAGCCTGGTGTGCTGCAGTCCATGGGGTCACAGAGAGTTGGACATGACTTAGCAACTGAAAAAAAACAGTTCAGTTCACTCACTCAGTCATGTCTGACTTTTTGTGACCCCAAGGACTACAGCACGCCAGGCTTCCCTGGCCATCACCAGCTTCCAGAGCTTGCTCAAACTCATGACCATTGAGTCAGTGATGCCATCCAAACATCTCATCCTCTGTCATCCTCTTCTCCTCCTGCCTTCAATCTTTCCCAGCATTAGAGTCTTTTCCAATGAGTCAGTTCTTCTTCGCATCAGATGGACAAAGTATTGGAGTTCAGCTTCAGCATCAGTCCTTCCAATGAATATTCAAGACTGATTTCCTTTAGGATGGACTGGCTGGNGTTTGGCCTATTCATTCTCCCTTTATTGGTGGGAAGCACAAAACAGAAAATTATGCCATGTTAGAGTCCTTAGAATATAACATACTAACTCTCCTGCTTATTATTATTAACATGCTAATCAATCAATTTAAAGGCTTTAAGAACCTACACCCCATAAGGTTGTTCCTCCTGTGTCTTCTTTTCAGCCCTTTTCTGGAATCTCCCATCAACTTGAATAGCATACCTGAGAATCCAGCTGAAAAATAGGCAACGCTGAATAATTCTTCATTGGAGTATGTGTATTTGGATATACTCTCACTGTGCATATGTGTTCTGAATATTATTAAACTACATATTTATTAGTATGCACCATTCTTTCTTCTTTGTCACTTCATTTTAAACGACCCAACAACTATAACAGAACTAAAACAAACACACAGAATAAAACATCTGGTCCCCCCCAGGAAATTAAATGCTAAATTACAATGTTAATTCTACCAAGAAGTAGACACTTTCAATGTGAAGAAGTCAACAAAAATCAAATTTATGCTCCCCACTGTTCCCTTATAACAGCTAGGCTACACATGCACATTTTATTAAGACATAAATATAAGGTGGCAGATATAATTGAGACTAAGAAACTTAGAAAGCAGTACTGTCTCTGACTCAGCATGTGACTATGACCAAATGTTATCAATGTCGAGAGTTTCATTTTTTTCTTCTCCTCAATTATTTTTTCCAGGAAGACATAAAGCTCAGAAATTGTAGCAGTTATAAACCGTCTTGTCCAACAGGTATATAGTTAAAGTATCTTTATGACAAAATCATTTCCTATGTGATTAAATTAGATGGACATTCTAAAGTATGTCTTTAGAATGTTTTTCCAAGTCTCTGTTTCCCTTTGGGTTTTTTAAAGAAAAGTATGGTGCCCAGAGAGGATAAGGACTTCAAGAGGGGCTGGACTGGATCTGAGTGGCTTTCGATCCTTCAGTAAGTTCACAGCCTCATGTCTGTTCTTCCACCATCATTCCTCTATAGTTCAGTCTACTTTGAACAGAGCCAGAATTCTCTTCTGCAAGAAATATTTTTGTCACTCCATGCTAGTGATTGAACTGTGCCCCTCCAAAATTCATATGTTGAAGTCCTAAGCCCCAGTACCTAAGGACATGACCTGATCTGTGGTTAGAATAGCATCACTGACTCAATGGACATGAATTTGAGCAAATTCCAGGAGGTAGTGAATAAGAGAGGAGCCTGGTGTGCTGCAGTCCATGGGGTCACAGAGAGTTGGACATGACTTAGCAACTGAAAAAAAACAGTTCAGTTCACTCACTCAGTCATGTCTGACTTTTTGTGACCCCAAGGACTACAGCACGCCAGGCTTCCCTGGCCATCACCAGCTTCCAGAGCTTGCTCAAACTCATGACCATTGAGTCAGTGATGCCATCCAAACATCTCATCCTCTGTCATCCTCTTCTCCTCCTGCCTTCAATCTTTCCCAGCATTAGAGTCTTTTCCAATGAGTCAGTTCTTCTTCGCATCAGATGGACAAAGTATTGGAGTTCAGCTTCAGCATCAGTCCTTCCAATGAATATTCAAGACTGATTTCCTTTAGGATGGACTGGCTGGATCTCCTTACCATCCAAGGGACACTCAACAGTCTTCTCCAACACCACATTTCAAAAGCATCAATTCTTCAGTGCTCAGCTTTCTTTACAGTCCGACTCTCACATCCATACATGACTACTGGAAAAACCATAGCTTTGACTAGACAGACTCTGGTGGCAAAGCAATGTCTCTGCTTTTTAACATGCTATCTAGGTTGGTCATAACTTTCCTTCCAAGGAGCAAGAGAAAATGACAACAATCCACTTATAATATCCCTTGGCTCTTAGTAAAAATTCAAATTCTCTGGTCTAGGCTATAGAGTTTCTATATCTGCACTACTTAATTTCTGAGACCCTACCCCTCAAGTTCTAGCAACTTTGACTTTCCACAGTCTATCCCATGTCCTTACAAAACTCATTAGCCATGCATCTAACATTGTTCTTTGTGCCCCATTCCTTTCCTGACCTGGCACAATCTTATCCATCTCTCAGGAATCACATCAACTGACACCCATCGGCAGAACATCAAGCCTATCAGGAACTTAGCCATCAAAAACACGAAGTTGAAAGAAAGAAGCATGATGCAGAAGAAGGCAAACATTACTCTACTGTGTAAGTAAACTGAATAAACTATCATAAATATGGTAGTTTTTATGATAACTATCATAAATAGTTATCATAAATAGAATATGCTGAGTTTTATATTTATGTAAAACTTTTAAATAAAAAACTTATATATAAAACTTATAAATATAAAAAATTTATATTAATATAAAATATCATATGCTGAGTTTTCTCTAGATATGTATATGTGCACAGAAGTGCATATTTTAAAAATCACAAGTAACCACACTTAGACAGTTAATTGTATGTTCAACTTGATTGGGTTATGAGTATCTCATTATTTGTTTGAACAGTATTCTGGGTGTGTCTGTGAGGATGCTTCTACATGAGAAGAACATTTGAATTGGTAGGCTGAATAAAGCAGGTCGCCCTCCCCTGTGACAGTGGGCCTTCTCCAGTCAGGTGAGGGCCTAAGTGGAACAAGAGCCTGAGCAAGAAAGAATTTACTCTCTCTACCTGACAGACTTGGGAGCTCTCAGGTGGTGCTAGTGGTAAAGAATCCACCTGCTGATGGAGGAGACAAGAGATTTGGGCTCAATCCGTGTGTTGAGACGATTCCCTGGAGGAGGGCATAGCAGCTCACTTCAGTATTCTTGCCTGGAGATTCCCATGGACAGAGGACCCTGGAGGGCTACAGTCCACAGGTTCACCAAGAGCTGGACACGGCTGAAGTGACCTAGCATGCAGGAATGTACATGACAGGCTTGAGCGAGGGCCAGTGATCTCTTCCTGCCTTCAGACCCAGACTGGAACTTAGCTGGTTCTCAGGACTTCAGATTCCAGATCTTGAGACTTCTCAGACTCCATCATCACACAAGATAATGCCTTATAATAAATTCTAAGTTACAGATATATAGATATGTAGATTTAAAGACATATCTCCTATTTGTTCTATTTCTCTCGAGAACCTTGACCAACATATACACCAAACTCAAAAGAGTGATTTCTCTGCGAGATTTGGGAGGAGAGGATCTAGTTGAAGGCAAAGTACATGAGGAGAGTTTAACTTCGTATTTTTTTAAGAGAAGAAAAATATATCTATATGCTGTTTTTATAATTTATGAAAGACTGAGGAAAGACTGACACACTGTTAATACTGCTTGATTCTGGATAATGGGAATGTATTAATGCATATAAAAACTACTACCCTGTTTGTACTTTAGTGATTTTCCTTTTTATTTTTTTTTTTAAACTGGAATAGTAAGTCCAGTCCTTGAAGACAAAGGAAGGAAAAATGTTTGGTGTGTTTAAAAAAGAAAACAGGCCCCAAAGGAGTCACTCATGCTAAGCCCCCTATCACCAGAAACTTAATATTAATTATAGTCTCGGTTTTCCCAGCGATGGAGTCTTGAAACAGTTGATCAGGAATCACCGTATCAGCATTAGTGACGATGGACATGAGTTTGAGTAACTCCAAGAGTTGGTGGACAGGGAGGCCTGGCGTGCTGCAGTCCATGGGGTCGCAAAGAGTTGGGCATGACTGAGGCACTGAACTGAACTGAACTGAACTGAACTGCCTGATGGATCCTGCAACCCCTAAAGGAAAGTAATTCTGTAATAACCAACCTGCTTTTTCATCTAGAATGACTTTCCAATTCTTGCCCCCTTGTGCCTGTTAGTCTTTCATTTCGTACAGATCCTCGGATCTCCTTTGTATCCACGAGATTGAATGCTACTCAATTTGAGTTGATTTGTGCTCAGAAACACTCTTAAAAACTTTAATATGCCTCAATTTACCTTTCAACATTAGGAAGCCAGCTGAAGACTGAGGAACACCTTGAGGAATCTGAAACGCGGTGCCCTTTTAAACCTGGTTTTTAGAAAGAATTTACTTATACTTCCTGGCTGGCATCGTGGTGCTGCTTTGAAAGAAACTGTCGTGTAGAAAAGAGAAACCCTGGATTGAGCTCACAGCTGTACCACTATCTCCACATTTTACCTGGGGGTTCTCTCCCAGATGAAAATCACCAAGGACCACGAGAGATCAAGTCACTTAAGATGCCTCGTAAGCCTATATAAACACTAACAAGCTACCTTTTAATTCTTTAGGAATTCATCTTGTCTTCCTCTGCTGCTGCTGCTGCTAAGTCACTTCAGTCGTGTCTGATTCTGTGCGACCCCATAGATGGCAGCCCACCAGGCTCCCCCGTCCCTGAGGTTCTCCAGGCCAGAACACTGGAGTGGGTTGCCATTTCCTTCTCCAATGCATGAAAGAGAAAAGTGAAAGTGAAGTCGCTCAGCCGTGTCCGACTCGTAGCGACCCCATGGACTGTAGCCCACCAGGCTCCTCCGTCCATGGGGTTTTCTAGGCGAGAGTGCTGGAGTGGGGTGCCATTGTCTTCCTCTAGTTCTACATAAATAATCAGAATATTTACAGACTCATGTATACATCTTCACACACAAACACAGGCTTTTCTGCATATATTTGATTCACAAAAACAAGGAAATATAAATATACTGGCCAAGGTAAATAAAAGGAACGTACATATTTTGAAGCGTGGATTTAAGTGAAAAAAATTCAGTAATCCTATTCCTTATCCATTTACTCATTTTTTAAAGAAATGTTGAACTGTTTCACTTGACTCTTTAATGGTAATATTTTAGGAGTCCCTCTATCTTAAGCAAACACAAATATAATAGGTTGTAAACCCTAAAGCAGTTTCTTGCTCTTGACTGTTTCTCTTCCCATCAGCTTGTATTCAAAGATGGCACAGCCTTGTTGGCGACGCATCGCTTTGTCACCTTGGAAATGCTTGTGGTGATGTGGCAAAATCTCTTTCAAACAAGAGTCCCTACCGTAGACTGCAGAAAGTAAGTTTTGTTAATATAAAAGGGAGAAAGACTGTCAATGCATTGTTTGCCTAACCCCCTTACCTTTAAAGGATAACTGCGAGTGGACTCCTCTCCTTTCAAGAATGTGTAGATTTCTCAACAAAAGAATTCAGTGTTTGGAAGCTGGGAGTTTAATTTGACATTCAAGCCAGAATCTATTCAACAGGAACAAAATCAAATGCAAATCCACACCCTTCGTAGAATCCGCCAACAGTTTGCTTCCTCACTTATCACAAAATAAAAAGATAAAGCTGTGTTAAAATTCACCTAAACTGTCACCAAGTCCTCCCCTCTTTTCTCATAATACACACTATACAAATTATTGCCTTTAAGGGAGTAATTTCAGGTTGTTCACCTCGGAATTATTGCTGCCAACTGCTATTATGGTAAAACCAATTTTCCCTGCAAGAATTCACAAAACGGGTTTTTTTTTGGTTTTGTTTTGTGTTTTATATTTTTCTCTTGCACAGGAAAAGAAAAATAAAACAGAAGAGCATTACAAAACCTTTGATTACTCTAATTACACCTAAAAGGAAAACAAGACCCCTCTCTTGGTACCAGAGGTAAAAGTAATTAATGGAAAGAAAGGAAGATAGAAAAGCTGCAGACCACTGTGAGCTGATCTGCAGCGCCACCAGACAAAGGTGCTGGGCCCTGAAACAGTTACTCCTTATTTTCTCCCCCAGGCCTGAAGACCAAAACGTCTCCTCTCCCTTTGCCCCCGGTTTTATAATTCATTGTGGAGTTGTTTTTAATGTATTAATACCCTTCGGGGGGCCTGTGTCAGTAAGAAAAACATTCCTGGAAACTTTGTGCTTTATTTGGGGGGGGGGAAGAGTGAATTGTGGACTTTTAGCCTTCTTAAGGGCAGTCACAGAGAAAACTGGAGCTTTGTAAATGTTTTAATTGCAATTTCCCATTGAATTGAACCCATTAAGCATAATGAAAGAAAGAAAGGGTGTAGGTGTGGAGGGAGGGACAAGCATGGATAGGAAATTGGCAGGAGACTTCAGCCTGGCCCCTGCAGGAACCAGCGGCTTGCTGCTCCAAGCAATGAAAATCCTCGCGGGGAATTAATTCCAGCGAACAAAAGCCTTCCTGGTTTTTCCAGGTAATGGGGAAGCATAGTTGCTGATGGGACCCCTTGAAGATACCAAGTAGCCAGTGGCTAAATCAAGCAATTTAAAAATTATGGGCATTTTGCTAAATAAATGAGCATGCTTCAGTGGTGACAAAGAGGATTTCCAAACAGCTCCCTACTTGTTTATTTGCTTGTGTGTTTCACCTCAGGACAGAGAACGTTGGGCGAGCAGAGCTGGGGTCTCTGGGTGAGGTGTGATAGATTAGCCTGAGAAAACTGAAACAACAGCTATTACTCTTCGGCCCACTCTGGCACCAGGCCGGCTGTGCTGGTCCACGGTGGCAGGGAGGGGAAATGGGATGGGGAGGGCATGGGTCATCCTTCTCTTAAGGCGACAGCGTGAGTAGAGAGAAGAACACGCACAACTCATGTATAACCCAGTGTGGTTAGCCAAGAGAAAAAAAGGGCTAATTCTTGATGACACAGATCTCCCCATGGAGGGTAGATGTCCTCGAGAGAGCAGGCTGGGCCCACTTGCAGGTGCCCGATCCTTCTTCAGATGACCTCACCTCTGCACAGGTGTCCACTGCAGCTCGAGCAAGAACCAAACTCCTGAGCAGGATCCCCTGGGCAAGTCTTACCTTGAACCTTTCTCCCTGGACTCCAGCCATGCCGGCTTCATCTCACAACCTCATCACACTCCCTCATGCTATGAGTGCTTTGCACACCCTGTTCCCTATGGCTGTGAGGCTCTTTCCTCTCTGTCCTGGTCAACTCTACCCATCCTTCTAATCACTGCTGTTGGCCACTTCCTCAGACAGTTGCCTCCTGACAGTCTTGATTCCATCACATCTCTAAATTAAGCAGCACCAAGGTCTATCGCTGTGGGGTCTTCATCACTGCTGCAACTGTACCTCTGCTTGTGAGGGTATCTGATTAATGCTCATCTCTCCCTTGATGACACATGCCCCGCATGAACAAAGACAGTGTCGCTCTTAATGCACTGTGGTGTCCCCAGAGCTTAGCACAAAGGAGATGAGTAATGGGTTTTTATTGAGTAAATAAATTAAAGAGTGCCTCTTGGTTGGAGACCACTTCTAATTTTCTGGTTTCTGAACAAAAGAGAGTGCAGCTGTACATGTAGGCCGTTGGACTGATGTTTGATTGTCTATTGCAAATTAACATGACCCTATGGGGGACACTGGTATAGAGAAACCAAAAGGCCAGAGCATGTCACACAGTATCGCAGGTAATCATTGACAGACAGCAAGCTCAGACTCTCCTCCCGGTCCTCTGTGAGAGGGGGCAGCCGTGGTCTCTGCCCATCACCTAGCAGAAGGGTCATAGCCTCTCCTATATGAAGCTATAACACAGCATACCCATAGTGATATGCATAAGGTACAGGGGAAGTCAGAGGGGAAGAAAAAAGAGGAAATTTCACCCTAGTACAAATCTAAGAGCGAGATCTCATAATCCTATAGGAAACTGAGGTAGAGAGAGGATTAAGGAAATTAGCCTCACAAAATGAACATGCTGTTGAGTGAGAATTCAAAATTGGGTTTCTCAGATTCTCAAAACCAAATGCTTTCCACCACAGCAGTGGGGCTCCTTTTGGGGGTAGGATTTCCCTAGCATTTGACACTGGAAAGAACCTAAAGTTTTTGGCTACAGGTACAAAGTGAAAGAAGTCCCTTTACCATTCACAAACCACTGGAACAGAGACGGGGATGGGCAACTGTCATCCCGACATGTGGCTGATTCACACACAGACTGAATGAGCATATAACACTTGGCACTGTTTGTACTAAGCCGGAGCTGGAGCCAAAGAAACAACATTTATCCTCAAGAACTGTTCAGGTAGAGATAGCTCAGAGGAAGAAGCTTGAATTCCATGCAATCAAACTTCCTACAGACAGTTCGTGCTGTTTGAATGCCTTGCTTCCGTTTCAAGGCTATTTTTGCTCTTGAGATCCCCCTAAAGATTCTCTCTTCCAGCAGAACTTGTGTGGGACTTTGATCAACCTCAGAAGTACACCAGGAGGCACTAAAGCCCTGGCAGGCATTCAAACCCTCTGGTTCCATAGAGTCTGGGCTATTTCACATTTGTTGCTTAGTGCTTTCAGCCGTCTCCACAGCAAGGGAGCTGGTCCCCAGGGTAAACTCTGCAGGGTCCTTGAAGAAATAACCCATGTTTGACCTCTGCGCTTCCTAAAAGTGAAAGCCAGCGCCAGAGGCAAGTGAAGTTGGTGTCCTGGCACTTGTACAGAAATTGGGAAGAACACAGAAGAGCCGTCCCACTCAAGATGTAGGGTTTGGAGCAGGAAAGCACCTGGTATTGAATCTCCCTGTCGGTTCATTTCAAGTCCACTAGGCTAACCGCTCCATTCTTTTAATTCCCCCCTTCTCCTCACATTACCTACCATCCAGCAGAAGTGATAAGAATTAACAGGAATAAAACAAAAGGAAGCCTGCCTTGTGACTTGGGTCAGAAGGACCAGAAAGCTGACTTAAGACTAAGGCTCCTTGTAGCTGCACTGAGATGAAAATGAATAGCTGGAGACCAGGTGTGGATCCGCACAGAAGCAGAACAAGCATCTGCCAAGATCTGACTTGTGCAGGACCGAAGGACGCCTTCCTGTCACAGAGCAAAGCCCTCGCTGGCTTGATCCACGAGGGATGTGGGGTATGAAGGAATGGAAGAGGAAATCACCAAAGGCGAGGAGTACAAATGAGAAGCTTCATCTACTTTATGATTTTTCTTGAGCCATTCCAGAGAGGTATACCCAGGACGTTAGAGTTTCCAGGACTTTTCTGTACATACTCTGACGATTACAACAGCACAGGAACTGGCTGCAGTTTCTATATAAGAGAATAAAACATAGACGCTGAAGCTGAAACTCCAATACTTTGGCCTCCTGATGCGAAGAACTGACTCACTGGAAAACACCCTGATGCTGGGAAAGATCGAAGACAGGAGGAGGAGGGGACGACAGAGGATGAGACGGTTGGATGGCATCACCGACTCAATGGACGTGGGTTTGGGTGGAGTCCGGGAGTTGGTGATGCTCAGGGAGGCCTGGCATGCTGTGGTCCATGGGTTGCAAAGAGTCACACACGACTGAGTGACTGAACTGATATGAATAATAAAAGAATTTTGGAATAAGAAGGAACCTCAGCGGTCACTCAGATCCAAGTGTCACCTAGCACAGGAGTAGCTCATTCCAATATCCACAGCAAAATAGTCATCCCAGGACCTCTCTCTGTTCTCTCATCAGATGCATTTTCACCTGACTCCTCTTACTTCCCCCGCAGCCTGTCTTGCATTGGCCATTTATCTACCTGCCCACCCACTCATCACCCCTTTGACCCTTTGATCTTCTGCTGAATCTCGCTGGTCATCCTGCAATGCTGGAACAAACTAATGCCTCCTCTTTCTTCACTTCCTGGGTTCTGTTGGAGAAATGTTCACAGCTGTGCTGATCATTACTACTTAATGGCTTCCAGCCTTGATTTGAACCTTAACAATCCTTTTATTTACCCCTGTTAAATTCCCTACAGCTGCTGTTCTAAATGTGTGTTGTGTGTTTTTTTTCTTTTGCAGCCCGTATCTCTCTACAAACCCTTGCCCTCATATTCTATTTCAGAGGAAATGTGGAATCAACAGGCATCAGCTCCCTCAATTTTCCTCTCTGCTACCTCCACAGATTCACATTTTTACCTGTCTGAAAGGAGGACAATTCTCAATTGCTCCGATTCTGATCTTTCCATTTTACGCCTCATTCCATACCTTGCTTCATCAATGATCACCCTCCTCATCTCAATATATTATCAATTCTACTCCATTAAAAAAAAAAAAAGAAAGTACAACCTCTCTCTAACCTTGCTTCATCCTTGGAACATGACTGCTTCTCTCCTCCCGTGTTGCCAAACTGACTGAAGGAGCAGTCTGCATTTGCTCTGTGCAGGGATCTCACTCACGGCCCAGGGCACAGCAACCTGGAATCTTGACAGCTCTCCTGCCTACTCTGAGGTCATCAGAAGCCTCTACCTTTTAGAACCAATGGCCTCGCCAGTTTTCATTTGCATAATGTGTCGAAATGGACCTTTCTTCTTAAAGCTCTCTCCCCTCTTGGTTTTGGTGACACTCCTCTCGGCTCATCCTAAAATTTACCTTCTGCTGGTCATCCTCCTCACTCATCCCTAATGTTGTTAGTTAGGATACCATCTTTGATCCCTGTCCTCTTTCAATGACTCTTAAACCATTTTGTTTTCAGTCCCATCTTGGGTGCGAGGACACCAAGTGGCACATCGGAGGTATTAAACTCACATCAATTGCCACAAATAAGACGACAAGAAAAGCAATGTCTCCTGAGGCCTGAAAACACAGCCACAGCCATCACCTTAGATCCGTGACCACTCTTTGTAAACAGCCAGATCTTCACTGGGCTCTAGTTAATATTACATTCTTCTCTCATTGTCTCTTGCACCTTGTTTGATAATATACTGCTTCACCTCCTTAGACATCACCACGGGAGCATGAATCCTCAGGTGCAGAAGAAGGAAAGGCTGTATAGCAAGGAAGATCTGATTCATTCATTTGAGAAGGATTATCAGTGTATCTAGACCAGTGCTCAACTCCTATGCGAAGATTTGTATTCATAGCTTCAACAATCACCTTAAAACAGAGAAGGCAAAATCTGATAGTCTTTGGAACATAATTAAATCAAATGTAGACTACATGGGAAACATTTTAACTGAAACAGTAACCAATATCCAGATGCTTGTCTTCATTTGAAAGCATCTCCATACTGACAATACAGGCTAATCTTCCTACGTTGTAACATTTCATTAGAGTTGAGAAGCATCAGTGCCTTCTGGGAACGTCATTTACTTTCTGATTTGCCACAGCCCCCACCACTCCTTACTGTCTTTTACCTTGTCCTCTTATTTATAGCATCTGCCTATCTTTTGAGGACTTTTGCTTTGATGATCCTTGCTTGTCCTGAAAACGCTGCAGTACATTCCCCTATCCCTGACTATTTTCTAAGCTCTAGATTCATATTTCCAAACGTTTCCCAGACAACCCTCCATGCAGCCGTCCTTCAGGTACCATAAAAACTTTCCCTCTAATCAACTCCTCCGCCAGTTTCCATCATTTTGGCTAATACCTCCACTCGACCCTGGACAGAATGAATTCCTATAGTTCTTTGTTCACATCAATAATGTGTACTTCACTGACTTTAATTAGCTGTTAGTTATCTCAGGATCTCAATCTCCCTAAGGGTGGGCTCAGTGTCTTGTGCACCGTTACTCAATCTATAGCATGTATAAAGCATTTAAAAATATGTCTCAAATTAAAATGCTTAGACACATTCAGTGATGGATGATAAACAAAGGCTTTCAATTTTTGGACCACTCTATTGTATTGAAGTTAAAATATATTTCTCCCATGAATCCTTACTATGCCCTCTGTAAATAAACAGAATAATCTCCATCTTCCATGCAACAGCCATCCCAATATTTTTTAAACTGTTAGCACGGGTACCCATAGACCCTTGTTCCAGGTGTCTGCCTGATTAAAATCTTTTATACCTGTGCTGTTTTATCTATTGCCACTGTCATGACATTAACTTAGGACCACCATCATTTCTCACCTGGATTACTGCAAAAAAAAACCTCCAACTTCTCTCCATAAATCTACACTTTCTCCTACAATGAGGTCAAATGAACTCATACTACACCTCTGTTCTAAATGCTTCACTTCTACAGAGCCCTTAGATAAGATTCAGGACCCATCAGGATCCACTCTCTGTTCAGCTCTGTAGCTGTGTATATCTGCACCCCCTGGGGCACTGTGCTCCAATCAGCCTAGATGGCCTGAGGCCCCCAAGTTTGCCTTCTCTGACTTCTCATACAAGTGCACCCAATGCCAGCCAACTTCTCACTCACTAAAATCTGTTTACCCAGGACACCGTTCATTTCCTGGGCTAGGTATGATGGCTCTTCCATCCATTCCCAAAGCATCTTTTTTTTTTTCCCTCCTATAGAAGTAAGACTTCCCTGGTGGCTCAGACAGTAAAGCATCTGTCTACAATGCAGGAGACCTGGGTTTGATCCTTGGGTCAGGAAGATGCCCTGGAGAAGGAAATGGCAATCCACTCCAGTACTCTTGCCTGGGAAATCCCATGGACAGAGGACCCTGGTAGGCTACAGTCCATGGGGTCGCAAAGAGTTGGACATAACTGAGCGACTTCACTTCACTTCACTGCACAGAAGTAAGAATGTTAACATCAAAATACTGTTCAAGCTCCCCTTAATGTGATTTTCCAGGCCTGTTATTTTGTCTGTGAGAAATGTATATAGATTTGATTAAATCCTCTTGGATGTTTTCCCTTGACCACTTTTTGCCAATGTTTCCCTTAAAACGTGTTAGTCAGATCTTAGTCCAATCCCCCATCACTTGGTTAGACTTCTGCAGGGTACAATGAGGAAACTACATCACTTGCTTCAATTGCTAGCAAGCTGGTTTTAGCTTTAATTTTTTAATTTGTACAGTAGGAACAGTATCACCTTCCTTTAAAGCTTTGAGGACTGAGGACTAAATAAGGCCATGAATGTAGCAATCGGCTCAATCCTGGCAAACAGGAGGTGCTCAAAGAATAACAACTATTATTTTAATGGAGTACAGCATTACCACAGTCTACCTGTTTTGGAATCCTATAAAAAGTAGTCTTCTTATGCATAAGAAAGAAAGGGAAAGAATCGCAAAGTTCTGTTTTGGTGAAATGAAAATGCAGGGGCACTTAACACCTCAGCTTCCTCTCTGTGTCCTGAAGGATCAGAAACAGAAGGGGTTGGAGAAGTCAGTCACGGTGGTGGCTAGGGTCGTGGAATGCCACATGCCAGAGCAACATGGTACATCTGGAGGACTGCTAGACACCGCAGCTCGTGAGCCACCGCTGTATTTACATAAAACATCTACTTCAACGGAAGCCTGCAGCTCACGGAATGTAATCAAAATAACATCTGTTTACATTTCCAGCAACTACTGTATTTTGTCCTCTACTTCAATAGCCTTCAGCAGATGGGAGACTCCTTCAAAAAGGGCCCACTCTTGTTTTTGTACCATTCCAGACGGCTGCAATCAAATATCCACGGATAAGGCAATTAAGCAGAAGATACCATTAATACAAAGCTTCAGGGTGTCCAAAAGAAAATGTGTAAGTAGCACTGGCCCTACTAGCAACTGTTCAGACAAAAATTTCCATGCTTCACACCCGGAATCTCCAGTTCATCCTTCCTAGACTCAGTCCGGACCTCGTGAGTCTCAGCATTTCCAGTGGGATATTCTGACCAGAAAGTCTATTGAAGCAGGGCTCATTGCAGAGGGGGAAGCCACAGATAGGAACCACGGGTGCAAAAAGCTTCTGATTAAGTCAGAAATCCTCTCATGGGGAAGGGAAGCTCTAAGTGCAATGAAGTCAGACACGACCATCAAGGAAACTCTGTACCCACAGAGCACACACAAAGCTTTGCTCTTCATCCAAGGCCATGCCTCCTTCATCTCTTATCTGGACCACTGCAAGAGACATGGACCCTGACATTCTGATAGCAAGAGTGATTTTTTTTTTTTTAATCAACTGAATTAGGTAACTTCTTTAAAATATTCCAATGACTCTACACTCCAAACTTGGCACGTAAGACCCTGCAGTTCTGATACTGTTCCACCATCCCAACCTCACACTTATCCCCAGTTCTACCATAAGCTTTCAGCCTACAGGCCTTTCCCTTTGAACTCTCCAAGCTCCATATCTCTCTTCTTGTTCCCAACCTTTTTCTCCTCAGGACCCTCAGGCATGCTGCTCCCCTCACTAGGAACATTGTTAGGTTCCTGCTTTACTCCAAGCACAACACACACACACTCAGTTCAGTTCAGTTCAATTGCTCAGTTGTGTCTGACTCTTTGCAACCCCATGAACCACAGCATGCCAGGCCTCCCTGTCAATCACCAACTCCCAGAGTTTACTCTAACTCATGGCCATCAAGTCGGTGATGCCATCCAACCATCTCATCCTCTGTCGTCCCCTTCTCCTCCTGCCCTCAATCTTTCCCAGCATCAGGGTCTTTTNTTTTTTTTTTTCCCTCCTATAGAAGTAAGACTTCCCTGGTGGCTCAGACAGTAAAGCATCTGTCTACAATGCAGGAGACCTGGGTTTGATCCTTGGGTCAGGAAGATGCCCTGGAGAAGGAAATGGCAATCCACTCCAGTACTCTTGCCTGGGAAATCCCATGGACAGAGGACCCTGGTAGGCTACAGTCCATGGGGTCACAAAGAGTCGGACATAACTGAGCGACTTCACTTCACTTCACTGCACAGAAGTAAGAATGTTAACATCAAAATACTGTTCAAGCTCCCCTTAATGTGATTTTCCAGGCCTGTTATTTTGTCTGTGAGAAATGTATATAGATTTGATTAAATCCTCTTGGATGTTTTCCCTTGACCACTTTTTGCCAATGTTTCCCTTAAAACGTGTTAGTCAGATCTTAGTCCAATCCCCCATCACTTGGTTAGACTTCTGCAGGGTACAATGAGGAAACTACATCACTTGCTTCAATTGCTAGCAAGCTGGTTTTAGCTTTAATTTTTTAATTTGTACAGTAGGAACAGTATCACCTTCCTTTAAAGCTTTGAGGACTGAGGACTAAATAAGGCCATGAATGTAGCAATCGGCTCAATCCTGGCAAACAGGAGGTGCTCAAAGAATAACAACTATTATTTTAATGGAGTACAGCATTACCACAGTCTACCTGTTTTGGAATCCTATAAAAAGTAGTCTTCTTATGCATAAGAAAGAAAGGGAAAGAATCGCAAAGTTCTGTTTTGGTGAAATGAAAATGCAGGGGCACTTAACACCTCAGCTTCCTCTCTGTGTCCTGAAGGATCAGAAACAGAAGGGGTTGGAGAAGTCAGTCACGGTGGTGGCTAGGGTCGTGGAATGCCACATGCCAGAGCAACATGGTACATCTGGAGGACTGCTAGACACCGCAGCTCGTGAGCCACCGCTGTATTTACATAAAACATCTACTTCAACGGAAGCCTGCAGCTCACGGAATGTAATCAAAATAACATCTGTTTACATTTCCAGCAACTACTGTATTTTGTCCTCTACTTCAATAGCCTTCAGCAGATGGGAGACTCCTTCAAAAAGGGCCCACTCTTGT
Organism: Oreotragus oreotragus; assembly: GCA_006410675.1. NCBI lineage: Eukaryota > Metazoa > Chordata > Mammalia > Artiodactyla > Bovidae > Oreotragus > Oreotragus oreotragus. The sequence goes on from SJYX01011914.1 coordinate 578,347, forward strand.
TTTTGTACCATTCCAGACGGCTGCAATCAAATATCCACGGATAAGGCAATTAAGCAGAAGATACCATTAATACAAAGCTTCAGGGTGTCCAAAAGAAAATGTGTAAGTAGCACTGGCCCTACTAGCAACTGTTCAGACAAAAATTTCCATGCTTCACACCCGGAATCTCCAGTTCATCCTTCCTAGACTCAGTCCGGACCTCGTGAGTCTCAGCATTTCCAGTGGGATATTCTGACCAGAAAGTCTATTGAAGCAGGGCTCATTGCAGAGGGGGAAGCCACAGATAGGAACCACGGGTGCAAAAAGCTTCTGATTAAGTCAGAAATCCTCTCATGGGGAAGGGAAGCTCTAAGTGCAATGAAGTCAGACACGACCATCAAGGAAACTCTGTACCCACAGAGCACACACAAAGCTTTGCTCTTCATCCAAGGCCATGCCTCCTTCATCTCTTATCTGGACCACTGCAAGAGACATGGACCCTGACATTCTGATAGCAAGAGTGATTTTTTTTTTTTTAATCAACTGAATTAGGTAACTTCTTTAAAATATTCCAATGACTCTACACTCCAAACTTGGCACGTAAGACCCTGCAGTTCTGATACTGTTCCACCATCCCAACCTCACACTTATCCCCAGTTCTACCATAAGCTTTCAGCCTACAGGCCTTTCCCTTTGAACTCTCCAAGCTCCATATCTCTCTTCTTGTTCCCAACCTTTTTCTCCTCAGGACCCTCAGGCATGCTGCTCCCCTCACTAGGAACATTGTTAGGTTCCTGCTTTACTCCAAGCACAACACACACACACTCAGTTCAGTTCAGTTCAATTGCTCAGTTGTGTCTGACTCTTTGCAACCCCATGAACCACAGCATGCCAGGCCTCCCTGTCAATCACCAACTCCCAGAGTTTACTCTAACTCATGGCCATCAAGTCGGTGATGCCATCCAACCATCTCATCCTCTGTCGTCCCCTTCTCCTCCTGCCCTCAATCTTTCCCAGCATCAGGGTCTTTTCCAATGAGTCAGCTCTTTGCATCAGGTGCCCAAAGTATTGGAGTTGCAGCTTCAACATCAGTCCTTCCAGTGAACACTCAGGAATGATCTCCTTTAGGATGGATTGGTTGGATCTCCTTGCAATCTAAGGGACTCTCAAGAGTCGTCTCCAACACCACAGTTCAAAAGCATCAGTTCTTCGGTGCTCAGCTTTCTTTATAGTCCAACTCTCACATCCATACATGACCACTGGAAAAACTATAACCTTGACTAGATGGACCTTTGTTGGCAAAGTAATGTCTCTGTTTTTTAATATACCATCTAGGTTGGTCATAACTTTCCTTCCAAGGAGTAAGCATCTTTTAATTTCATGGCTGCAATCACCACCTGAAGTGATTTTGGAGCCCAAAAAAATAAAGTCAGTCACCGTTTCCACTGTTTCCCCATCTATTTGCCATGAAGTGATGGGACCGGATGCCATGATCTTTGTTTCCTGAATGTTGAGCCTTAAGCCAACTTTTTTGCTCTCCTCCTTCACTTTCATCAAGAGGCTTTTTAGCTCCTCCTCACTTTCTGCCATCAGGGTGGTGTCATCAGCATATCTGAGGTTAT
>SJYX01011914.1:584599-608598 GCA_006410675.1 Oreotragus oreotragus
GGAAAAAAAAAAAAAAAAAACATCCCAAAGAGTCCTGGACAAGGAGAGAGCTTACGCCCCAACCGTCAGTTATTATCAGACCCCTTGCAGTGTGAGAGGATGTTTGCATTATTGATTTAATATCCCATGCCCAAAGGGAGCAATGCATTTAAATGCTTCTTCAAGGCCCTAACTCAAAATGTAGGAGAGTCCAAGGCATAATTTCATTTTTTCTTTTTCAACAAGCAATTTCATTTCCATCACATGAGGAATCTCTCATGTGATTTCGAACCCACGAAGACTGCAGTGGCCATGGCTCAGGGCTGGCAGTCAGCAGATCTCAGAGTGAACGAGCTATGTGACCTTGGGCTTCACTGATCTGGGTTTCAATTAAGTCAACAATAAACTGATTGAGTCGCAACCCAGCCCTGAAATTCTATGAATGAAGGCAAGAATATTTTGACTAGATATCCGTATGGATATCCTATTTCAAGATGAATAGCCATACGTACTGCTTATCAGATCCCTGTCCAGGCCAGGGCCCTTTCTCCTCCTCCCTTGTCCCTGCTCTTAGCAGGCACGTGTGCCAAGTGAAGCGTGGCACATTCTGTAAGTGTGGACTGGGGATTGATCTCTGTTTCAACCACTGCGCTGTTCTCAGTCTGGTGGAAGAATGGGGGCGGGGGGCGCACCAATTCTTGGTTCAAGTGTTTGCACTGACATTGATCTGAAGTGCGACTACACGAAGATTAATTTAATTGGTGCCATCACCTCTCTTTTTTCACAGGACATTACCATTTTATGATGATGTTAATGAATTAGAGTTTGTAATGTGCATGCAAAAATCTGAATGAAGAGTCCAAACGAAGTGGAAAGGGTCATCGATTCTATTCTACAACAGATAATCCAGGATGAGACAGGGACAGGAAGGCCAAAGTGCAGAGGCCCCGAAATGAAGGGCAGTTGTAAAAGAGTCCCCCTAGAGAAGCTTCACAAAAGAATAATTTATCTAGAGGGGAAGGGACAGGGTTTTCAGAGATGCACATAATTAATCAAAGGTGTTTTGTTTACTGTTAAGCTATTCCTATTGAGGCAGGCTGGGACCTGGGACCCCAGATCCTTTGCTTCAGAGCTGCAAAGCCTGCACCTGGACACACCTCTCCTAGAGCAACAAAATACAAAGAAACTATATGAGATTTAAAATAACTGTATGCCTGCCCAGTTGGGGCAAATTCTGGGCAAAAAGACCAAAAACCCCATCTATCACTTCTCACTTCTGAAGTTGTTACTGCTGTTCAGTCACTTAAGCCATGTATGGCTCTTTGTCACCCCATGGACTGCAGCACGCCAGGCCTCCCAGTCCCTCACCATCTCTTGGAGTGTGCCCAAGTTCATGTCCATCCATTGATGTCATCCAACCATCTCATCCTCTGCTACCCTCTTCCCCTTTGCCTTCAATCTTTCCCAGCACCAGGGTCGTTTCCAATGACCAACACTTCTGAAGAACTGGGAGCAAAAACAGACTGTTGGGAGTACTGTGCATGCCTCTTGCACTCAACACAATCAAAGGGGTGGGCAAAACACCTAAGCCGTGCCTCTAGCCCAACCCCTGGAAACCCCTACCCTCAACTCATATAAGGAACCAGCTTGCCCCCACTTTAGGGATTGCTCTAGCACCCCCTGCTGCAGCAGGAGCCTCAATAATGCCTTGCCTGAATTTCTTGTCTGGTCTTTAGTCAATTTTTACTGATTGGGGAAGGCCAAGAACCCTGGTCAGTATCACTCTTTCTTTATTTTCTAGATGATGGTCAACTGCTGAACAGAAATTCAGACGGTGGGAAAGAATACAACAAATAATCTGGGCTCAGGATAAAACACATGATTTTAAGTATATCATTGGGTGAATTTTAACAACACAAAGATCCATGAAACCAACACTCTCATCAGAATATGCACATTTCTACCATCCCAGAAAGCTCTCTCATGTCCCTTCTTGTCAGTCCCCACCACTCAGAGTTCACCAGTGTTACGCTTTCAAATACAGATTAGTTTTGCCTCTTCTTGAACTTCACATAAATGGAATTATATAATTTGGACACTTTTGCAGCTTTTCTTTCCATATAATATTTCTGAGACATATATATCTTGTATTTATCCGTAGCTCACCCTATTTTATCAATTATTAGCATTCTATCATACAAACATGCTATATTTTGTTTATCCACTCTCTTGCTGGTAGGCACCTGTCCCATTTCCAGACTACTATAAAGCTATTATTAATGCTTTTTTACACAAGTATTTTTGTGACTATGTATCTTCATCTCTTCTGGATAAAGAAACTTGCTGGGTCTTAGTATAGATAGGCTATACTTCGTTTTATTAGAAACTGTCAAACAACTTTCTGAAGGTGGTCATGCCATTTTTCCTCCCTATCTGCTCTGTATGAGAATTCTTGTACTCTTATTCTCACCGATATGTGGTGTCACCAGCATATTTAATTTTAATCATTTTCATGAGTATAAAATGACATCTTATTGTGATTTTAATTTTCCTGATTACTAAAGATGCAGAGTATCTCTTCATAGGCCTATTGACCATTTGTGTTCCTTCTTTGGGGCTTCCCAGGTGGGCTAGCAGTAAAGAACCTGACTGTCAGTGCAGGAGACATAAGACATGCAGGTTCGATCCCTGGGTTGGAAAGATACCTTGGAGGAGGGCAGGGGAACTCACTCCAGCACTCTTGCCTGGAGAATCTCCACAGACAGAGGAGCTGGAGGGCTACAGTCCATAGGGTCACACAGAGTGAGACACGACTGAAGCAACTTATTACACATGCATGTACCTTCTTTTATGATATATCTATTCAATCCCGTTGCCCAGTTTTCACTGTCTTTTTATGTGATCTGTAGGAGATCTTTATATATTCTGAAAACAGATTTTTTTTTAGATATATATCTTGAAAATATTCTCTCCCAGTCTGCAGGTCACACTGTAATTTTAAGAATATTCTTTGAAGAGCAGAAAATTTTAATTTTGATCAACACCAATATATTACTTCATACTTCTGTAGTCTCTCTAAGAAATTGTTGTCTACCTTAAGGTCACAAAGATATTTCCCTACATTTTCTTCTAGGAGCTTTAGACTTTTAGCTATGCATTTAGGTTTATGATCCATGCAAAATTAATTATTTCAAGATTATAAGTCAAAACATTTAACTCTTGCCAGGTCTAAACTGCTCCAAAGTGGTCCAGGAGAATAACATTTAGATATGAAACAATGGACTGGTTCATAATTGGGGAAGGAGTATGTCAGGGCTGTATACTGTCACCCTGCTAATTTAACTTATATGCAAAGTATATCATGTGAAATGCCATGCTGGATGAAGCACAAGCTGGAACCAAGATTGCCGGGAGAAATACCAATAACCTCAGATATGCAGATGACATCACCATTATGGCAGAAAGTGAAGAGGGACTAAAAAGCCTCTTGATGAGAGTGAAAGGGGAGAGTGAAAAAGTTGGCTTAAAGCTCAACATTCAGAAAATGAAGATCATGGCATCCGGTCCCGTCACTTCATGGGAAATAGATGGGGAAACAGTGGAAACAGTGTCAGACTTTATTTTGGGGGGCTCCAAAATCACTGCAGATGGTGACTGCAGCCATGAAATGAAAAGACGCTTACTCCTTGGAAAAAAAGCTATGACCAACCTACAGAGCATTGTAAAAAGCACAGACATTACTTTGCCGACAAAGGTCCATCTAGTCAAGGCTATGGTTTTTCCAGTGGTCATGTATGGATGTGAGAGTTGGACCATAAAAAAGACTGAGTGCTGAAGAAGTGATGCCTTCGAACTACGGTGCTAGAAAAGACTCTTGAGAGTCGCTTGGACTGCAACGAGATCAAATGAGTCAATCCGAAAGGAAATCAACCCTGAATATTCACTGGAAGGACTGATGTTGAAGCTGAAACTTCAAAACTTTGGCCACCTGATGTGAAGAGCTGACTCGTTGGGATAGACTCTGATGCTGGGAAAGATTGGAGGCTGGAGGAGAAGGGGACGACAGAGACTGAGATGGTTGGATGGCATCACATGGTGATGGACAGGGAAGCCTGGCGTGCTCCAGTTGACGGGGTGGCAAAGAGTTGGACACGACTGAGGGACTAAACAACAAACTTCCCCAAGACAGAAGTAGGTGGTGACTGATTTTTGTTGTTGTTTGGTTGTTTCGTTTTGTTTGGGTTTATTTTGGTGGTCAGCAGATGGGGTCGTTACTGTTTGATGTTGGCTGCCACTGTCTACGTACAACCAGAAGAAATAAAATCTGTATCACAATGTCAGGAATACTTAGTATGTGCCAGAAACTCTTCTAAGCATTCAGTAACTTATTTAATATTCCAAATCCAGGAAAATGAGATCTAGATAAAGGAAACATATCAGTGCCACAGAGTAAAGAAGTAGCTGAGTCAGGTTTCAAACTCAAGACAAGTGGACTGCAGAGCCCTCAGACGCAGTCTACCATGGACCACACAACTCTGTCCATTAATAAAAACCACGTGCTTCAAGTACGGTGGCACTACAGTTTATTGAGCGACTACTGTGCCAGATATTATGTTAGGCTTTTCTATTTCAGCTCATATAATCATCAAAAATACCCACTTCAGCCCCTACCCTATTATCAGGTTTTCACAGAGGAGGAAGTTTAGGCTCAGATTTAAGTGGCTAGAGTCAGGCTGTACAATCAACAGCGACTCTGAGAATTTAGCCCAGGTTATCAGACTCAGACCCCATGCTTGTTCCACTAAGAGACTCTGTGTCTCCACAGATTCAAGTCACATATCATTGGAAAAAGAGCATGTAGGAAAGGGTTTGATAGAGAAGGTAAACTTGAGTCAGGTCTATAGTGTGTTTCTGGAGAAGGCAATGGCAACCCACTCCAGTACTCTCCCCTGGAAAATCCCAAGGACAGAGGAACCTGGTAGGCTGCAGTCCATGGGGTTGCTAAGAGTCAGACACGACTTAGCAACTTCACTTTCACTTTTCACTTTCTTGCATTGGAGAAGGAAATGGCAGCCCACTCCAGTGTTCTTGCCTGGAGAATCCCAGGGATGGCGGAGCCTGGTGGGCTGCCGTCTATGGGGTCGCACAGAGTCGGACACGACTGAAGCGACTTAGCAGCAGCAGCAGCAGCAGCATAGTGTGTTTCACTTAAGCAAATAGAGCAGCAGAGTGTTTTCTATCTGGGAGCAAGTCTTAAGTCTAAATGCTTGAGCCATAAGCACACTCTTTGCTCATGTCAGCGTACAGGCCTTACTTAGAGAAAAAAATGACCCCCATAAATGTTTGGTGCTCAGCTGCTCTTTTTTTTTTTTTTTTTCAGAACTCTCATTTTTCCATTCAGATCTTATTTTGAACAACAAATATCACTTGTTTTCCTTAAAGTGACAGGCTCATTTTCTTAAGAAATTCTCAAGAAAACATTTTAATATCAAATGTCCAAGTCTGAACAACCAGAGTTTACATTTCTTGGAAAAGCAGCGTAACTAGCTCCACTTGCAGTCAAACACTCACACGAGCTTTATTCCTCGAGCACGCCTGAGTCTTTGTGAACCCTCTGGGCTGTAACCTGCCAGGCTCCTCTCTCCACGGGACTTCCCAGGCAAGAATACTGGAGTGCTTCGTGGGTTGCCATTTCCTTCTCCAGGGAATCTTCCCAACTCAGGAATCAAATCCACATCTCCTGCATTGCAGGTGGATTCTTTACCCATTGAGTGATCAGGGAAGCCCTATCCAAACCTCACACACATGGACAGATTATCAGCCCATCTGCATCTCTTGCTTCTTCCACTCCCTGTTCTTTTGCAGGGACCATGATAGACCCCAAATGTGTCTCTCGAACTCAAAGCACAGACTACAGTTAATCCTGTCAGATCTGGAAGAGAAAGTTTCTGTAAACTGTAGAGAGGTGCAACATAAGTTGTGTTTTGCTCTGTTACCTAAACCTACACCGATGGGTGGAAGCAGATTTTGACAGGCCACCAGCATTCTGTTATGCTTGGAGTTGAACCACAAAAGAATGAGCTGTTCTCTGCAGCGCTGGCTTGAGATCCCTCAGGTCCAGCAGTGGTCTGCAAAGAACCTGGAAGGCCATTTACCAGGAGACTTTTTAAAAATCATATGAGGGGGAAGAAGACCAAACCCACTAATAACTATATGCCTAGAGTTCTTCAAGTTTCTGACGATATTTCATAAACATAAAGTAAGGGTTTTTTTGCCCCAAACCAACTGGGGAGATGACTACTGCTTCCTGTAAAAGCTAGCAAGTGCCATTCCGAAAGAAATAATTCTGGTTTGGGGGGAAAAGAAAGCCGTGAAACATACTAGGATCTCACTACTCAAAACACATTAAGGAGATGAACAGTGTCAGCCTCACCTGGGTGGGGGGGGTGCTGTAAAATGCAGATTCCCAGGCCCCACCCAGACTAGCTGGATCAGAAACTGAACAAGATCACCCTAGTGAGTCCCACACACGTACCCTGAGAGGTAAGTAGAGGAGGAAGAAAGGATCTGTGAAAGGTGGGTGCTTATCCCCCAAATGTCTCCTGTAGGAGTGTTATTCCAGGTGATACCTTTGTCAAGCTCTGCTCATCAGCAGTCTAGTGGCCTCTGCCATTTCACATGAATCCCCTAAAGTGCCTCTGGATCTGAGCCAGTGAGGTCTCTTAGTGTGAGCTTACTTGGTAAGTGTCAGGCCACATCATGGAGAGGGCATCCTCGGGGACCCTCTGCCCCATGTGGCTCGGGGAAGCCCTGCCTCGGGGCTCTGAGTCACCTGTACTCACGGCAGCTCCCTCTCCGAGGGCATGATTCATGAGACGAGCGGGATGCAGGCTTATTCTTTATGGTCCCATCAAGCTGTCGTACCTCCAGCCAACAGGACGGTGCAGTGCCTGGGATTAGGGTTGGCCTTCTCTGTTTACGGCCTGCTCCCGGTCATAAATTTGGAGCCGGAGGGCAGAGTGGTTGCAGGTTGCTGTGGGGCTGGAAGGGGGGCAGGAGGAGGTGACGGGGGAGGGATGTGGGCAATGCCATGGAAAGCTAACACAGAGCAGGTGCTCCCTCAAGGTCACTTTGCTTCTGCAGCAAAAAGAAAAAAAAAAAAAAAGAATTTTCCCATTTCCTACATCTTTGCACCATTATAGACACAGATTTGATAAAGCTCTGGCCAGAAGAAAGCTGCTGGGTTTTTCTTTTCTGGTTTCTTTTTTTAAATGCCATGGTGTTTATGAGGAGGCCTAACCAATGAAGCATAAAATCAAAAGTCACTATAGGAGTTTTCTCATTGGTTCAAGGGCTGCAAATCAAGGAGATGATTTGTTCTCCATCTGATGATGGTTTCAGAAGGAAAGAACAGGAAGGAAAAGACAGTGAGAGCAGGGAACAGTGAGAGCAAAACCAGAAAAAAAGAAACTAGAAGAGCTAATCAGAATGTCCAGAATTTGTCTAAAGATAGTATGTAGTTAATCAGACAGTGTGTGTGCATGTGTTTACATTTGTGAGTCTATGCTCTGAGAGTAAAAAATGTGGAAAGTATCTTGTAAAGAAAAAAAAAAAAAACGAAAAAAACAAACACTGGCTTAATAACAACAAGCTAATTCTTTCAAAATTTCATTAGTGACAGTAGTAATTGCAGGAAGTATAAAGCACTCAACGTGTGCCAGGAGCCCTGTCCCATGGTTTCACCACGTTGCCTCATTTAATCACCACCATGACAGGATGAAGAAGGTACAGTCTTCATCCCCCTCATCTCACAGACGCAGGAAGGGAGACTTAGAACTGTGAAGCCCCTCGGCCAAGGTCACATAGCTAGCTGGTAGCAAATCATTAGCTCAAACTCAGGGGATTCTGGCTCAAAATATGTGAATATAACTACTGCCTTCATCAACTTCCTATTTCACATTTGGGGACAATCAGACGCTAAAGATTAAAACGCAATATGTTTTCTCAAAAAGAATCAGAGATTTATGTTGGAAGTCTGTCTTAAAAGAAGGCCTTGCATTACTGAGCTTAATTAGGAGGAAGAAAAAAAAGAAAAAACAGTGGCCTTATTTCAACTTATTTCAAAGGACACAAAATCTAAGGCAGTGGTTTTCAGCCAGGAGCGATTGTGCCCCCCAGGGGACAACTAGTAATGTCTGAGATATTTTGTGTTGTCACAACTCAGGGAGGGTACTACTGGCATCTAGCGGGTAGAGTGCAGCTGCTGCTAAGTCACTTCAGTCATGTCTGACTCTGTGCGACCCCATAGATGGCAGTTCACCAGGCTCCCCAGTCCCTGGGATTCTCCAGGCAAGAACACTAGAATGGGTTGCCATTTCCTTCTCCAATGAATGCAAGTGAAAAGTGAAAGTGAAGTCACTCAGTTGTGTCCGACCCTCAGCGACCCCATGGACTGCAGCCTTCCAGGCTCCTCCATCCATGGGATTTTTCAGGCAAGAGTACTGGAGTGAGGTGCCATTGCCTTCTCTAGGTAGAGTGCAGAGAGGATGCTAAACATCCTATAAGGCCCAAGACAGCTCCACAAAAGAATCATCCAGTCCAAAAGGTTAGGAGTGCCAAGATGGAGGCGTCCTATAGTGATGCTGTAAGCAGAAAAGATCTTTCTGGCAGTAGCTTGAAATTCCTCTCAGTGGAAATGAATGGGCTCTCAACCTCAAACTGCCATGCTGTCAGAGACAGAAAAGATCTTTTGACCACGATTTACAGAACTGGAAGCTGCAGGTGAGGCAGCCAGCACACATCGTCACAAAGAGCCACGCCATGCTCTGCCGCCTGTGTGGGACAGCAGCCGTCTATCCCCGGCGGCAGCTTTGGGAGAGACCTGCCCGTCGTGACCAACACAGCAGGGGCCAGCTCCCAAGATGGCCGGGCCGAGTGAATTTCATCGTCTACTGCCATACCTCCAAGCCCAGGCACCTCTCAGAAATAAAGGATTCGGGAAAACTGGATACGTGTGCAATTTCAAATCCTGCACGTTTCTCTAGCAGGAATCCTTGCCAGGTGGCATAGCACAGAGGGTCACAGTGCAAACTGGCTTCGTTCAGTCAAGCAAATAGTCACCTACTAAAATCTCTGATCCTAATCCATCCTAACCCACACTCTCCCAGACTCCTTGGCTCACGCTCCAGTCTTGCTTTGTTCTCAACTCTACAGGCTACTCTCGGTATATCTAAGGTGGATATTTGTCAAGGATTCTAGGTCAGCAGTGTTGAGGGAAGCAAATCGATGAACTGTAAAGATGTCAGTGAAAACAGAACCCAGGGGGGCAAGAGATTTTAGGTGCTTATTAACCAATTCATTTGGTAGGGCTTGTGACAGAATCTAATATTTTTTCTTCTGATAATTCCCACCATTTCATTTTCTTTAATTCCTATTTCATTGTCTGGCTGCCTGATTTAACACAGGATTATTCGGAAAAATAAATTCTTGATTAACTTTTTTCAAGAGGTAGGAAAAAAGTGAAATAGCATTTGTTTATGCCACACGTTCTGCAGCTTTACTGGGCTGCTCACTGAGTGGAAATAAAAGATTTCTGACTATGGCCAGCCATTCTACTGCAGTGATAATTAAACTCCCACCAAAGGAAAAAAAAAAATCCCTTAGCTGCATTTTGAATCCTTCCCCCTGCACTAGTTGTTCCCTTTCCAAGACAACAGGACAGACCATACCAATCTAAGAGAATTTGCAATAACCCAGATGGCAGAACTTTATTGTTCAAGTGAGCAGTTTCAGCTACTCCCAGCACAAAGGCACACTTACCATAGCTTTTCTAATTCCCAAGCAACATTAAGGACAAAAAGAAAGAAAAGGATACTTTCTCTAAAGATAATCTATATTCCAAAATTATCCCTTAATAAAACATTTTATATACACATAAAATAAGTGTCATATTTTAACATATTATATATATATACACTTTTTAAAAATTAGAAAATATGGTTATGAAATTTGGGGTCAGAATGAAATTTAAACTTAGTTCTACCCCTCAGGACCTATCTGACCCTGAGTAAATTATTTAGTCTTAGTCTCACTTTTCTCATCTCTAATATAGGGATAATAGGAAAAACAGGGATTAATATCCATCCAATAAGAGTGACTGTGAGGGGGACAAGACTCTGGAATTTCGACGACTGGAAGGGCCCAAGCTCAGCTAGCAAGTTTACTGCTGCACGGAGGATGAGCCATCACTCTGCTAAGCCTCCCAGCTTTGCAGGTATTCTTTCAGAAAATGGGAATCCCGCGGAATGAAATTCAGGGAATCATCTGCTTGTGAGGAAGCCTGCCAGGCCCCCAACACACCTGCTCACGTTTCAAAGAGGCAGCCACACAGTGAAGAGGAGTGCAAGGTTTCGTTAGAAAAAAATGAGAAATGCTCTCTTCCCTTTGGCAAAGATTTCCCTCCTCTGGGTTTCCTCTTGAGAAGCTGATCTGTTTCGTCACTTAGCTTTTCTTCTGTGTTCTCTTCTTTCTTCTGGTTTCACCTCCAGGCTTCCTTTTAACATTTTCCTATTATATATATACACTTTTTAAAAATTAGAAAATATGGTTATGAAATTTGGGGTCAGAATGAAATTTAAACTTAGTTCTACCCCTCAGGACCTATCTGACCCTGAGTAAATTATTTAGTCTTAGTCTCACTTTTCTCATCTCTAATATAGGGATAATAGGAAAAACAGGGATTAATATCCATCCAATAAGAGTGACTGTGAGGGGGACAAGACTCTGGAATTTCGACGACTGGAAGGGCCCAAGCTCAGCTAGCAAGTTTACTGCTGCACGGAGGATGAGCCATCACTCTGCTAAGCCTCCCAGCTTTGCAGGTATTCTTTCAGAAAATGGGAATCCCGCGGAATGAAATTCAGGGAATCATCTGCTTGTGAGGAAGCCTGCCAGGCCCCCAACACACCTGCTCACGTTTCAAAGAGGCAGCCACACAGTGAAGAGGAGTGCAAGGTTTCGTTAGAAAAAAATGAGAAATGCTCTCTTCCCTTTGGCAAAGATTTCCCTCCTCTGGGTTTCCTCTTGAGAAGCTGATCTGTTTCGTCACTTAGCTTTTCTTCTGTGTTCTCTTCTTTCTTCTGGTTTCACCTCCAGGCTTCCTTTTAACATTTTCCTAGTTGTCCCCTATTCCTCTAAGCTTACTGGCTTTCCATGTTTCTTTTTAAGGATGCACTTGCTAAGTGACACCACAATTCAACATGATAAACCTCAGAACTTTAGGAGATCTCGCCAACCCCAGAATCACTGTTTAGTTTGTATACATCTTTGTATTGAAATTGAGACTTGAGCTAGCACCTCTGCATTTGTGAACATAATTTAGAGGCTGCTCCTCTTTTCATATTACCTTCATTATCATACTTCACATGGCACCTTCCTGGCAAGCCTAATGCTCTAGAGAGAAGTGATCTTCACTTTCTTTATCGAAACCCTCAAGAAGAAGAAGCTAAGTTTGCATTAATGTATTTTTTATAAAAACAACCATTTTAAGGACAAAAATACAGGAACACTATAAATTGATTTTGAGAGTCCCCTAGAATCCAAGGTCAGAGAAGATTTACCTAAGGCTCACCTCTAACACAGAGGCACCTCGATCTTCCATGGAAATGGCTCAAGGCTGGCAAGCATACCGGAGTCTCTGCTCAGAATGGCGAGGGGGGTCTGGCACTGCCACTCTACACCGCATTGACAAATGAGCAGGACGCTGTCAAGTGCTGACTCTGTCTTTCCAGTTTAAAAGTAGAACCTATTTGACAATATGTTTCATTCTTTCCTACACCCAATTTATTACCCTCCTCACACCCACTAGAGCTGATACTGCGGGTCCTCAGCCACTTGCTGAAATGAAGAAATCTCACTTCATGCCAAAAAAGATGGAAACTGTGTCCCAAGATCAAGACTGAGTCTGGAAAGGGAACACGGTGCAGCCGGAGATCTCCTTTACCTGTGGCTCTGCTGACCAGCAGCAATCAAGGAGGCCTCCCCTTGGAATTCATCTTGATATAAGGAGGTCTCCCTGCTGGGGCTTCCCTGCTGACTCAGACAGTAAAGAATCTGCCTGAAAGGCAGGAGCCCTGGGTCCGATCCCTGAGTCGGGAAAATCCCCTGGAGGAAGGAATGGCTACACACTCCAGTCTTCTTGCCTGGAGAATTCCATGAACAGAGGAGCCTGGTGTGGACCCTGTCCACGGGGTCACAAAGAGTCAGACATGACTGAGGGACTGACACTCTCACCTTCAGGGCTCCCTGCTACAAAGGGGAAAAAAAAATGGGGGGGGTGCTGTAAAATGCAGATTCCCAGGCCCCACCCAGACTAGCTGGATCAGAAACTGAACAAGATCACCCTGGTGAGTCCCACACACGTACCCTGAGAGGTAAGTAGAGGAGGAAGAAAGGATCTGTGAAAGGTGGGTGCTTATCCCCCAAATGTCTCCTGTAGGAGTGTTATTCCAGGTGATACCTTTGTCAAGCTCTGCTCATCAGCAGTCTAGTGGCCTCTGCCATTTCACATGAATCCCCTAAAGTGCCTCTGGATCTGAGCCAGTGAGGTCTCTTAGTGTGAGCTTACTTGGTAAGTGTCAGGCCACATCATGGAGAGGGCATCCTCGGGGACCCTCTGCCCCATGTGGCTCGGGGAAGCCCTGCCTCGGGGCTCTGAGTCACCTGTACTCACGGCAGCTCCCTCTCCGAGGGCATGATTCATGAGACGAGCGGGATGCAGGCTTATTCTTTATGGTCCCATCAAGCTGTCGTACCTCCAGCCAACAGGACGGTGCAGTGCCTGGGATTAGGGTTGGCCTTCTCTGTTTACGGCCTGCTCCCGGTCATAAATTTGGAGCCGGAGGGCAGAGTGGTTGCAGGTTGCTGTGGGGCTGGAAGGGGGGCAGGAGGAGGTGACGGGGGAGGGATGTGGGCAATGCCATGGAAAGCTAACACAGAGCAGGTGCTCCCTCAAGGTCACTTTGCTTCTGCAGCAAAAAGAAAAAAAAAAAAAAAGAATTTTCCCATTTCCTACATCTTTGCACCATTATAGACACAGATTTGATAAAGCTCTGGCCAGAAGAAAGCTGCTGGGTTTTTCTTTTCTGGTTTCTTTTTTTAAATGCCATGGTGTTTATGAGGAGGCCTAACCAATGAAGCATAAAATCAAAAGTCACTATAGGAGTTTTCTCATTGGTTCAAGGGCTGCAAATCAAGGAGATGATTTGTTCTCCATCTGATGATGGTTTCAGAAGGAAAGAACAGGAAGGAAAAGACAGTGAGAGCAGGGAACAGTGAGAGCAAAACCAGAAAAAAAGAAACTAGAAGAGCTAATCAGAATGTCCAGAATTTGTCTAAAGATAGTATGTAGTTAATCAGACAGTGTGTGTGCATGTGTTTACATTTGTGAGTCTATGCTCTGAGAGTAAAAAATGTGGAAAGTATCTTGTAAAGAAAAAAAAAAAAAACGAAAAAAACAAACACTGGCTTAATAACAACAAGCTAATTCTTTCAAAATTTCATTAGTGACAGTAGTAATTGCAGGAAGTATAAAGCACTCAACGTGTGCCAGGAGCCCTGTCCCATGGTTTCACCACGTTGCCTCATTTAATCACCACCATGACAGGATGAAGAAGGTACAGTCTTCATCCCCCTCATCTCACAGACGCAGGAAGGGAGACTTAGAACTGTGAAGCCCCTCGGCCAAGGTCACATAGCTAGCTGGTAGCAAATCATTAGCTCAAACTCAGGGGATTCTGGCTCAAAATATGTGAATATAACTACTGCCTTCATCAACTTCCTATTTCACATTTGGGGACAATCAGACGCTAAAGATTAAAACGCAATATGTTTTCTCAAAAAGAATCAGAGATTTATGTTGGAAGTCTGTCTTAAAAGAAGGCCTTGCATTACTGAGCTTAATTAGGAGGAAGAAAAAAAAGAAAAAACAGTGGCCTTATTTCAACTTATTTCAAAGGACACAAAATCTAAGGCAGTGGTTTTCAGCCAGGAGCGATTGTGCCCCCCAGGGGACAACTAGTAATGTCTGAGATATTTTGTGTTGTCACAACTCAGGGAGGGTACTACTGGCATCTAGCGGGTAGAGTGCAGCTGCTGCTAAGTCACTTCAGTCATGTCTGACTCTGTGCGACCCCATAGATGGCAGTTCACCAGGCTCCCCAGTCCCTGGGATTCTCCAAGCAAGAACACTAGAATGGGTTGCCATTTCCTTCTCCAATGAATGCAAGTGAAAAGTGAAAGTGAAGTCACTCAGTTGTGTCCGACCCTCAGCGACCCCATGGACTGCAGCCTTCCAGGCTCCTCCATCCATGGGATTTTTCAGGCAAGAGTACTGGAGTGGGGTGCCATTGCCTTCTCTAGGTAGAGTGCAGAGAGGATGCTAAACATCCTATAAGGCCCAAGACAGCTCCACAAAAGAATCATCCAGTCCAAAAGGTTAGGAGTGCCAAGATGGAGGCGTCCTATAGTGATGCTGTAAGCAGAAAAGATCTTTCTGGCAGTAGCTTGAAATTCCTCTCAGTGGAAATGAATGGGCTCTCAACCTCAAACTGCCATGCTGTCAGAGACAGAAAAGATCTTTTGACCACGATTTACAGAACTGGAAGCTGCAGGTGAGGCAGCCAGCACACATCGTCACAAAGAGCCACGCCATGCTCTGCCGCCTGTGTGGGACAGCAGCCGTCTATCCCCAGCGGCAGCTTTGGGAAAGACCTGCCTGTCGTGACCAACGCAGCAGGGGCCAGCTCCCAAGATGGCCGGGCCGAGTGAATTTCATCGTCTACTGCCATACCTCCAAGCCCAGGCACCTCTCAGAAATAAAGGATTCGGGAAAACTGGATACGTGTGCAATTTCAAATCCTGCACGTTTCTCTAGCAGGAATCCTTGCCAGGTGGCATAGCACAGAGGGTCACAGTGCAAACTGGCTTCGTTCAGTCAAGCAAATAGTCACCTACTAAAATCTCTGATCCTAATCCATCCTAACCCACACTCTCCCAGACTCTGGCTCACGCTCCAGTCTTGCTTTGTTCTCAACTCTACAGGCTACTCTCGGTATATCTAAGGTGGATATTTGTCAAGGATTCTAGGTCAGCAGTGTTGAGGGAAGCAAATCGATGAACTGTAAAGATGTCAGTGAAAACAGAACCCAGGGGGGGCAAGAGATTTTAGGTGCTTATTAACCAATTCATTTGGTAGGGCTTGTGACAGAATCTAATATTTTTTCTTCTGATAATTCCCACCATTTCATTTTCTTTAATTCCTATTTCATTGTCTGGCTGCCTGATTTAACACAGGATTATTCGGAAAAATAAATTCTTGATTAACTTTTTTCAAGAGGTAGGAAAAAAGTGAAATAGCATTTGTTTATGCCACACGTTCTGCAGCTTTACTGGGCTGCTCACTGAGTGGAAATAAAAGATTTCTGACTATGGCCAGCCATTCTACTGCAGTGATAATTAAACTCCCACCAAAGGAAAAAAAAAAATCCCTTAGCTGCATTTTGAATCCTTCCGCCTGCACTAGTTGTTCCCTTTCCAAGACAACAGGACAGACCATACCAATCTAAGAGAATTTGCAATAACCCAGATGGCAGAACTTTATTGTTCAAGTGAGCAGTTTCAGCTACTCCCAGCACAAAGGCACACTTACCATAGCTTTTCTAATTCCCAAGCAACATTAAGGACAAAAAGAAAGAAAAGGATACTTTCTCTAAAGATAATCTATATTCCAAAATTATCCCTTAATAAAACATTTTATATACACATAAAATAAGTGTCATATTTTAACATATTATATATATATACACTTTTTAAAAATTAGAAAATATGGTTATGAAATTTGGGGTCAGAATGAAATTTAAACTTAGTTCTACCCCTCAGGACCTATCTGACCCTGAGTAAATTATTTAGTCTTAGTCTCACTTTTCTCATCTCTAATATAGGGATAATAGGAAAAACAGGGATTAATATCCATCCAATAAGAGTGACTGTGAGGGGGACAAGACTCTGGAATTTCGACGACTGGAAGGGCCCAAGCTCAGCTAGCAAGTTTACTGCTGCACGGAGGATGAGCCATCACTCTGCTAAGCCTCCCAGCTTTGCAGGTATTCTTTCAGAAAATGGGAATCCCGCGGAATGAAATTCAGGGAATCATCTGCTTGTGAGGAAGCCTGCCAGGCCCCCAACACACCTGCTCACGTTTCAAAGAGGCAGCCACACAGTGAAGAGGAGTGCAAGGTTTCGTTAGAAAAAAATGAGAAATGCTCTCTTCCCTTTGGCAAAGATTTCCCTCCTCTGGGTTTCCTCTTGAGAAGCTGATCTGTTTCGTCACTTAGCTTTTCTTCTGTGTTCTCTTCTTTCTTCTGGTTTCACCTCCAGGCTTCCTTTTAACATTTTCCTAGTTGTCCCCTATTCCTCTAAGCTTACTGGCTTTCCATGTTTCTTTTTAAGGATGCACTTGCTAAGTGACACCACAATTCAACATGATAAACCTCAGAACTTTAGGAGATCTCGCCAACCCCAGAATCACTGTTTAGTTTGTATACATCTTTGTATTGAAATTGAGACTTGAGCTAGCACCTCTGCATTTGTGAACATAATTTAGAGGCTGCTCCTCTTTTCATATTACCTTCATTATCATACTTCACATGGCACCTTCCTGGCAAGCCTAATGCTCTAGAGAGAAGTGATCTTCACTTTCTTTATCGAAACCCTCAAGAAGAAGAAGCTAAGTTTGCATTAATGTATTTTTTATAAAAACAACCATTTTAAGGACAAAAATACAGGAACACTATAAATTGATTTTGAGAGTCCCCTAGAATCCAAGGTCAGAGAAGATTTACCTAAGGCTCACCTCTAACACAGAGGCACCTCGATCTTCCATGGAAATGGCTCAAGGCTGGCAAGCATACCGGAGTCTCTGCTCAGAATGGCGAGGGGGGTCTGGCACTGCCACTCTACACCGCATTGACAAATGAGCAGGACGCTGTCAAGTGCTGACTCTGTCTTTCCAGTTTAAAAGTAGAACCTATTTGACAATATGTTTCATTCTTTCCTACACCCAATTTATTACCCTCCTCACACCCACTAGAGCTGATACTGCGGGTCCTCAGCCACTTGCTGAAATGAAGAAATCTCACTTCATGCCAAAAAAGATGGAAACTGTGTCCCAAGATCAAGACTGAGTCTGGAAAGGGAACACGGTGCAGCCGGAGATCTCCTTTACCTGTGGCTCTGCTGACCAGCAGCAATCAAGGAGGCCTCCCCTTGGAATTCATCTTGATATAAGGAGGTCTCCCTGCTGGGGCTTCCCTGCTGACTCAGACAGTAAAGAATCTGCCTGAAAGGCAGGAGCCCTGGGTCCGATCCCTGAGTCGGGAAAATCCCCTGGAGGAAGGAATGGCTACACACTCCAGTCTTCTTGCCTGGAGAATTCCATGAACAGAGGAGCCTGGTGTGGACCCTGTCCACGGGGTCACAAAGAGTCAGACATGACTGAGGGACTGACACTCTCACCTTCAGGGCTCCCTGCTACAAAGGGGAAAAAAAAATAAAACACAAAGAAATAACTGGGATTTTGTAACACTTTTGGAAGATGAACGCAATCACTCTTGCCCCCAAATAAAATGAAACCATAATCAATCAATGATAATTACCTGGAGGTAAGAACAGTTAAAAAAAAAAAAAAAAAAAAAAGCATGGAAGGAAACTCTGAAATGCAAAGTCCATTTTAAATGGTAAACCAAAAATCTGCCAAGAAATGTTGGTCCTACAAATTGAATCTAAATCTATTATTTTTAACTGGGTAGCCACACTCAAAACAAAAAGTAACACTATTTTTCTTCATAATTGAAAAAGTAATCCATTTATTTTGTCTTCGGTTTAGTGGCCTCACTCAACTGCACTTTCACACAAAGCAGACGTCCCCTCGCCACTGTGTTACTAAATGTAAGTCTTACTAAATTGTACCAGCAGGGCACAGCTGTTTATCAGTCCTCTGTCTTTTCATTACATATTTTTATGGCTGCAGATCTCTATTTCTTGACTCTGCAGTGTGGAGAAAGAAATAATATTCTCACCAGTTTTTCCCAGATAAATACTCTATAAATCGCAAGCTATGTTTCTGGTATTCAATAGAGATTCAATATATTAAGACTGAAAAACAGGTCTAGATTTTTACATGGTGGTATTTACTGACATTAATAATTATATGGATGTATAAATAGCCATACACGCCCCCTTCATAAAGCGCCTTAATTAACTTGTCCAGGATCTGGAGTCCCGACAGTCTACGAAGTCAGCAGGATCATTAAACCCAATCATATTTTCAGTCTAACCTGATATTTCACTGGAGCCATTCAAATCAATTTACCCAACAGAGACATTTGTCCCTGGCCTGTCACCAAAGACCGTACCCAGCGTCCTACACTTCTTTCTCTTTTGGCAGGGCCATCATAAGCGAGTGACACGGAGGGTGATCCATGGGAACTCAAAGAAGTCATAAATCCCACAGCCCTTCACCTCCCTTCAGGAGGACTGAATTTACGCCCACTGGCCTCGGCTGTGGCTCTCAGCTGAGCTCTGAGAAAGTCAACTGAAAATGACACACTCTGTTAGGAGTGAATCTCCCCTCAGTAAGGCACCAGGGAGAAGCAAACCGCAGAAGACAAGGGAGATTGGGCAGCCGCCCCGACCCTTTGCTCAGTACCAAGGTAGAGGGCACTCACCTCTTTCCCCCCTGGAATTAAAACACTCTCATAGAACAATGCTCCCCGCCTTGTTTCACCCCAATTCTAAAATGACTGGAAATCCTGCATTGTAGTTTGTGTTCTAACTGGTATGAGCAGCACAGAATTAAGAAGGTAGGGACTGGCAACGAGAGAAGGTGTGGCTAACGGAGACCACAGCGATGTAGATTTGCCTAAGGACTTGGGAACCCGGCAGCTTCAGTGCTCTGTTCAGCTCAGTTCAGTTCAGTCGCTCAGTCGTGTCCGACTCTCTGCGACCCCATGAATCACAGCACGCCAGGCCTCCCTGTCCATCACCAACTCCCAGAGTTCATTCAGACTCGCGTCCATCGAGTCAGTGATACCATCCAGCCATCTCATCCTCAGTCGTCCCCTTTTCCTCCTGCCCCCAATCCTTCCCAGCATCAAAGTCTTTTCCAATGAGTGCTCTGTACATATCAGAGATACTGTAGGTCCTTCTGTAGCTGTGAGAGCTTCCTACTGTGTATGCATTTGTGCCTGCATGCACATGTATGCACACGTGCTTTTTATCACGGCTGTAGTTAAAAACAAAGCATTCAGATTGGGAGATCTGTCAAGCCCCCAAAGCCCCACTCTTTAGGTGCAACTAATCCAAGAGTCAGAGAAGGCAATGGCACCTCACTCCAGTGTTCTTGCCTGGAAAATCCCATGGACGGAGGAGCCTGGTAGGCTGCAGTCCATGGGATCGCTAAGAGTCAGACACGACTGAGCGACTTCACTTTCACTTTTCACTTTCATGCAATGGTGAAGGAAATGGCAACCCACTCCAGTGTTCTTGCCTAGAGAATCCCAGGGACAGGAGAACCTGGTGGGCTGCCATCTCTGGGGTCGCACAGAGTCAGACACAACTGAAGCGATATAACAGCAGCAGCAGCAACCCAAGAGTTCATGGAATCTCTTGGGAAAAGGATTCTATCACAAGCTATGTGTGTTTCTAGATGAGGAAGCTATACCATTCCCTTCCTCTTTCCTCATCTAAAAAGAAAAATGTTATTTGCAACCCAAGGAAATAACATCCAATGTGATGTCACCTAATAAGAAATTTAAAATTTAAAGTAAATCAAAGGTACTGAAAGTCAGAAAAATGGATTAAAACAGTTGCCAGTAATCGTTTGAGGCACTTTTATATGTCTTTATCCCTCTAACACAAATATAAATTTTGTCATTCATAACGTATATTAAAAATAACACAAGTAATTCTACTTGCCCCCCTTTCCCTTCCACTCATTTTGATCGTCAACACCACCATAAAATCAGCAAGCCACTATGTCTTTTCCATACAGCTCAACATCAACCCTTCTTAGCATGTATCTTGAGTGGTGCAGTTAACTTCAATGTCACCAAGAAAACTAAGTCACTTTGGGACCATCATTATCATAAATCACAATCTGCTGTGAGTTTATATGTTTTCAGCTGCACCTTGCTGTAACTTCCTTTAAAATAACAAAATCATGTACTGAACTTGCACTGGTCTTCTATTTCACATATGGTAATGTACATGTTTCAACTGCTATTCTCTCAAATCACCCCACCCTCGCCTTCGCCCACTGAGTCCAGAAGGCTGTGTCTCCACTGCTGCCCTGCATATAGAATAGGACTATAAAGAGAACTGAGCACCAAAGAACCGATGCCTTTGAACTGTGGTGCTGGAGAAGACTCTTGAGAGTCCCTGGGACTGCAAGGAGAGCCAGCCAGTCCATCCTAAAGGACATCAGTCCTGGGTGTTCATTGGAAGAACTGATGCTGAAGCTGAAACTCGAATACTTTGGCCACCTGATGCGAAGAGCTGACTCATTGGAAAAGACCCTGATGCTCGGAAAGATTGAAGGCAAGAGGAGAAGGGGACAGCAGAGGATGAGATAGTTGGATGTCATCACCAACTCAATGGACATGGGTTTGAGTAAACTCCAGGAGTTGGTGATGGACAGGGAGGCCTGGTGTGCTGCAGTCCATGAGGTTGCAAAGAGTTAGACACACTGAGCAACTGAACTGAACTGATGTAAAACTGTCAGCACCACCTTCCTAAACTCTCTCTATATATATGTTAATATACAGCATTTACCACATGTAAAATAGATGACCAATGCAAGTTCAATGTATAAAGCAGGGTACCCAAAGTCGGTGCTCTGGGACAACCCAGAGGGATAGAGTGGGGAGGGAGGCGGGAGGGGGTTCAGAATCTGGGGGGACACATGCATACCTGTGGCCGATTGATGTTGATGTATGGCAGAAGACATAACCACATTGTAAAGTAATTGTCCTTCAGTTAAAATAATTTTAAAAAATAAAATAATCACAGAAAGAAAAAAGACTCAACTTTTTTGAGTTTTTAGAAACCAGCTCTCAACAAAACAACAAAACAATGACAAAGTAGTTTGGGTCCTGGTTTCCATCCAGGCCGGTAACTTTTCCATCTTGCTGTTGTTTTGCTCCTGTCATTGTATTTATCGATTATTATCCAAGGTACAGAACTAGGGTAAGTGGGGAATACATCTTCTCATGTCCTTTCTCCATCCACACTCCTGCTAATATTGTAAAACACCTGGCATGTCCTCCTTTTACTTGGGGAAATATTTTTTCTTGGGTTCAGAAAAGATATCAGAACATGACCATATTAAATTTAAGACAATCAATTACTCCCAGTGTTTAAACAAGGAATACCATTTGGTGATTTAGAGTTTTCTTATAAATTGGAGGTGGGAGATGTATCTTGTTGAATACTGTATAAGCAACTTGTTGCTTCTGTTGCTAAGTTGCTTCAGTCATGTCCGATTCTGTGCAACCCCATAGATGGTAGCCCACCAGGTTCCCCCGTCCCTGGGATTCTCCAGGCAAGAACACTGGAGTGGGTTGCCACTTTCTTCTCCAAAACATGAAAGTGAAAAGTCAAAGTGAAGTCGCTCAGTCGTGTCCAACCCTCAGCGACCCCATGGACTGCAGCCTACCAGGCTCCTCCGTCCATGGGATTTTCCAGGCAAGAGTACTGGAGTGGGGTGTCATTGCCTTCTCCGATATAAGCAACTTACTGATTTCTGAAATCAGTAACTCTACAATTATATCTATCTTGTCCAAAAGCAGCTTACAATGCTGAGCAAAATGCAACTGTCCTTCAACAGGAAAAGAATATCATGTAAAAAAACCTTTGCAATGTTTTTATATTTCAGGAAGAAATGATAATATTGAAATAAGCCATATCACACATGATAAATTTTCCCTCCCAGAAAGACAGAATTTCAGGCTAATAAGGATAGCGATCAGATACTAAAATTCCACTATCAGAGTGAAAACAAGCATGCACGCACACTTAATATTTCTTTACAAAATAGCAGAGAAATGATTAGTTCTATCCCCCTTCAAAAAAAACCCTAAAAGTACAAATGTTACTTGAAATTAAAAGTAGCAAAACTTAACTTAGACATGTAATTGGAGAGATAAAACAGTATAGCAAGTCTTCAAGATTAATTTGGGGTTTATGCCCCCTGGACTGGTGACTGTATTTCCTGTATTCCTATTCCTCAGTATAGAAAATGGAAATCACATAACTTAGACTGAGCTGGATTTGGAATTGAGAACTCTTGACCATATATGCCACGTGACAGAGAAAGGGGATACGATACAGCTACTGACTGAAACACCCTGAATTTCTGTAAGATGCTTTATAAGTGTAAAGTATATTTTACTAAAAAGAAAATCTATGATTTCCATGAATACATACATGTAGGCGATGGACAGAAACGGGACCTGTCCTTTTCACATGAATGACGGTCAAAGGAGAACATCAGATCCATTTTCGTGAAAAGGCCAAATACGGCATGTTTTATGTAATGAAAAGAACACATCAAAATCCTCATGGAAGTGAAAAATGAGACAAGACTAGAGAGTAAGACCTATGAAAAGGACAGGACTCATTTCAAATAACTTATCTTAGTAGCTTCGTAACTACTGTACATGAATACAACTTTGATTTTACCCATTTTCTGTCAAATGTATCTTGTCTGTTAACATTTTGCAATGTACTTTTGAGAGACTGAACTTAAATCTGTTAACATTTTTCAAAAGGTTTACATTTATAGAAGGAAAAGGAGCTTTTCTTAAAAGTATACGACACCTAACAAATGATGTTAGGCTTTGTGAATTTCCCCCATTTATTTTCAGGTGCTATGTAAACCTGAGGCGGATTCTTAGCCATGACATGATTACAATCTTGCTCCCACAGTATCAGAAAACAAGTTAACTTCATAAATGAATCTCCTATTTGCTTTCAATTGCATGTGCTTATAATGTGGACTCACTTAAGAGTGTAGCATTATGATTCTTAATATTTGACTATTGTCAGAATCAAAGTGAATGCTTTATAAAATTCCTATTTTATGCAATCTCAGAAATTTCCCTTACTTTTAACAATCAATTTCAATGTTTAATAAATCTGAAATTAAGTGATTTAAATATACTTCTAAACCCTACAGAGCAGCAAGCCCAACGAGGCTACTTACAAAAATATTATTAGAATACATGTAACAAGACTACCATTTTTTGCATATATGCATCATCATTTTTATTTTTAATAGCACTTTATATTTCACACTTGATTTTCTCTTTCTCGTGAACTCTCTACCCCTCTTACAGAGGAAGAGCAGATGGCGCCCTTCCCATTTCACAGATGATTATGGTGAAACTCAGACATGCTCAATAGTCTTTCTTCTCACAAAATAAAACATCTAAGTCCTTATAACTTTCAACATGCATATCATATCAGTCAGTCAGTCACTTCAGTCACTCAGTTCAGTTCAGTTCAGTTCAGTTGCTCAGTCGTGTCCGACTCTTTGCGACCCCATGAATCGCAGCACGCCAGGCCTCCCTGTTCATCACCAACGTCCGGAGTTCACTCAGACTCACGTCCATCGAGTCCGTGATGTCATCCAGCCAACTCATCCTCGGTCGTCCCCTTCTCCTCCTGCCCCTAATCCTTCCCAGCACCAGAGTCTTTTCCAATGAGTCAACCTTTCTCATGAGGTGGCCAAAGTACTGGAGTTTAAGCTTCAGCATCACTCCTTCCAAAGAAATCCCAGGGTTGATCTCCTTCAGAATGGACTGGTTGGATCTCCTTGCAGTCCAAGGGACTCTCAAGAGTCTTCTCCAACACCACAGTTCAAAAGCATCAATTCTTCGGCGCTCAGCCTTCTTCACAGTCCAACT